>HG992290.1:20069545-20071854 GCA_905220595.1 Spilosoma lubricipeda | reverse complement strand
AAAGGATAGGTGCGGAGATTAGGAGAAATCCTTATATCTCCGGACTGGTTGGGCGGATTTCGGTGGGAATTTTTGGATTCAAAGATTCTCCGCCGGAGCCATCTACTGGCATCGCGGCTGTACCGATTCGGGTAAAACTTTCGCGAAAGTATAGTTTTCGCGGAAGGAGAGATAGCGATATCTCTGGTCTGCCTGGCCCGATTTTCGCCGGGTTTTCGGGAACGGGACCAGCAGTACACACACTACCATCTGAACACCTCTGTGGAGATAAAAAATTTTTTGCAAATTCTAAATTATTTACATTTATTTTAGGAACTTTTCGACAAATACATACAAAAAATTGTATAATTGAATATCTCCGTACTGGCTGGCCCGATTTCATTGAAATTTCGGATTCGGACAACCTTAACAGGGGTACATCCACTGGTACCATTGGCTGAACCGTTTTTGATGAAATAGGCACAAATTAGGAAAAATACACATAACTCCTTTCAGACATAACTTTTTTCAGAAATTTTTTCGGAAGTGTCTTGGCGGTGAGGAGGACTACTCCAGAGTGTAGAGAGGAGCTCTACATAGAGTCCTAATATAATAGAATTTTAGTTTAATATTTTAATAATTGTATTTTTAATTTTAAAATTTTGTATATTTTATTTTTGACAGAGGCAATATACACCTCACTAGTACTTAACGGCTCTTATAGAGCATATTAATTTAAGGGATTTAATTGTTTTAACTGTGTTAGATTAACACATTCGACACTCACCCCTCTTTACAGGGTGAGATAGACACAAAAATTGACACTTACCCCTCTCTACAGGGTCAACAGACATTACACACTACACACATACTGACAATTTTCCCCGACATACACATAGTGCACCATACCCACTTACACTCAAACTCTCCACACACACCGACAATATGTTCAGATCCCCCGCCAGGAGGCACAGCGCATCACCGTCTGTAGAGCAGACTGCGGCGTCACAGATCCCTGCCCAGAAACAAACTCGGGCCTCGGTTTTCCTTGCAAATTGTAATATAATTAGGAAACAACTGAATATGTCTGGCAACATCAGGAGAGACATAAAAAGGGAAATCGAGGATACAGTCAGAGTTCTCGAACGACTGTTTAAGGAAAGCGAGGAAGAAGGGAAGGGGTCTGTGGCGAACGCGGCAGCAGGGCCCCCCTTGAGGGAAGAGGTACTGCTGGAGAACCTAAAGCTGCTGGAACACTCCATCACCACCAAGCTGAATGAGATGGAACTCAACCGTAAGCGGGACTGGGCGCGCCTTGATAGTGACAACGACGAACGGGGCATAAACATCATCGATTATGTCAACCAAGCGGTAGATGAGACTAATCAGGCAATAGAGAAAGCGGCCGAAGGAACCGCACAGGCCGTCGAGAAAGCGGTGGAGGGGGTCGTGGAGAGGGTCTTCGGGAAGATAGAGGAGACCCAGGTCGATATCGACCAGGCGACCGAGATCATGGTGGTGCGCGCGCAGTCCCAAATTGAGGACCTAATAGGGACTGTCGCTAGGGATGTGGTCATAGAGACCCGGACGCACATCGGCGCAGCTATAAAGGGTCTAACACCCGAGACCGTCCCGAGCCCGATCCCGACCCCTATGACTTACGCTAAAGCAGTATCAACCAGACCCGGGTGCCGACCGGCGCTTCATTCTCTGGCGGTAACCTCCACGGACAGCCAGGAGACTGCCGATGAGGTGCTCGCCAGGGTGAAGAAGGCGGTCGACGCCAGGAACTCTGGATTAAAAATTAGTAAGGCCAGAAAGGCTAGAGGCGGCACCGTCATCTTGGGCTGCGACACGGAGGTGGAGCAGAACAGGGTGAGGGTGCAACTTGAAAGCCGTGGAGGAGGGCTTGTGGTAGCGCCCATGAGGAATAAGGACCCCCTCGTCGTCCTCAAAGACGTTTTCGTCGAAGACGACGACGAGGACATGTTCAGGGCCCTTTACACCCAGAACACCGACATCTTCATGGGCCTACCACAAGAGGAACAGGAAATGAAGATCAAATACAAGAAAAGAACTAGAAACCCCAAGACATCCCATGTAGTAATACAAGTTAGACCAAAAGTATGGCAGAGAATGACGGAGGCCGGAACCCTCTACCTGGACCTGCAAAGGGTCAGAGTGGAGGACCAGTCTCCGTTAATACAATGCACGAAATGCCTCGCATTCGGCCATGGCCGTAAGTTCTGCACTGAGAGTGTGGACAGTTGCAGTCACTGTGGGGGCCCTCACTTACGTGAGAAATGCCCCGAACACAGTGCGGGCAAGGA
>HG992290.1:20042045-20062045 GCA_905220595.1 Spilosoma lubricipeda | reverse complement strand
ACATATATTTAAGTATATATATATATTGTATAACAGAGGCGAAATTAATGCAAATAATAAAAAACACACACATACACGAACATCACATACAGATATATAAAACTATACAATACAAAACACACACACAAACACTGAACAAGTACTCGAACACAAAACACACAAGTCACAAATGCCGTGACCTCGCAGATAGGGAAGCCACGTCAAAAAAGCCATTTAGAATAACCCATAACAAACTACAAAATATAATAATATTAATAAAAGAAAAAGTACATAAAACAATATATATAAATAGAAAGCAAAATTTTCTTCTTTTAAAACAACACTATACTGGAACAAAATAGAAGCAAAGAAATTAAAATCATATTTAAATTGAAAACTTACATAAACATAATACCTTGAATCATAAACCTAGATCAATGTAACTGACCTAAACATAAATATTGCAACATAAATCAAACAACAACTAAAAATATATTTGTAAAATAAATCAGAAGAAAAATTACAGGATACTATAAAGTAAATAGAAATAAAGAAATAATAGAATAGCCAGACATTAAAATTTTTAAATAATCATTAAATATAGACAAAATTAAGAAATAGAATAGAAAAAAAAAACCCAGAAATAAAATCGCAAATTGGAATAATTGAAACAAGAAATAAATAAAACATGCAAACAAAATTAGATAACATTAGGATACAATAAATACATAAAAAGACAAGAAGTAGAAAACTACAGTCTACAAAATGATTGCATGAAAGATAGGAAATAGATATTAATATTACAAAATTAATGTTGTTGTTTTTGAAAATTGCCTTGAATAAAAAAAAAAAATAAGAATGTAAACCAATAACAGTAGTAAATTATTAAAAGTTAAGAGACGGATGGGAGGCACTTGGTGCGCGACACAAATAAATTGCAAATCTAAAATTGTAAAACCAAGGTCCTGTCGAACCTTTGGACGGGGGAATGCAGGGTTATCCCTAGGGATAACATTAAAAAAAAAAAAAAAAAAAAAAAACCTAACCTAACCTAACCTAACCTAACCTAACCTAACCTAACCTAACCTAACCTAACCTAACCTAACCTAACCTAACCTAACCTAACCTAACCTAACCTAACCTAACCTAACCTAACCTAACCTAACCTAACCTAACCTAACCTAACCTAACCTAACCTAACCTAACCTAACCTAACCTAACCTAACCTAACCTAACCTAACCTAACCTAACCTAACCTAACCTAACCTAACCTAACCTAACCTAACCTAACCTAACCTAACCTAACCTAACCTAACCTAACCTAACCACCAAAATTATATTAATTACATATATTTAAGTATATATATATATTGTATAACAGAGGCGAAATTAATGCAAATAATAAAAAACACACACATACACGAACATCACATACAGATATATAAAACTATACAATACAAAACACACACACAAACACTGAACAAGTACTCGAACACAAAACACACAAGTCACAAATGCCGTGACCTCGCAGATAGGGAAGCCACGTCAAAAAAGCCATTTAGAATAACCCATAACAAACTACAAAATATAATAATATTAATAAAAGAAAAAGTACATAAAACAATATATATAAATAGAAAGCAAAATTTTCTTCTTTTAAAACAACACTATACTGGAACAAAATAGAAGCAAAGAAATTAAAATCATATTTAAATTGAAAACTTACATAAACATAATACCTTGAATCATAAACCTAGATCAATGTAACTGACCTAAACATAAATATTGCAACATAAATCAAACAACAACTAAAAATATATTTGTAAAATAAATCAGAAGAAAAATTACAGGATACTATAAAGTAAATAGAAATAAAGAAATAATAGAATAGCCAGACATTAAAATTTTTAAATAATCATTAAATATAGACAAAATTAAGAAATAGAATAGAAAAAAAAAACCCAGAAATAAAATCGCAAATTGGAATAATTGAAACAAGAAATAAATAAAACATGCAAACAAAATTAGATAACATTAGGATACAATAAATACATAAAAAGACAAGAAGTAGAAAACTACAGTCTACAAAATGATTGCATGAAAGATAGGAAATAGATATTAATATTACAAAATTAATGTTGTTGTTTTTGAAAATTGCCTTGAATAAAAAAAAAAAATAAGAATGTAAACCAATAACAGTAGTAAATTATTAAAAGTTAAGAGACGGATGGGAGGCACTTGGTGCGCGACACAAATAAATTGCAAATCTAAAATTGTAAAACCAAGGTCCTGTCGAACCTTTGGACGGGGGAATGCAGGGTTATCCCTAGGGATAACATTAAAAAAAAAAAAAAAAAAAAAAAACCTAACCTAACCTAACCTAACCTAACCTAACCTAACCTAACCTAACCTAACCTAACCTAACCTAACCTAACCTAACCTAACCTAACCTAACCTAACCTAACCTAACCTAACCTAACCTAACCTAACCTAACCTAACCTAACCTAACCTAACCTAACCTAACCTAACCTAACCTAACCTAACCTAACCTAACCTAACCTAACCTAACCTAACCTAACCATACGAAATTTTTTCTTGAGTATAGCCAATTATACCACCGTTGTCAATTGAAACCATCATTTTAGACACTCCTGCGTCCTGTGGGAAGATAAAAACCTGAAAAACAAACAAAAAATTTAATATTTGGACTTAGAATTTTTTCATTTTTGAATTTTGACTTTTTTCAGTACTTTTTGACGAATTATTCGATAACCCTTCTATATATATTTGACTTCTTTACATATTTAGATACATCTCTTCAAGGTCTATCTAACGACACCTCTTTCATCTAGTTCCGGCAATTGGAAGATAGAAAAATTTTTACATTCATTCTGAAATTTAGGTATTTCTAAAAAATTTTTTGGGTTTTCAGTGAATAACTTTTTAACCCTACTTTTGGTAACTATAAATCTTACAGATTTAGATAGAGCTCGCTTAGACCCGTCTATAGACACCCTATTTGTGTATATTCTGCAAATAGAAATTCATAAAACTTTATTTTTAAATTTAATTTTTGACAATTTTTCAAAATTTTGGAGGTTTTCGTCGAATAACTCGCTACACATATTTTTGGAAATTACAATTTATATATATTTAGATAGGTCTCTTCAAGACCCGTCTACCGACACCTCTCTTGTTTGGATCCGGACAGTAGAAGTCCGAAAAATACCTCTCTTGTTTGGATCCGGACAGTAGAAGTCCGAAAAATTGCCCGCCCACCCTCCCGTATTTCACGGGCTATATAGGGTTCGCTGACCAGGGGTCGTAAACCGGTGGTATCGACCAAAAATTTTTTATTTAATTTTTTATTTTTTTATACTCATTTACTTATTAATCTAATTTTATTCTAATTTCGTATATTTTAATTAATTGACCGAGGCTCTATACACCTCCTATAATATACAGACCGTCTCAAATTAGAGAAAAATTTTATTGTAATATTTGATTTTATTGTTTTTAAATTTTATTTGACTAATTTACACACCCCCCTTTACAGGGTCAGACACACGCTTGACACACACCCCCCTATACAGGGTCGGATACATATACACAAGGACAAATTCCCCCGTCACACACACAACACACCACACACACTTACATCCACTTACTCGCCACACGCACCCGCAATATGTTCGCCATCAGATCCCCCGTAAGGAGGCCTAGCGCCTCATCATCAACATCATCATCCTCTGCGGCGACGAGGCCGGCCAGGCGTAGTATGGACATGAAAAAGGAAGAACATAAAAGACAATTACGAGAAGAGGAGTACAAATATATGTACAACCCGCATAGTCCTGGCGAGGCGTCGGTCGAGGGGGTTCGGCGGTTTGTCCCAATAGAGAAGCGATTTGAGCATGCCAACAAATGCTTTCAGGTAATAAGGGTCGAACTCTGCAACTCTAGAAACCTGAAAAGAGAAATAAAAACCGAAATAGAAATGAAACTCGAGCTCATAGAAAAAATTATCCAAGTTTACGAGGAAGACAGAAAAAAGTGGGGACAAGGGCAGAGTACCGCAGTTACGGAGGTTCTGGAAACAAACAATGCCAGCGAAATCCTTAGGACAGTAAAAGAAAATGAAAAATTATTAAAGCAGAATGCTAAAGTTATAGAAGAGATGAAAGAAAGGATGGAAAAGCGGGACGATAGGGAAAAAGAGAGGGAGAAAGAAGGAACATCACACAAGGAAGAGAACGAGAGAATATTAATGGAAAATAGTAAAGTCCTAGGAGAAATAAAAGAAAGCATTAAGAAACAAGAAGAGAGGGAAAAAAGACACGAAACACAAACAGTGACATATGCAGAGGCGGTGATAGGTCGCTCTGATGCTCGGCTCCCGGAGAGGAAGACCTTGCACTCATTGGTGGTAACGTCTATAGACGAACAGGACACCGGGGAGCAGGTCATCGAGCGACTTAGGAAAGCTGCAGATGAGGACGAAGGATGGGTGAGAGTGGAGAGAATAAGAAAGGCGAAGGACCAAAAAGTAATCGTAGGATACAAAACAGAAGAAGAAAGAAAAAAGGCCATAAAAAGAATAAAGGAAAAAAGAAAAGACCTTGTGGTGGAGGAGGTAAAGAATAAGGACCCCTTGCTAGTGCTGTACAGCGTCCTAAAAGACCAGTCAGACGAGGACCTTATTAAAGCTGTAAGGTGCAGGAACCGGGAGATATTCCGGGACCTGCCACCGGATCAAGACAGGCTGTCGGTACAGTACAGGAGGAGAACTAGAAATCCCCATACGTGCCACGCGGTGCTCAGAGTCTCCCCGGCGGTTTGGTCCCGTGCCCTAGGCATGGGGAGGCTGCACATTGATCTACAACCGATCAAGGTGGCGGACCAGTCACCCCTAGTGCAGTGCTCCCTGTGTCTGGGATACGGACACAGCAAGAGGTTCTGCACCACGGCAGAACCCAAGTGCAGCCATTGTGGTGGGCCCCACCTAAGGGCCGAATGCCAGGGTGCTGCCAGTGGTGCAGAACCGAACTGCTGCAACTGCCAGGGGGAGAGGCTGAGCAGCACGGGGCACAATGCGTTTAGCGCCGAGTGCCCCATTAGGAAAAAGTGGGACTATTTGTCAAGGTCAAACACGGCATATTCGTGACTTATTCACCCATACACGCACGACACAAAAACACACACGAACACACAGATTTCACAAGTGTATAGTGAATATATACGAAGATATCAGAACGTGCACACAAACACTGGACAAGTACACACAACAAAAGACACAGCATATAATTCACGACCAAAGCTATAACAATTATATATATTTTAGCATATATGTATTTTGTATAACAGAGGCGGAATTAATGCAAATAATAAAAAACACACACAGACACGAACACACACATCACATCACATATAGACACATAGATTATATACATACAATTTAAATAATAAATTAAAATCAATTTTAGATAAAACTATAAAGAACATTGAAGTACACCAACACACGCACAAACACTGAACATGTACACAAACACAAGAACACTAATACACAAGTCACAGATGCCGTGACCTAACAGATCAGGAAACCACAACAAAAAAGCCATCGGAAAACAAATTTAAACCGTTACCCTTTCATTACACCTGTTCATAAAGCTAAAGTTCTACAAAATTAGATTAAACAAAACTATAGCAATAGGTTAAATGTATTAAATAAAATATAAAAGTATAGACAAAAAAGAAAACAAAGTAGGTATAGTATAAATATAAAACAAGCTTAAATAAAACAATATATACAAATAATATTATAATAGAAAATAAATTTAGAAATAACACTATAAATCTTAAAAATAATATATATAATAATGAAATAGAAGTATAAAGATGATATCATATCCCGAATTAAAAAAATGTTTAAACGACTATTAACAAACT
Source organism: Spilosoma lubricipeda (assembly GCA_905220595.1). NCBI lineage: Eukaryota > Metazoa > Arthropoda > Insecta > Lepidoptera > Erebidae > Spilosoma > Spilosoma lubricipeda. The sequence continues at coordinate 20,056,119 of HG992290.1, read as the reverse complement.
TAAAAATTAAATTAAATTCTTTATGTAAAAGTTATTTGCTTGTATTAAAATTATTGTATTGGAAAGGAAATGTATTCAAAATCATGATGAACAAGGAAAAACAAAATTCAAGAAATTAAAATAGCATTTTTAAAATTGTAGAAGCTAACGTTGCATTGTAAAAATTTTGGCTTTAGCAGAATAATATAAGAATAGAAATGAAACAAACAACAAATAGTAAAAATTAATAAAAAGTCTAATGTCAAAAAATGGAATAAAACTAATAAACATAAGAGATGGAATGGAGGCACCTAGTGCGAGACTAATCACCGAATGACAGCACATATATAAACATATAACAATAAGGTCCTGTCGTATCCTTGGACGGGGAATATTGAGTTATCCCTAGGGATAACATTTAAAAAAAAAAAAAAAAAAAAAAAAAAAAAAAAAAACCTAACCTAACCTAACCTAACCTAACCTAACCTAACCTAACCTAACCTAACCTAACCTAACCTAACCTAACCTAACCTAACCTAACCTAACCTAACCTAACCTAACCTAACCTAACCTAACCTAACCTAACCTAACCTAACCTAACCTAACCTAACCTAACCTAACCTAACCTAACCTAACCTAACCTAACCTAACCTAACCTAACCTAACCTAACCTAACCTAACCTAACCTAACCTAACCTAACCTAACCTAACCTAACCTAACCTAACCTAACCTAACCTAACCTAACCTAACCTAACCTAACCTAACCTAACCTAACCGAAGCATGTAAAAACTCTATACCTAAGAAAAAGTCAAAGGAGGAACTTACCGTGCCGTGGTGGTCCGAGCGACTCGATGAGCTGAGAAGAGAAGTTGCCACGAAGAAGAGGAGAATACGATGCGCGCGTCCGGACCGCAGACAAATGGTGGTCGATGATTACCTGAAAAAGAAAAAAGAGTATGAGTTAGAAGCGTCGAGTGCTCAAGCCAGGAGTTGGAAGGAGTTTTGCACGAAGCAGGACAGGGAGGGGGTCTGGGAGGGGATTTATAGGGTGATAGGTCGAACAACACAGAGGGAAGAGGATGTGCCCCTGGAGGTGGATGGAGTGGTGCTGGATCCGCAAGAATCGGTACAATTGATAGCGGACACCTTTTATCCTAAAGATCATACCGAAAACGACAGCGCCCACCACACCCACATAAGAGCAAGAGCGGACCTGGTGAACGAGGGAAGACACAATGAACAGTGTGACCCGCCGTTCACCATGTCGGAACTTAAAACGGCATTAACATCATTTAACCCGAAGAAGGCACCTGGTATAGACGGTTTTACAGCCGATATATGCAACCACTTCATCAATAACGACCCCGACCTTACTCTGACTCTCCTAAACAAATGTTTGGAACTGTATCACTTCCCAACGAAATGGAAGGAAGCCATTGTAATAGCCTTGAGAAAATCGGGAAGGGCTGACTACTCCACGCCAAAAGCATATAGACCGATCGGGCTTCTCCCGGTCATGGGAAAAATTTATGAGAAGATGTTGATGGCGCGTATCAAACATCATTTGCTCCCTAGGATGAGTACTCGCCAATACGGGTTCATGCCACAAAGGAGCACCGAAGACGCCCTCTATACCCTTATGGGGCGTATTCGTGGCGGACTTGATAAAAAGAGCCTCGTCGCGATCGTGTCCCTGGATATAGAGGGGGCCTTCGACAGCGCCTGGTGGCCGGCTATGAGAATCCGATTGGCTGAGGAAGAATGTCCGACAAATTTAAGGCGCGCCGTTGACAGCTATCTCCAGGATAGGAGAGTCAGAGTGAGATACGCTGGTGCTGAGTATCAGAAAAGCACGGAGAAGGGCTGCGTACAAGGATCGATTGGAGGGCCAATCCTCTGGAATCTCCTCCTGGATCCCTTACTCAAGGAATTGGAAAGCGGGGGGACCTATTGCCAGGCGTTCGCCGACGACGTTGTGCTGGTCTTTGAAGGAAGCACGGCACGTGAAATAGAGGGACAAGCAAATGCCGCACTCGCGCGTGTTCTGGCGTGGGGTGACGATAACAAATTGAAATTCGCCCCGCACAAGACCAGCGCCATGTTGGTTACACGAAAGCTCAAATTCGACACTCCACGCCTGAGCATGGGTGGGATCGAGGTTGAAATGTCGGAAGAGCTGAAATTGTTAGGTGTCATAATAGACAGGAAACTAACTTTCAATAAGCACGTAGCGAGCGTCTGTAACAAAGCGGTCGGAGTTTACAAGCAGCTCTGCAGGGCTGCAAAACCAACATGGGGTCTACAACCGGACATCATTAAGAATATTTATACAGCGGCAGTGGAACCGATTATTTTGTACGGCGCCAGCGTATGGGCTCCAGCCGCTCAAAAGGTGGGAATAATAAAGCTACTGGGAGCAGTACAAAGAGGAGTCGCACAAAAAATGTGCAAGGGTTATCGAACCGTCTCCTTGAACTCTGCGTTGATTCTGTCAGGGATTCTCCCTCTTGACCTTCGAGTCCGTGAAGCAGCCTCACTTTATGAGGCGAAGAGGGGGGTACCGCAGCGGATTCTGGGAGACAGGGAGGTGGAACGGATGCAGTCGGCTTTACTGGCACCACACCCCGCAGAGCGGGTTGGCCTGGAGTTCGGAAACCTGGTGGACCAAAGCCAGCTAGCAGCACCGTCAGATTTTGAAGTTGCCATCTTTACAGATGGCAGCAAAATTGGGGGAAAAGTTGGAGCAGCGCTATCGATATGGGATAGAGAAAGGGAGACAAAATCGATTAAATTAACATTACCAGCGTACTGCACGGTGTACCAGGCCGAGCTCCTGGCCATCTGCGTCGCAACGAGGGAAATTATAAAGATTAAGGCTCCAAAGTTTCGCATTCTCAGTGACTCCATGGCAGCACTAATGACGGTGATAAATTACAGTTGCCTCCACCCACTGGCGGTGGAAACTAGAGAGAACTTAAAATCCCAGTCTCTCCAGAACAAAGTAGTAACTCTGTTCTGGGTCAAAGCCCACGCCGGGGTGGAGGGGAACGAACGAGCAGACCAACTAGCGAAGGAGGCCGCTGAGAGGTCGAAGCGGAAGCCAGATTACGATCAGTGCCCGGTTTCATTCGTCAAGCGAAATCTGCGCATGCAGACGCTTGACGAATGGAACCAAAGGTACAAAAGCGGTGACACTGCAAAGATCACCAAGTTGTTTTTCCCAGATGCGGTGTCGGCGTACAAAATAATCGGAAAGATCAAAATAGGTTACATACTTACACAAACAATGACGGGGCACGGTGGGTTCTCCGAATACTTGGAACGGTTCAAGTGTAAGGGGAGCCCATCTTGCATCTGCGACCCTGTTGCAAGAGAAACTGTACCACACATCTTGTGCCACTGTCCAGTCTTTGCGTTAGAGCGACACAATTGTGAGAGTAAAATTAACATGAAAATCAGCGAACAAAACTTATCTGAAATTATAAAAAGTAAAGAAAGAGATGTATTTCTAGATTACTGCACAAGAATGGTAAATACTGTAATAAAGAGGAATAAAACTAGTGTTTAAGTAAATTATGTTTACACAATATAGTATGTTATATTTAGTGATAATCATAAGTGATAAAATGTAATTAGCGAAATAATAAGTGAGTAGTGATAGAAACATCTAATGTAATATATATGAATAGCAAATAAGGAAAAACATGTAATACAAAAATAAGTATAAGAACTAGATGAAAATAGATATTAAGGAAAATATTATAGTAAGCAAAAATATGTAAACGAACTTTAAGATTTATATAATGAGCAATGTGTTGTATATAAGAATAGACTAAGAAAACATGTGAGAAAGTGATTAAAAAATCAAATTCTGATGTCCATTATTTCCCCGTTATGTTAAGATATGGCAACGAAATATAGTAGCAGCTAAAATGGAAAGTACATAAGTAAAAGTAACTAAAAATAGAAGTAACTAAAAAATAGATAGAATAGTTTAGAGCACGGGAATCCCACCCGTAAGGAATGAATAGGAAGAATGAAAGAAAGAAACAGTATGTGGCATGGCAGTGCGAGAGGTATACAAGCGAGAACTGGAATGAAACTTGATTAGCTGAACACAGGCTCCGATAATGTTGGAGGTAGAGATAATAAAAAAAAAAAAAAAAAAAAAAAAAAAAAAAAAAAAAAAAAAAACCTATCCTAACCTAACCTAACCTAACCTAACCTAACCTAACCTAACCTAACCTAACCTAACCTAACCTAACCTAACCTAACCTAACCTAACCTAACCTAACCTAACCTAACCTAACCTAACCTAACCTAACCTAACCTAACCTAACCTAACCTAACCTAACCTAACCTAACCTAACCATCTATTTTTCTATTTTATAATCAATTTTATTTATATTCTAATCTCATTTTAACAAATTCGTATATTTTTATTCATTGACCGAGGCCTTTTACACCTCAAACTTAACCGACTGGCTCAAATTAGAGCATAAATTTTATTGAAAATTTGATTTACTGGTTTTAAATATTTATTGACTAAATTACATACCCCCCTTTACAGGGTCAGACACACATCGATAGACACCCCCATATACAGGGTCAGACAGAAACTCCTACATTGACTTTTACCCCCCTATACAGGGTCACACAGATTTACACACATTTACACTTTTGACAATTTCCCCCGTCACACACACAACACACCACACACACTTACATCCATACTATTACACGTACTTACAACATGTCTACCATCAGGTCCCCCGCCAGGAGACATAGTGCATCATCATCTGTGGCAGAGGCGACCGCGTCACAAATCCCTGTACATGACCGTACTAGGTCTTCGATTTTCGCTCAACACTGTGGAGTTATCCGAAAGCAGCTCAATATGTCAGGTAACATCAAAAGGGACATAAAGAGGGAAATCGAAGACAGAGTCAGAGCTCTGGAAAACCTGTTCAGGGACAGCGAAGAAGAAAGGAGAAAATCTGTTACGGACATGGCAGCGGTGCCCCCCGAAAGGGAAGAGGCGCTGCTGGAAAAGTTAAGGATGATGGAAGGCGCAATCTCCACGAGGCTCGACCAAATGGAGGACAACCTCAAACAGAGACTGGAGACCCTCGATGGAGAGAACAATAATCGGGGCGCCGACATCATCGAGCATGTCATGGACAATGCTGATGCGGTCAAGCTGGCCACAGAAAAGGCCGTAAAGGGCACCACGATAGCCGTGGAGAGGGCAGTGGAGGGGGTCGTGGAAAGGGTCTTCCACAAAATCGAAGAGTCCCAGGTCAACACCGACCAGGCGACCGAGACTATGGTGGTGCGCGCGCAGTCCCATATCGAAGACCTGATTGGGACTGTCGCAAGAGATGTCGTCATTGAGACCCAGACGCACATCAGCGCAGCCATCAAGGGACTAACACCGGTAAGCGTCCCGGACCCGACCCCGACCCCCAAAACCTACGCCAGCGCCGTAGCAACGAAGCCCGAGCAAACAACCCTACACTCACTGGTTGTCACGTCCAGAGACGAACTGGACACCGGAGAGGAGGTCATCGAACGGCTAAGGAAAGTTGCGGAACAGGATGAAGGATGGGTAAAGGTGGAAAAGATTCGGAAAGCCAAAGACAGAAAAGTGATAATCGGATATAAAACGCAAGAAGACAGAGAGAAGGCCCAAAAAAGGTTAAAAGAGAAAGGAAAAGATTTTGTGGTGGAGGAGGTGAAGAACAAAGATCCCTTATTAATATTATACAACGTCCTAAAAAATCAGACGGATGAGGATCTGGTAAAAGCTGTAAGGTGCAGAAACCAGACTATATTCCGGGATCTAACACCGGACCAAAACAGACTAGCAGTCCTTTATAGGAGGCGAGCAAGGAATCCCCACATGTGCCACGTGGTGCTCAGGGTCTCCCCGGCGGTTTGGTCTCGTGCCCTAGACATGGGGAGACTGCACGTTGACCTACAACCGATAAAGGTTGCTGACCAATCACCTTTAGTGCAGTGCTCCCTGTGTCTGGGATACGGGCACAGTAGGAAGTTCTGCACCACTACGGAACTCAGATGCAGCCATTGTGGCGGGCCCCATTTGAGGGCCGCATGCCAGGACGCTGCCAGTGGTGCAGAACCGAACTGCTGCAACTGTCAGGGGGAGAGGCTGAGCAGCACGGGGCACAGCGCCTTCAGCGCCGAGTGCCCAATCCGTAAGAAGTTTGACTATCTGGCGAGATTAACAACGGCATATTTGTGACACACCCAATCACACACGCACGATACCAAAACATACACACACACACTGATATCAGAAGGATATAGTGAATATATACGGAGACATCAATACATGCACATAAACACAGGACACGTACACATAACTAAAAAACACAGCATATTACAAAATTCACGACCAAAATTATGACAATTATATATATTTGAGCATATATGTATTTTGCATAACAGAGGCAGAATTAATGCTAATAATAAAAAACATATCCAGACACAAACATCACATAGATTATATACACACAGATTAAATAAAAATAAAATTAATTCCACCTCGATAAAACCATTACATAAGAAACAAAGAACATTGTAACAAAAATAACACACACACAAACACTGAACATGCACATAAACACCAGAACGCAAATACACAAGTCACAAGTGCCGTGATCTCGACAGATAGGAAAACTACAACCAGAAAGCCATTTATAAAATAAACTAACTAACTATAAACTACAAAATATGAATAACATCAATAGTAGACAAACTTAGATTAAACAATACATAAATAATATAATAGTAAAAAATGAACAATTGAAACAACAATATACTGTAACAAAAATAAAGGAAAAGAAATCAATACCATACTTAAATTAAAACTTACATGAATATAATACCTTAAAATATAAACCAGATAATATCAACTAACTCAAAAATAAATTCTAACAAAAAGTTCATACTTTGAATTAAGACTTATATGAATATTAAACCTAAAAACAAAAAACCTAGATGAAAATAAACAAACCTATAAATAAATTTAGTAAAGTAAATCTCTTTAGCCCTGTATTTGGAATAATTATGTGAAATATAAGAAATGGATAACAATATCACGAAGAAATAAAGAAAATAGAATTTAAGAAATTAATGTCGCAGATTTTTAAATATTCAAGAATTAATATTAAAATGTATACATTTGCTTTGATATCAAAATAAAAAGTAGAAAATAAACAGTAACAGATAAAATAGTCAACAGACGGATGGGAGGCACCTAGTGCGAAAACTTACACTTAACGATTAAAAATAAACCCGGAACGATAAGGTCCTGTCGAAATCTTGGACGGGGGAAAGCAGGGTTACCCTTAGGGATAACAAAAAAAAAAAAAAAAAAAAAAAAAAAAAAAAAAAAAAAAAAACCTAACCTAACCTAACCTAACCTAACCTAACCTAACCTAACCTAACCTAACCTAACCTAACCTAACCTAACCTAACCTAACCTAACCTAACCTAACCTAACCTAACCTAACCTAACCTAACCTAACCTAACCTAACCTAACCTAACCTAACCTAACCTAACCTAACCTAACCTAACCTAACCTAACCTAACCTAACCTAACCTAACCTAACCTAACCTAACCTAACCTAACCTAACCTAACCTAACCTAACCTAACCTAACCTAACCTAACCTAACCTAACCTAACCTAACCTAACCTAACCTAACCTAACCTAACCTAACCTAACCTAACCTAACCTAACCTAACCTAACCTAACCTAACCTAACCTAACCTAACCTAACCTAACCTAACCTAACCTAACCTAACCTAACCTAACCTAACCTAACCTAACCTAACCTAACCTAACCATTTATAATTTCGTATATTTTAATTGTTGACCGAGGCCTTCTACACCTCAAATTTAACCGACCAGCTCAAATTAGAGCATAACTTATTGTATCTTTTGATTTTTATTTTATTGTTTTTAATTTTTATTTGACAAATTTACACACCCCCCTATACAGGGCCAGACACACTTTTGACACCACCCCCCTATACAGGGTTGGACATACATATTAAACGGACAATTTCCCCCGTCACACATACACACAACACACTACACACACCCGCTCACCGCACTTACACATCCAATCAACTTGCATTCATACTCATCACGTGCACCCCCCAAGATGTTCAGATCCCCCGCCAAAAGACCCAGCACCTCACCATCTGGAGCGGTCCCCCTACCGGACCATACTCGAAGCTCTACATTCGCTCACAACTGTGCGAATATTAGAAAACAGCTCAGTATGTCCGGTAATATCAAGAGGGAAATAAAGAGGGGGATCGAAGATGGAATTAAAGTCCTAGAGAGGCTATTTAGGGAATGTGAGGAGGACGCAAAAAGACCGACGAAGGCACCTGCGGCTGTTGCGGCCGTGGCAGAGGTACCCTTAGAAATGGGAGAGGCGTTGTTGGAAAGACTGGAAGAACTCGAAGAGAAAATTACCAAGAGGCTCGAGGAAATGGAGACCAGCCGAAAGCAGGACTGGGAGCGACTCGATAATCGCAATGATGATCGGGGCGCTGACATCTGTGAGCACATAATAGACAAGGCCGGGGCGACAAATCTGGTGATAGAGAGGGCGGTTGAGGTTCTGGGAGAGTTGAAGGAGAGTATTGGGAGGCAAGACGATAGGGAAAAGGAGAGGGAGAGTAAGGGAACATCGAACGAAAATGAAAGGATATTGAAGGAGAATGCAAAAGTTCTAGAAGAAATAAAAGCAAGGATCGAGAAGCAAAATGAGATCGAAAAAAGAAAAGAAACAAAACCAGCTACCTACGCGGGGGTAGTGGCAGGCCGCTCTGAAGCTCGGCTCCCAGAAAGAGCGACCCTGCACTCGGTGATCGTTACGTCTAGAGACGAAATGGACACCGGGGAGCAGGTGATAGAGCGGCTGCGAAAAGTTGCGGACGAAGACGAAGGATGGGTGAGGGTGGAGAGAATGCGGAAGGCGAAAGATAGAAAAATAGTAATTGGATATAGAACAGAAACAGATAGAAGAAAAGCACAGGAAAGAATAGCGGAGCGGGGAAAAGATCTCGTAGTGGAAGAGGTAAAAAATAAGGACCCGCTGCTCGTACTCTACAGCGTCCAAAAAGAACAGACGGATGAGGACCTGGTGAAGGCCGTCCGGTGCAGGAACCGGGAGATATTCCGGGACCTGACACCGGACCAGGACAGGCTGGCCGTCCTCTATAGGAGGCGAGCCAGAAACCCTCACATGTGCCACGTGGTGCTCAGGGTCTCCCCGGCTGTTTGGTCCCGTGCCCTAGACATGGGGAGACTGCACGTTGACCTGCAACCGAATAGGGTTGCGGACCAGTCACCCTTAGTGCAGTGCTCCCTGTGTCTGGGGTACGGGCACAGCAAGAAGTTCTGCACCACCACAGAACCTAGGTGCAGCCATTGTGGCGGGCCCCATCTAAGGGCCGAATGCCAGGGCGCTGCCAGTGGTGCAGAACCGAAATGCTGTAACTGCCAAGGGGAGAAGCTGAGCAGCACGGGGCACAACGCGTTCAGCCCTGAGTGCCCCATCCGACAGAAGTGGGACTATCTTGCGAGGTCAAACACGGCATACTTGTGACACACTCACTCATACACGTACAACACAGAAGCACATACACACACACAGATATTATAAGTATATATTGAATATATAGTGAAATATCACAACATGCACATAAACACTGGACAAGTACACACCACAAAAAGACACGCATATAATTATCGACCAAAATTATATTAATTACATATATTTAAGTATATATATATATTGTATAACAGAGGCGAAATTAATGCAAATAATAAAAAACACACACAGACACGAACATCACATACAGATATAAAAACTATACAATACAAAATACACACACAAACACTGAACAAGTACTCGAACACAAAACACACAAGTCACAAATGCCGTGACCTCGCAGATAGGGAAGCCACGGTCGATACCATCACGACCTATTATAAAAGACATAACTCTGGATAAAGCAATAGAAATAGAAATATATACCCAATATACATAATAAATATACACATAAAATAGAAAATACATTAATGATATAACACAATAGTAGAACCAAATAAATAAAATAAATTAGAAGAAAATTTTAGAAAAAACAATAAAGTAAATAGAAGTAAAGTAAAGTAAATAAATAAAAATAATAGTTAGACATTAAAAATCTTAGAAAATCATAAACATAGATATAAAGAGAAATAAAGTAGAAATAAACTAGAAATAAAAAATCGTAAATTAAAAGAATTAAAAAACAATAAATAAATTAAACATGTACACAAGATTATATAACGTTAGGATAAATAAATTAAAAATAACTAGAATTAGAAAACTATAGTCTGACAAACTACTGCATTAAATGAAAGAAATAGATGACAATGCCATAAAATAAATATTAAAAGTCTGGAGAGGGATGGGAGGCACTTTGGTGCGCGACTTACTAATTAACAGCAAAGAGAAAACTCTATAAAACCAAGGTCCTGTCGTAATTTTGGACGGGGGAAAGCTGAGTTATCCCCAGGGATAACATAATAAAAAAAAAAAAAAAAAAAAAAAAACCTAACCTAACCTAACCTAACCTAACCTAACCTAACCTAACCTAACCTAACCTAACCTAACCTAACCTAACCTAACCTAACCTAACCTAACCTAACCTAACCTAACCTAACCTAACCTAACCTAACCTAACCTAACCTAACCTAACCTAACCTAACCTAACCTAACCTAACCTAACCTAACCTAACCTAACCTAACCTAACCTAACCTAACCTAACCTAACCTAACCTAACCTAACCTAACCTAACCTAACCTAACCTAACCTAACCTAACCTAACCTAACCTAACCTAACCTAACCTAACCTAACCTAACCTAACCTAACCTAACCTAACCTAACCTAACCTAACCTAACCTAACCTAACCTAACCAATAAGAAATTTTTTGTTGAGAACACCTTCGAAGCGCGCCGATTTTGGTTCGAATCGCTCTTGTAGACACTCCTGCATCCCGTAGGAGACCTTTAACCTGAAATATAAAAGAAAAATTAGATTTTTGGACTTAGAAATTTTCAAATCTTTGAATTTTGAAATTTTTTGACATTTTTGTCGATTCATTCGATAACCCTTCCCCATATAGCTTATATTTTGGCATATTTAGATAGGTCTCATCAAGACCTATCTAACAACACCCCTTTTAAATACTTCAGTCAAATAGAAGTTGATAAAAATTTTACATACATTTTAAAATTTTTGTTTTTCCCGAATTTTTTGGAGGTTTTCGCGGAATAACGCGATACTCTTACACTCTTTAGTTAATATTTTTGCACATTCAGACGGTTCTCTTCAAGACCCGTCTAATCACACCCCTTTTGTATTGTTGCGACAAATAAAAGTTAGTAAAAAATTCATTTTTAGATTTTAATTTTGGTAAATTTTTGCAAATTTGGAGGTTTTCATCGAATAATTCGACACCCATTGTTTCGATATTAGAAAAATTTACATATTTGGATAGGTCTCTTCAAGACCCGTCTAACGACACCCCACTTGTTAATATTCGGCCCATAGAAATCCGGAGAATTGCCCGCCCACCCTCCCGTATTTCACTGGGTAGGTGAACATTGCAGACCAGGGGTAACCAACCGGTGGTTTTCTAAAAAATTTCAAAAAACCTTTTTTTTTTTATATAAACTTAATTTAGAATTGATTACGTACGGCGTGCACGTTACGTACTATACTGACTACGTTTTGTTTACACCTATATTTAGGTATACACCTTTATTTTTAATTTTAGTTTAGTGATTAGACTCGCTAGTCTTAGCGAAATTAAAATTTTTAAGACGAGAGTCAGCGACTCTTATAGATTTTGACCTGAGTCAGGGACTCTTATATCTCATATTGTTTGATAGACTTGCTGCTGCCATTTTGTGTCATTCTTGCTTCACTGAATCTGACTATACACAACAATCTACTATATACAACTTTTACAAACTTACATTTTATATTTAATTAAACTCATAAGACACACACCTCCAACATGTTCGGCATCAGAACCCCCGCTAGGAGGCCTAGTGCTTCACCACCGCGACCGGAAGTGGCGACATCCTCTGCCGATAGAAACAACCCCTCAGTAGAAATCAATCCGACGAGGCCGGTCAGGCGTAGTGTAGACGAATTAGAGCTTCGTGGAACCATGAAACAAAAGATGACCAAAACAGTATCCATCCCACAGAGGCCTAGAGAAGGATGGGCCAAAAGGCCTCTGCAACTGGTTCCGGTACAAGAGCGTAGTCGGGTGGTCACCCAGAGTTGCGAAGTAATAAGGGAACAGCTCAATTGCTCTAGGAATATTAAGAGGGAGATCAAAAAGGAGATCGAAGATAGAGTCGATCTCCTAGAGAGAATAATTAGGGAGTATGAAGAAGAAAGGAAACAATTGATTAAGGGGCAGAGTATTGAAACTACGGAGGTTTTACATGCAGATACAAATAAAGAAATTCTTAAGAAAATAGAAGAGAATGAAAGGATATTGAAAGAAAACGCTAAAACTATAGGAGAAATAAAAGAAAAAATAGAAAAGCAAGACGATAGAGAAAGGGAAAGAGAGCGGAAAGGAACACCAACAACGACCTACGCGAGGGTGGTGACGAGCCGTTCGGAAGCACAGCTTCCTGAGCGGACGACGCTACACTCAGTAGTAGTGACGTCTAAAGATGAGATGGATACTGGAGAACAAATAATGGAGAAACTGAGACAGGTTGCAAATGAAGACGAAGGGTGGATAAAGGTGGAAAAAATCAGAAAAGCAAAAGACAGAAAAATAATCATAGGATACAGGACAGAAGAAGAAAGAAATAAGGCAAAAGAGAGGTTGCTGGAGAAAGAAAAGAACATCACTGTAGAAGAGATTCAAAACAAGGACCCGCTACTTATAATGTACGGAGTCCTTAAAACACACACAGACGAGAATCTAGTAAACACCTTGAGGACTAGGAATCGAGACGTTTTCAGCAGCCTAGACACAGAACAGAACAGAGTATCCGTCCTGTATAGGAAGACTGCGAGAAACCCCCTTACGTGCCACGTGGTACTCAGGGTCTCCCCGGCGGTCTGGGCTCGTGCTTTGGACATAGGGAGACTGCAGGTTGACCTACAACCGATAAGGGTGGCGGATCAGTCGCCCTTGGTACAGTGCTCCCTCTGCCTAGAGTACGGGCACAGTAGAAAATTCTGCACCACAACAGAGCCGAAATGTAGTCACTGTGGCGGACTCCACCTAAGAGACCAGTGCTCGGACTACAAAAATGGTGCAGAACCCAGCTGTTGTAACTGCCTAAAGGAGAGGCTGAGTAGCACGGGGCACAATGTTTTCAGCAGCTCATGTCCGGTTAGAGCAAGGTGGGACATGATAGCTAGGGCCACAACTCAATATCATTGCTGAGGGCCTCCCAAAGAATGAGACCAATTACAAAAATTTTAACGATCATCAATCATGTAACACCAGACAAAGTACAGACACAAAAATTACAGTAGTAAATCTGAGAAAATTAATCAGTTGTAAAAATAAAAATAAGTTAGTAAAGTGTTGTGCAAATATAATTAAATTAGCACATATAGGAATAAAGTAGATCAAACTTATGATTGCATAATAATCTGAGTTTATTAATGTTAACCATAATGCCATTAGTAACTAAACTATAGGAAGCTGCACAATACCGCTGTAAAATTGTAGGAATAATTTATTTATTAGCTGTAATTTTTAGTTGTAAGAGAATAAGTAGAAATAATAGCAAATAAGATGGTTAAATATAAATTAAAAACTGCATTAGATTAATAAAAAAAACAACTCCAAGGCAACTAAATAAAAGGAAAAAAGTAAGAGACTAGCGAGTAACATATAACAAGTAGATTTAGACAAAGAGAAAAGAAAATAGCTGGGAGTCCCAACTGGAGAGCGTGAATGATGAATGGAAGAAGAAATAGCATGCGGAATAAAAGTAAGCGTAATAGTAC
>HG992290.1:19972045-20039545 GCA_905220595.1 Spilosoma lubricipeda | reverse complement strand
AATTTTTTCGATAACCATTAGTTTTTAAAATTACAATTTATATATATCTAGATAGGTCTCTTCAAGACCCGTCTACAGACACCCTGTTTGTTCAATTTGGACAAATAGAAGTTGTAAAAAATTTTACATACAAAATTTTATTTGTTAAATTTGGAGGTTTTTGTCGAATAATTCTTCAGCCCTTTATTTGGTAGTGACAATCTATACATATTTGGATAGATCTCGCCGAGACCCGTCGAAAGACACCAAAATTTTTAAGATCACACGTATAGAAAACCAAAAAATCGCCCGCCCACCCTCCCATTTTTTACGTAGTATATAGGTTTTGTAGACCAGGGGTCGTCAACCGGTGGCATCGATCAAAAATTTTTTTATATTTTTAACCATTTTAATTATTATTCTAATTTCAATTATCACATTTCGTATATTTTATTCATTGACCGAGGCCTTTTACACCTCAAACCTAACCGACTGGCTCAAATTAGAGCAAAATTTTTAGTGTATAATTTGATTTTATTGCTTTTAAATATTTATTGACTAAGTTACATACCCCCCTTTACAGGGTCAGATACACACATTTGACTTCAACCCCCCTATACAGGGTTGGACAAACATCACAAACATTTACACAACGGACAATTTTCCCCGCACACACACGACACTACACATAAATCCATCACCACAAACATGTCTGACTCTGAGCCCTATTATTATACTGGAGTGCCTTTTGACCCCAGGCGTATCAGCTTCTCCTCGTCATCGCCGTCGCCGCTCCCGCATCCGCCGAAACAACAACAAGCTCCGAAGACCAGGACAGCCCAGGCTAGGGTCTGGCTTCAGAGGGCGAAGGCTTGTGTGAACGAGTCTCGCAATCTGAAGCGGGACCTTAAGGAGGGAATCCTTAATGCCGTGGACCACCTGTATCGGCTGGTCAAAGAGGCGGATGCGTCCAAGGCCATCGGTGCGGCTCCGGTGGCTATAACTCCTGTACAGGAGGTTTCGGCCGCAGTGGCCGCATCTTCGGCAAAAGACGGAACGGTGTTGGCGAGCCTAGCGGAATTGAGGGCCTCGGTCTACGACTGGATCGAGGAGTCGCACCGCCTGTTGAAAAAAGAAATCCAGAGCGTCAACAAAAATAACAAAGACCAAAACGCTGATACCCTCGAAAAGGTCTTTGAAAAAATAGAAGAGACGCAGGTCGAAATAGACCAGTCGACCGAGGCAATGATCGTGCGAGCGCAGACCCAGCTCGAGGACCATGTTGCTACTATCGCCAGAGATGTGGTCATGGAGACCAAGACCCATCTCGGCGAAATGTTAAAGGGGCGAGTGCCGGGCAGTGACCCGGACCCGATCCCCAAGACATACGCCAGCGCCGTAGCAGCCAAGCCCGGGCGCCGACCGGCGCTTCACTCGCTGGCGGTGACCTCATCGGATAGTCAGGAGACTGCCGATGAGGTGCTCGCCAAGGTGAAGAAGGCGGTCGACGCCAGGGCTACTGGTCTAAAGGTCTCAAAGGCCAGGAAGGCAAAAGGGAGCACCGTCATCCTGGGCTGCGACACGGAAGTGGAGCGGGACAGGGTGACGGTGCAGATAAGGAGCCGTGGAGATGGGCTTGTGGTAGCGCCCATGAAAAACAAGGATCCACTCGTCGTCCTCAAAGACGTCTTTTTGGACGGTGAGGACGACGAGATGGTGAGGGCACTTTACACCCAGAATCCCGAAGTTTTCATGGGCCTACCACAAGAGGAACAAAAAATTGTAGTTAAATACAAAAAACGGACCAAAAACCCGAAAACCTCCCACATCGTTGTCCAGGTAGGGCCAATAGTATGGCAGAGGATGACGGAGACTGGAACCCTCTACCTTGACCTGCAACGGGTCAGAGTGGAGGACCAGTCTCCGCTCATCCAATGCACTAGGTGCCTCGCGTTCGGCCATGGCCGCAAGTTCTGCACTGAGAGTGTGGACAGGTGCAGCCACTGCGGGGGTGCGCACCTACGCGAGAAGTGCCCCGACTACAGTGCGGGCAAGGAACCGCGGTGCTGCAACTGCTCGCACTCTGGGCTGCAGAACGTAGGCCACAACGCATTTAGCACCGGCTGCCCAACCAGAGCCAAGTGGGATTACCTGGCACGACAGACCACGTCATACTTATGACTCACCCACACATCAGAACACACACACATTACACAGAAACACACACACACACACACATAGATATAGGCACTATATAATAATTATATATGAATATATCACAACATGCACACTAACACAGAACATGAACAATTAAACACACAGAAACACTTAACAAATTACTCAGTGAAGTGTCAACAATTGCATATATTTGAGTATATATGTATATTGTTGACAAGATGGGAATAAAAAACATACATAACACCAGACAAGTACACGAACAAAACACACAGAGACATAAGTATGACGATGTCACAGACTGGAGAGAAAGGGAGGTTTGAGGAACACAATAGAAAGTGAAACAAAATTATGTAAACATTACATCCTGCTTAAAAAGTTATAATAAATATATAAGAGAATTTAAATATATATTGGAGTCAAAACATAATCGGCTTTAAACAAAAAAGTAACTAAAAGAAAAACACTATATAAATTAAATAGATTGAAATTTAAAAATGCAAAAATAAAAGATCAATTAGACAAACAGAATATTATAAAGTAAAGAAAAGATAACAGTTAATAAGATTAAAAAATGAACCAGCAGCAGAAACAATGTAACATTAAAAATAAATAATTAGATTGAAAAAATTATTAGACATAAGGCACTAAGTGCCAAAACATTAACATAAACAAACGACATAAACAGACACAAAAATACAAAAATGGAAAAACAAGGTCCTGTCGTACCTTTGGACGGGGAAAAGCTGCGTTATCTCCTCATGGGATAACTTTAAAAAAAAAAAAAAAAAAAAAAAAAAAAAAAACCTAACCTAACCTAACCTAACCTAACCTAACCTAACCTAACCTAACCTAACCTAACCTAACCTAACCTAACCTAACCTAACCTAACCTAACCTAACCTAACCTAACCTAACCTAACCTAACCTAACCTAACCTAACCTAACCTAACCTAACCTAACCTAACCGAACCTAACCTAACCTAACCTAACCTAACCTAACCTAACCTAACCTAACCTAACCTAACCTAACCTAACCTAACCTAACCTAACCTAACCTAACCTAACCTAACCTAACCTAACCTAACCTAACCTAACCTAACCTAACCTAACCTAACCTAACCTAACCTAACCTAACCTAACCTAACCTAACCTAACCTAACCTAACCTAACCTAACCTAACCTAACCTAACCTAACCTAACCTAACCTAACCTAACCTAACCTAACCTAACCTAACCTAACATAACCTAACCTAACCTAACCTAACCTAACCTAACCTAACCTAACCTAACCTAACCTAACCTAACCTAACCTAACCTAACCTAACCTAACCTAACCTAACCTAACCTAACCTAACCTAACCTAACCTAACCTAACCTAACCTAACCTAACCTAACCTAACCTAACCTAACCTAACCTAACCTAACCTAACCTAACCTAACCTAACCTAACCTAACCTAACCTAACCTAACCTAACCTAACCTAACCTAACCTAACCTAACCTAACCTAACCTAACCTAACCTAACCTAACCTAACCTAACCTAACCTAACCTAACCTAACCTAACCTAACCTAACCTAACCTAACCTAACCTAACCTAACCTAACCTAACCTAACCTAACCTAACCTAACCTAACCTAACCTAACCTAACCTAACCTAACCTAACCTAACCTAACCTAACCTAACCTAACCTAACCTAACCTAACCTAACCTAACCTAACCTAACCTAACCTAACCTAACCTAACCTAACCTAACCTAACCTAACCTAACCTAACCTAACCTAACCTAACCTAACCTAACCTAACCTAACCTAACCTAACCCATACGAAATTTTTTCTTGAGTATAGCCAATTATACCACCGTTGTCAATTGAAACCATCATTTTAGACACTCCTGCGTCCTGTGGGAAGATAAAAACCTGAAAAACAAACAAAAAATTTAATATTTGGACTTAGAATTTTTTCTTTTTTGAATTTTGACTTTTTTCAGTACTTTTTGACGAATTATTCGATAACCCTTCTATATATATTTGACTTCTTTACATATTTAGATACATCTCTTCAAGGTCTATCTAACGACACCTCTTTCATCTAGTTCCGGCATTTGGAAGATAGAAAATTTTTTACATTTATTCTGAAACTTAGGTATTTCTTAAAAATTTTTTGGGTTTTCAGTGAATAACTTTTTAACCCTACTTTTGGTAACTATAAATCTTACAGATTTAGATAGAGCTCGCTTAGACCCGTCTATAGACACCCTATTTGTGTATATACTGCAAATAGAAATTCATAAAACTTTATTTTTAAATTTAATTTTTGACAATTTTTCAAAATTTTGGAGGTTTTCGTCGAATAACTCGCTACACATATTTTTGGAAATTACAATTTATATATATTTAGATAGGTCTCTTCAAGACCCGTCTACCGACACCTCTCTTGTTTGGATCCGGACAGTAGAAATCCGAAAAATTGCCCGCCCACCCTCCCGTATTTCACGGGCTATATAGGGTTCGCTGACCAGGGGTCGTAAACCGGTGGTATCGACCAAAAAATTTTTTATTTAAAATTTTATTTTATACTCATTTTATTCATCTATCTTAATTTATTATAATTTCGTATATTTTATTTTATTGACCGAGGCCTTTTACACCTCAAAACAACCGACCGGCTCAAATTAGAGCATAAGTTTATTGTATCTTTTGATTTACATTTTATTGTTTTTAATCGTTTGTGTTTAGCTGACTTATTTACATACCCCCCTTTACAGGGTCAGACACATTTTTGACACCACCCCCCTATACAGGGCTGGACATACCTACTCAACGGACAATTTCCCCCGTCACATACACACACATATTACACTACACACACCCCCTCACCGCACTTACACATCCAACCAATTTGCACTCATACTCATACCAAGATGTTCAGATCCCCCGCCAAAAGACCAAGCACCTCACCATCTGGAGCGATCCCTACACAGGGGCATACTCGGAGCTCGCTTTTCGCCCTTAATTGTGCGAGTATCCGGAAACAGCTCAGTATGTCCGGCAACATAAAGAGGGAAATCAAGAGAGGGATCGAAGATAGAGTTAAAGATCTAGAGACCCTATTTAGAGAGTGTGAAGAGGAAGGAAAGAGATCGACAGCGGCGCCTGGTGGAGGAGAGGCACTGCTGGAGAAGCTGGGAGCGATGGAGGCCAATATCACCAGGAGGCTCGAAGAAATGGAGACCAGCCGAAAACAAGACTGGGAGCGACTCGATAATCGCAATGATGATCGGGGCGCTGACATTTGTGAGCATATAATCGACAAGGCCGCGGCGACAAATTTGGTGATAGAAAAGGCTATTGAAGGTCTGGGAGACTTAAAAGAAAGAATAGAAAAGCAAGACGATAAGGAAAAGGAGAGGGAGCGAATAGGAACATCAAAAGAGACCGAGAGGATATTGATAGAGAACAGTAAAGTCCTAGGAGAAATTAAGGAAAAGATAGGAAAACTAGATGAGAGGGAGAAAAAGGGAACACCAACAGCAACATACGCAGAGGTGGTGACAGGCCGATCAGAAGTTCGACTCCCAGAGAGAAAGACCTTACACTCCCTGGTGGTAACATCCAGTGACAAACTCGACACCGGGGAGCAGATCATCGACCGATTGAGGAAGACAGCCGAAGAAGACGAAGGATGGGTGAGAGTAGAGAAAGTAAGAAAGGCAAAGGACCAGAAAGTAATCGTAGGATATAAAACGGAAGAAGAAAGAGAGAAGGCAATAAAAAGATTAAGAGAAAAAAGAAAAGATCTTGTGGTGGAGGAGGTCAAGAACAAGGACCCCTTGCTAGTGCTGTTCAGTGTCCCAAAGAACATAACGGACGAGGACCTAATAAAGGCTGTAAGGTGCAGGAACCGGGAGTTGTTCCGGAACCTGTCACCGGATCAAGACAGGCTGACAGTACAGTATAGGAGGAGAACCAGGAACCCCCACACGTGCCACGTGGTGCTCAGGGTCTCCCCGGCGGTTTGGTCTCGTGCCCTGGACATGGGGAGACTGCATGTAGATCTACAACCGATCAGGGTGGCGGATCAGTCACCCTTAGTGCAGTGCTCCCTATGCCTGGGATACGGGCACAGCAGGAAGTTCTGCACCACTTCGGAACCCAAGTGCAGCCATTGTGGCGGGCCCCACCTAAGGGCCGAATGCCAGGGCGCTGCCAGTGGTGCAGAACCGAACTGCTGCAACTGCCACGGGGAGAGGCTGAGCAGCACGGGGCACAACGCGTTCAGCGCCGAGTGCCCCATCCGACAGAAGTGGGACTATCTTGCGAGGTCAACCACGGCATACTCGTGACACACACACTCATACATGCACAATACAGAAGCACATACACACACAGATATTATAAGTATATATTAAATATATAATTAAATATCACAACATGCACATAAACACTGGACAAGTACACACTACAAAAAGACACGCATATAATTATCGACCAAAATTATATTAATTACATATATTTAAGTATATATATATATTGTATAACAGAGGCGAAATTAATGCAAATAATAAAAAACACACACAGACACGAACATCACATACAGATATAAAAACTATACAATACAAAACACACACACAAACACTGAACAAGTACTCGAACACAAAACACACAAGTCACAAATGCCGTGACCTCGCAGATAGGGAAGCCACGGTCGACACCATCACGACCAACTGATAATACATAAACTTACATACATACACATAATTTAAATTGAAAATAATATAAATATAATTACATATAAACTTTGAATTATTAACTTAGATTAATGTAAACTAGCTTAAAGATAAAATTTGCAACTAAAAATACACCTAGAAAATAAATCAGATTAGAAGAAAATAGATCAAAAGAAAACAACTAAGTAAATAGAAGTAAAATAAGGAAATTAATAAAATAGTCAGACTCTAAAAATCTTAGATACTCAATAGACATAGATAAAATAGAGAAATAGAAATAACCCAGAAATAAAAATCGTTAATCGAAAAAATTAGAAACAATAAATAAAGACAACATGCACACAAAAAATTAGATAACATTAGGATAAAATAAATACAAAAAATAACAAGAAGAATTAAAAAATTACAGTCCATCAAAAACATATTATATAAAATATAATCTATGCCACGAAATTAAAGTTGTAATTTAAAAAATTATGTTGGATAAAAACAAGAATGATAATCAAAAACATTAAAATTATTAATAGCTAAGAGACGGATGGGAGGCACTTGGTGCGCGACACAGATTAAATGCAAATACACAACAGTAATACAAAGGTCCTGTCGTAATCTTTGGACGGGGGAATGCAGCGTTATCCCCAGGGATAACATTAAAAAAAAAAAAAAAAAAAAAAAAAAAAAAAAAAAACCTAACCTAACCTAACCTAACCTAACCTAACCTAACCTAACCTAACCTAACCTAACCTAACCTAACCTAACCTAACCTAACCTAACCTAACCTAACCTAACCTAACCTAACCTAACCTAACCTAACCTAACCTAACCTAACCTAACCTAACCTAACCTAACCTAACCCCATACGAAATTTTTTGTGAATAATACCCTTGAAGTGCACCGTTTTTGTTGGATATCGCCATTGTGGACCCTCCTGCGTCGCGTAGGACAATTTTCATCTGGAAAATTAAAAGAAAATTAGAATTTTCAACTTTGAATTTTTTGAATTTTTAAATTTTAGAAATTTTTGGCGTTTTTGTCGAATAATTCGATAGCCCTCCTTCCTATTGTTTATATTGTTACAGATTTAGATAGCTCTCATCTAGACCTATCTAATAACATCCCTTTTACATAGTTTCGGCATATAGTGACTTAGAAAATTTTACATTTAGTTTGAAATTTTTGGATTTTTGACAGTTTTTGAGGTTATCTTCAATTTTCTTCGATAACCCTTAGTTTTTAAATTACAGTTTATATATATCTAGATAGGTCTCTTCAAGACCCGTCTAAAGGCACCCTGTTTGTTCAGTTTGGACAAATAGAAGTTAGAAAAAATTTTACATACAAAATTTTATTTGTTAAATTTGGAGGTTTTTGTCGAATAATTCGGTAGCAGTTTATTTGGTAGTGACAATCTATACATATTTGGATAGGTCTCGTCGAGACCCGTCGAAAGACACCAAAATTTTTAAGATCACACGTATAGAAAACCGGAAAATCGTCATTTTAAGAATTTTCATACATTTGTTTACCTAAA
The DNA here is from genome assembly GCA_905220595.1 of Spilosoma lubricipeda. Lineage (NCBI taxonomy): Eukaryota > Metazoa > Arthropoda > Insecta > Lepidoptera > Erebidae > Spilosoma > Spilosoma lubricipeda. The sequence goes on along the minus strand of HG992290.1, from coordinate 20,031,130 downwards.
AGTCTACCTTAGGGCTAGAAATCTTCAATTTTCATACGAAATTTTTTGTGAATAATACCCTTGAAGTGCACCGTTTTTGTTGGATATCGCCATTGTGGACCCTCCTGCGTCGCGTAGGACAATTTTCATCTGGAAAATTAAAAGAAAATTAGAATTTTCAACTTTGAATTTTTTGAATTTTTAAATTTTAGAAATTTTTGGCGTTTTTGTCGAATAATTCGATAGCCCTCCTTCCTATTGTTTATATTGTTACAGATTTAGATAGCTCTCATCTAGACCTATCTAATAACATCCCTTTTACATAGTTTCGGCATATAGTGACTTAGAAAATTTTACATTTAGTTTGAAATTTTTGGATTTTTGACAGTTTTTGAGGTTATCTTCAATTTTCTTCGATAACCCTTAGTTTTTAAATTACAGTTTATATATATCTAGATAGGTCTCTTCAAGACCCGTCTAAAGGCACCCTGTTTGTTCAGTTTGGACAAATAGAAGTTAGAAAAAATTTTACATACAAAATTTTATTTGTTAAATTTGGAGGTTTTTGTCGAATAATTCGGTAGCAGTTTATTTGGTAGTGACAATCTATACATATTTGGATAGGTCTCGTCGAGACCCGTCGAAAGACACCAAAATTTTTAAGATCACACGTATAGAAAACCGGAAAATCGTCATTTTAAGAATTTTCATACATTTGTTTACCTAAAAGTCTACCTTAGGGCTAGAAATCTTCAATTTTCATACGAAATTTTTTGTGAATAATACCCTTGAAGTGCACCGTTTTTGTTGGATATCGCCATTGTGGACCCTCCTGCGTCGCGTAGGACAATTTTCATCTGGAAAATTAAAAGAAAATTAGAATTTTCAACTTTGAATTTTTTGAATTTTTAAATTTTAGAAATTTTTGGCGTTTTTGTCGAATAATTCGATAGCCCTCCTTCCTATTGTTTATATTGTTACAGATTTAGATAGCTCTCATCTAGACCTATCTAATAACATCCCTTTTACATAGTTTCGGCATATAGTGACTTAGAAAATTTTACATTTAGTTTGAAATTTTTGGATTTTTGACAGTTTTTGAGGTTATCTTCAATTTTCTTCGATAACCCTTAGTTTTTAAATTACAGTTTATATATATCTAGATAGGTCTCTTCAAGACCCGTCTAAAGGCACCCTGTTTGTTCAGTTTGGACAAATAGAAGTTAGAAAAAATTTTACATACAAAATTTTATTTGTTAAATTTGGAGGTTTTTGTCGAATAATTCGGTAGCAGTTTATTTGGTAGTGACAATCTATACATATTTGGATAGGTCTCGTCGAGACCCGTCGAAAGACACCAAAATTTTTAAGATCACACGTATAGAAAACCAAAAAATCGCCCGCCCACCCTCCCATTCTTCACGGGGTATATAGGAATAGTTGACCAGAGGTCGTCAACCGGTGGCATCCATCAAAAATTTTTATCCCTTTTTTAATTTATTTTATTAATTACTTTTAAAAATTTCGTATATATTTTAAACTATTGACCGAGGCCTTCTACACCTCAAACATTTACCGACCGGCTCAAATTAGAGCACAGATATTTTATCGTATTAATTGATTTTATTGTTTATTGTTTTAATTGCTTTAGTTGACAAATTGACACATCCCCCCTATACAGGGTCAGACACACTTTTTATATTGACACACACCCCTCTATACAGGGTCACACAAACATACGTTGACAAATTTCCCCGTCACCTACAAAGTAGATTACACACACTCTCTCACACACACACACACACACATAAAATGTTCCAGACGCCACCAACTTCTGGCGCGGCTCCCGGCGCCTCTGCCTCGCCTTCATTGGTGCTGGACGCTGCGAAGACCTTTATCAGAAGACCAGGAACAAAAAGAAGGTCGCTCGACAATATGGAGGAATACAAAAGGCAGCAATCCACCTACGCTGACCAGTCGAGTGACCATCTCCTCCAGGAGGTCATGAAAACTTTTGAGGATATCCCTGCAAAAGTTCACCAGTATCCCCAAATGCGTCGGGATATTAAATCCTACCTGGAGGTACAATCTGATAAGGGTCTTCGCATCCTCTTTGAATTAAGCAGGAGGGTGAAGAGCTTGGAGGCGGAGGCGTCCAGAGCTGCTAGTGTGGCCGCGGTGGCTGTGAGTCCTGCACGGAAGGATGCAGCCGCAGTAGCCGAGTCTTCCTTACAAGAGGAGAAGCTGCTGGCAAAACTTGGGGAGGTCGAAGATTCGGTCTTCACGTGGATCAATGAGGCGTATTTTAAACTTAAATACGAGATCAACGACCTCAACACTAAGCACGAAGAACAGTGCACCAACATCATCGACAAGATCCACGAGAAGATCGAGGTAACCCAAGTCGACATTGATGTGGCAACTGAGGGGATCGTAGTGCGTGCGCAGTCCCAACTCGAAGACCTGGTTGGGACTGTCGCCAGAGACATTGTTATGGAGAGCAAGACGCACATAGGTGAGGCTCTGACGAGGCGAATGCCCGAGAGCGTCCCGGATCCGATCCCCATGACCTACGCCAGCGCCGCAGCAGCCAGGCCCGGGCGCCGACCGGCGCTCCACTCGCTGGCGGTGACCTCCAACGACAGTCAGGAGACTGCCGGTGAGGTACTCGCCAGGGTGAAGAAGGCGGTCGACGCCAGGGCTACTGGCCTAAAGGTCAGTAAGGCCAGGAAGGCAAAAGGCGGCACCGTCATCCTGGGCTGCGACACGGAGGTGGAGCGGGACAGGGTGAGGGTGCAGCTGGAAAGCCGAGATGGTGGGCTTGTGGTAGCGCCCATGAAAAACAAGGATCCACTCGTCGTCCTCAAAGACGTCTTTTTGGACGGTGAGGACGACGAGATGGTGAGGGCCCTATACACCCAAAACCCCGAAGTTTTCATGGGCCTACCACAAGAGGACAAAGAGCTTAGCATAAAATACAAGAAACGCACAAGGAACCCAGAGACGTCTCATGTTGTACTCCAGGTCAAGCCGAGGGTGTGGCAGAGGATGACGGAGACTGGAAACCTCTACCTGGACCTGCAAAGGGTCAGAGTGGAGGACCAGTCTCCGCTCATCCAATGCACGAAGTGCTTGGCGTTCGGCCACGGCCGTAAGTTCTGCACCGAGAGTGTGGACAGGTGCAGCCATTGCGGAGGCCCGCATTTACGCGAGAAATGCCCTGAGCAAGCAAAGGGAGCCGAACCGCGGTGCTGCAACTGTTCGCACTCTGGGCTGAAGAACACCGGCCATAACGCCTTTAGTGCCGAATGCCCCACCCGTTCCAAATGGGACTACTTGGCAAGACAAAACACGTCTTATCTGTGACTCACACATCTACGCACACACACGACACAAACACACATACACACATTGATATATGAAATATATAATGACTATATATGGATACATCAAGACACTCACACAAACACTGGAAGTTACAATTCATAACAGGGGCTGCAACAATTATACATATTATAAACATATATATATATTGTTAACGAGGAGGATAACAGAATCGTATGAATTGGAAAAAGGCAAAACACGCACACAAACACTGGACATATACACAAAACAAACACACAAGATCACAAATATTACGACTTACATGCTGGAAAATAACATCTGAATGAGACGTCATGGTGAGACAAAAATAAAACAATACAAAGCTCTGCAAAGAAGGACAAAATTCATATTGAGAAATTGCATCAGTGTAACAACAAATAACGACAGAAAAAATTCAAAATCACCTAGTCATAGAAACATTACTCATAAAATAAATCGTATAAAAAGAAAAAAGAAATTTAGACAAAGAGAACCAATGGAAACTAAAATATTAAGTTCGGAAACAAATGTCTATAACCATCAAAATAGAAAATAATCGTAAATAAAACAAGGAAACCTAGAACAAACAAAAAATAGGAACAAATTTTAGAAACATATATAACATAATTACAACATTAGATAATAAATGGACAAATAGATAAAGAAATATATAGAAAAGCTAACAAAAAGTAACCAAATAAGAATATAAGTAAAATAAAACTAAATCCTAAAAATTGAAAAACATATAACAGTAATTAAAGTAAAATAGTTAATTATCGGGAAAAATTTTCCCGACGACCCTACGACCCTATAATGGCAAAAGATAATAAACACAACATCTAGAGTGACAAGGTCCTGTCGGTATCATGGACGGGGAAAAGCTGCGTTATCCCCAAATAGGATAACTTAAAAAAAAAAAAAAAAAAAAAAAAAAAAACCTAACCTAACCTAACCTAACCTAACCTAACCTAACCTAACCTAACCTAACCTAACCTAACCTAACCTAACCTAACCTAACCTAACCTAGCCGTGTGGGGCCGGCATAGAATAGCCCCACCCCATCTCATCCCGTGGGTGTCGTAAGAGGCGACTAAGGGAAACACGCAGCCGAGCACCGGGCTGCCGAGGAGATCCCAGCCCTTTTCAGGGCTCGCCGTCTCTCCCAGTATCCCTCTGTTTAGCAGAGGGGACAGGGGATGAGACGGTGCCAGGGAACCAAAGACGGAGCCTACCATCGGCTGCCGAGGCGAGTCAGCCCTTGCTGACCCAGGGGCTGACGGGCTCTTGTGCCGTCGAGTCAAGGAAAAGACTTTAAAACCCGACAGCAAAGTCGTTAAAAGCAGTGGCTGCCGTCGCCTCGTACGCCGACGGCGATCGGCCGACGGGGTGGTGGCGGCCGGGGGAAAGGCTCTGCGGGAGCGGGATTGAGCGGGGAGCTCTCCTGCCTCGCGAGCCGAGTACCCCACGAGGAGGGGGGGCGCCGGCGAGCGCAGCTTGCTCGCGTTCCTGAGTCCGAGCCCTGCGGGAGCGGGTTCCCCCGACCGCTGCCCTGCGGGCATGGACGACGGGACAACGGCGAGCGCAGTTTGCCCGCGCCCCCGAATGAGAGTGGCCACGGGCGGTGGGCCGGGGGGCCTGCCGCCCCACGCTAAAGTGGCGGAATGCGCCCCTCTGTGTTCCTGGGGTGCATTCATACGAGGAGGACAGGCCCCGCCATCTGGGCACGTGGCCCGGAGGGTGGGGCCTCGACAGAGGCGAGCCCGACCATCAGGGCATCCCCAGCCGAGTCGCGGTGAGCAAACTATCCCGTGGCTCGGATTGGGTGAAGGAGGAACACCGTGGTGGTTTAGTGGGTAGTCTGGCCAGGCTCAAGTGGTCAGGAGTCCCACACGAAGCGAACCCCCTGCCCCCGCGGGGGGGGAGCGAAGCGCGTAAATGCATTCCACCACGTAAAAAAAAAAAAAAAAAAAAAAAAAAAAAAAAAAAAAAAACCTAACCTAACCTAACCTAACCTAACCTAACCTAACCTAACCTAACCTAACCTAACCTAACCTAACCTAACCTGCGCCGTGTGGGGCCGGCATAGAATAGCCCCACCCCATCTCATCCCGTGGGTGTCGTAAAAGGCGACTAAGGGAAAGACGGCGCCGAAGATCAGGCTGCCGAGTAGATCCCAGCCCTTTTCAGGGCTCGCCGTCGTTCCCAGTATCCCTCTGTTTTGCAGAGGGGACTGGGGATGAGACGGTGTCAGGGATCCAGGGACGGGTCGGCCCACTGCTCGCGCAGGGGCTGGCAGGCACTTGTGCCACCGTCGGAGTTGGGAGAGTTGGCTGCCCTCCCGCGTCACGTAATCTCCGGGTGATCGGCGTTTTGACCTGGGTGCTGGCCACATTCAGGAAGCCGTGATCTTGGAGGACGTGGGGCTTGCCTTCACTGGCCGGCCCGCGTCAAGGAAAAGACTATAAAACCCGACAGCAAAGTCGTTTAAAACCTGTGGACACCGGGGGACCTCCACAGTATGTACCCCGCTTCCCGGAATGAGCGTCACCCGGGAAGTGTAATATTTTCGTCTCATTCTCGTGGGAATTGCATGGATACGTTAAATAAACCTAAAACAAACATTGAAGAAAAAAAGAAGGAGGAAGTAGAGATGGAGATTGAGACGGAGACCGCAAGGTCTCCTGTCTCTCTCAATAAAAAGATGGTGCCAGTCGTTGAACTGGAGAGGGTGGATTCGGCGGTAATGCTGGAGCGGATGACCGCTGCCAGCTTACCTGCAGCTTCACGCTCGGCTTCCCCAGTAACGGGGAGACTCTGGCGCAAACGAACCAACTCCCTCAAGGAGTTGGGATCGCTGAGCGAGGGTGACTCGGTGGACGAGAGTCCCAAAAGAGGTCGTGGCCGTCCCCCAAAAACAGGCGAGTACGTCGGTCTCGCTAAGGCGAAGGCGGAGCTCAACGCTGCTAAGGAGCGTGAGCTTGAGCTCCAAGCTGAAGCGGAGCTTGCGGACGAACTGCGGCTGCAGCGGCAAAGGGCTCTCTATCTCAGAGAGACCCCTAGCCCGCAGCCCCAGCCTAGTCCGCAGCCCCAAGCGGAACTGGCATTCTCGGCCACCGAATCACTCAGTGCGGAGGAGATTTCGGGCTCCATAGAGGCGGCGGTGAAGGTGGTGCAAACCATCGCCGCTAAGAGCTCCAACTTGAAGGGCCAGTACGTGCGGGACCTGAGAGTCGCGTGTGACTCCATCATGGAGAACATGCGTGTTCTCGTGTCCCGCACGGAATCGGAGGAGGTGGCCAAGCTCCAGACCGAGCTGGCTGCAGTACGGGCCGAAATGCGGGCCTTGAAGCAGCAGGCGGAGGCTGCACCGCCCCCGATGAGCCGTGACGAGATCGGCTTTCTCGTCGACGCGCGGCTTGCGGGGATCGCCGACCGACTGCTGCCGGAGACCCGCATCCGTCCGCCTCTGCAGGCTGACGTCCGAAATGCGGCACGGTCTGCCAGCAGACCTGAGCCCGAGCCCGAGGCGTCTCCCTCGGAGTCTCTTCCCCTTCCCCTCTCACCTCCGATGCCAGGCGGGCAAGTGGAGGCAGGGCCGCGCCCTACCGGGCCGTCGGGGGGGAAGGAGGAGAGGAAGACGAAAAAGAAGAAGGCGGGGAAGAAGACGGCCGCGGCGAAGGAGGCGGAGGCTGCCCGACAGCCGCAGCGGTCACCCCCGTCGACTTCGTCGATGGCTCCCGCCCCGCTCCCGCAAAAAGGGACGTGGAGCGAGGTGGCGGCTAGGCCAAAGGCGCCTAAGCCGCCCCCTGCCCGGTCGGCTGCCACAGCCGCCGCCGCCACTCCGGTGGCGCCAGCTACCACCAAGCGGAGGAAACGCAGTGCCCGGAAGCCCCGCAGATTGCGCACCCCGCAGACGGCGGCGGTCGCGATCACGCTGCAGCCGGGCGCCGCGGAGCGGGGCATAACATACGCCCAGGTGATGTCCAAGGCCGAGAGGTCGATAGACCTCAAGGGCTTGGGCATCGACGGCCTCCGACTCCGCAACGCCATAACCGGAGGTCGGATCTTGGAGGTGGCTGGCGCTGACAGAAGCCAAAAGGCGGACCAGCTCGCCGCCAAACTTAAAGAGGTGCTAGAAGAGGTCCACGTCGCTAGGCCGGAGAGATGCGTCGAGATGCGCGTCTCTGGGCTTAGCGACTCGGCCTCGAAAGAGTCGGTGGCGGCGTCGCTGGCGGCGGAGGGGGCGTGTGCTGTCGACCATATTAAAGTGGGCGACATACAGCGCCCACCTGGCCGACAGGGCACTGCCTGGATACGGTGCCCGGTTGAGGCGGCAAGGAGGCTGACGGACGGCCGCCGCGTCGTCGTCGGGTGGTCAGTGGTCAAACTGACCACTCTGGACCCGAGGCCGACGCGGTGCTACCGCTGCCTCGAGCCGGGGCACGTCGGGGCCAGGTGCACTGCGGCCACTGACCGCAGTGCGCTTTGTTTCCGTTGCGGGCAGGCCGGCCACAAGTCGGCTGCCTGCTCCGCGGAGCCGAGATGCCCCGTCTGTTCCGCGGATGGTGCGGCGTCCAACCACCGCCTCGGGTCGGCGAATTGTAAGGCGGCCTCCCGACGCAAGGAGCCAAAATCGAGAGCAGCAGGTGGAGCGAAACCTACGTCCTCGCCCGCCCTGCTGCCGAATGAGGAGGATATGGACACCGCCCACACTTAATGGCCCACAAAATCTCCATCCTGCAGGCCAACGTCAACCACTGCGCCACGGCCCAGGACCTTCTGGCCCAGTCCATGGCGCAGTGGCAGACGACAATGGCAGTAGTCGCCGAGCCGTACTGCGTTCGCAACGGCCCCAACTGGGCTGGCGACCGCGGCGGCTTGGTGGCTATCGTCGCTCAGCGATCGTGCCCTCCCTTCGACATAGTGCGGAGGGGCCGAGGGTGCGTACTCGTCGCGCTGAGCGGCGCTGCGGTGATTGGGGTGTACTGTCCCCCCAGCAGAAGCCTCGCCGAGTTCGAGCAGTTGCTCACGGAGGTCGGGGCTCTGCTGGCAGAGGTGCACCCCACCCCGGCTGTGGTGGCCGGGGATTTCAACGCTCACTCACGGGCGTGGGGATCCCCGGCAACCGATGCCCGGGGTGAGATGGTGGAAGAGTGGGCGGTGTCCCAAGGCTTGGTGCTGCTGAACCGAGGAGCGGTCCACACGTTTGTGCGGGCCCAGGCCGGGTCGATAGTCGACCTTTCTTTTGCGAGTTCTGGCCTGGCCCGTCGCATTCACAACTGGCGGGTCGTCGAGGGGGTGGAGACTTCGTCTGACCACCGGTACATCCGGTTCGACGTCGTCCCTGCCCTCGCGGCGACGCCTCGTGTGGCACTGGACCGCCCTGTGGCAGGGGAGGGCCCGCGGTGGCGGCTTGGCACGCTGGACCGGGAGCTGGCTCGAGAGGCGGCTATCGTCGAGCGATGGGCTGCTGTCGATAGCGACCCGGACGTGGACGCGAGATGCGAGCGATTGGCTGGAGCGCTGACTCGCGTCTGCGACGCGGCGATGCAGAGGGCGAGATCTATCCCGCCCCGGAGGCGGGTGTACTGGTGGCGTCCCCACCTAGCCGGTCTGCGTGCTGCGAGCTACGCAGCCCAGAGGCAGTACACCCGCAGCCGAAGGCGGGCCGTTAGAGATCTCGCCCGCGAAGAAGAGCTGCATGCCGCGTACCTGGGCGCTCGACGGGCCCTCAGCTCGGCGATCAAAGCCGCCAAGGACGAGGCCTGGAGGGAGTGGCTCGAGAGCCTGGACCGAGATCCGTGGGGGCGCCCGTACAAGACTGTGAGTCAGAAACTCCGGCCTTGGGCGCCTCCCCTCACCAGAACTCTCGAGCCGGGCCTTCTGGACCGAGTGGTCAGCTCCCTGTTCCCTGCGAGGGAGGAGTGGGTTCCGCCGCGGATGGCAGCACCAAGCCAGGTGCCGGCAGACGAAGGGGCGATACCTCCCGTGTCCGAGGCCGAGTTGGGGGCCGCGATACTGGCACTTCGGTCCAGGAATCGCGCCCCGGGCCCGGACGGAGTCCCTGGGAAGGTTATTGCCACCGTCATGCCGGCACTAGAGGAGGAGACGCTGTCCCTCATGTCGGAGTGCCTGGCGTCGGGGAGGGTCCCCCGGCGATGGAAAATCGGCAAGCTCGTGCTGTTGAAAAAGCACGGGCGCCCAGCCGAATCGCCGTCGGCCTACCGCCCCATCGTGTTGCTCGACGAGACGTGCAAGCTTTTTGAGCGGGTGCTCGCTGCGCGTCTCGTCGGCCACCTGGAGGGGGTGGGGCCCAACCTAAGCGACGGCCAGTTCGGCTTCCGTCGCGGGAGGTCAACCCTCGATGCCATATCCCGACTGCGGGACGGCGTCGACGAAGCGGTCTCCAGGGGTGAGGTGCTGTTGGCGGTATCGCTGGACATAGCGAACGCCTTCAACACCCTCCCCTGGGAAACCATTGCTGAGGCGTTGAGGTACCACAACGTCCCGTGGTACCTCAGGCGCGTCCTTGCGGACTACTTCGTGGACCGGGTCATAGTCTACCCGGCCCAAGACGGGGTGGTCCGCAGGGGCATGTCTTGTGGCGTTCCACAGGGGTCGGTCCTCGGGCCGCTCCTGTGGAACGTCGGGTATGATTGGGTCCTGCGCGGTGCTAATCTTCGGGGAGTCGGCGTACTTTGCTACGCTGACGATACCCTAGTCACCGCGCGGGCCCCGACATTTCGGGACGCCGCCGTCCTTGCGACGGCAGGCGTCGCCCACGTAGTGCGTCGCATCGGGGCGCTCGGCCTTAAAGTTGCCCTCGAAAAGTCCGAGGCCCTCTACTTCCACGGGCCTCGGCAGACGCCGCCTCGAGGTAGGTCAATTATGGTGGGTGGCACCCCCATCGCTGTCGGGACGAGCCTGAAATACCTCGGGCTCGTTCTCGACGGTCGGTGGCGGTTCGCGGAGCATTTCCGGCAGCTGGCACCGAAGCTGGTGGCATTTGCCGGAATGCTCTCGCGGTTGCTGCCCAACAGCGGAGGCCCAGGGTCTGCCTGCCGCCGTCTCTACGACGGAGTGGTGCGCTCCAAGGCGCTCTACGGAGCGCCCATATGGGCGGAGGCCCTCTGCCCGGCGAGTATCGCGCTGCTGCGACGACCGCAGCGCGCCATCGCGCAGAGGGCTGCTCGGGCGTACCACACCGTCTCTTACGAGGCGGCATGTGTGATAGCCGGTAGTATCCCCTGGGATCTCGAGGCCTGCGTCCTCAAGAGGGTGTACGAGGAGGGCGCCCTGATGCGGCGTGCTCTCGGAGGTCGGCCGCCCCCGGAGGAGATCGATCGCTGGAGGCAATCAGCTCGCGATGATCTCTTCCGGGAGTGGGCCGAAAGACTGCGGGCGACCCGCGGCGGCTCGCTGCTTGTGGGGGCCGTTCGGCCCGTCCTGCGTCAGTGGGTGGAGCGGGGTCATGGGGCCCCGACATACCACCTCACCCAACTTCTCACGGGTCATGGCTGTTTCGCCAAGTACCTGTGGGAAGTGGTGGGGATCGAGTCGGAGCCCCGGTGCCGAAACTGCACCAGCGGCGACCCTGACACCGCCTATCACACGTTGGCTGCGTGTGAGGCGTGGGGCGGACAAAGGGCGGCCCTCATGAACACCGTTGGTGGGGACCTCTCGCTGTCGGCCGTAGTCTCGGCCATGGCCGGCAGCGAAGAGTGTTGGGCCGCCGTCGCCTCGTTCGCTAACGAGGTGATGGCGGCCAAGAGAGAGGCTCTGCGGGAGCGGGAGCGAGCTGGTCTCACTCTCCCGCCCCGCAGACCCCCGGAGAGGGGACGCCGGCGAACGCAGTTCGCCCGCGTCCCCGATTGAGAGTGGGAGTACATCCACATGGGGAGGACATGCCCCACCATCTGGGCACGTGGCCCGGAGGGTGGGGTCCCGACGGGGTTCCGCCGTGTGGGGCCGGCATAGAATAGCCCCACCCCATCTCATCCCGTGGGTGTCGTAAGAGGCGACTAAGGGAAAGACGGCGCCGAAGATCAGGCTGCCTGTCAAGGAAAGACTTTAAAACCCGACAGCAAAGTCGTTAAAAGAAGTGGCTGCCGTCGCCTCGTACGACGGGGTGGTGGCGGCCAGGGGAGAGGCTCTGCGGGAGCGGGAGCGAGCTGGTCTCATTCTCCCGCCCCGCAGACCCCCGGAGAGGGGGCGCCGGCGAACACACTTCGCCCGCGTCCCCGAATGAGAATGGCCACGGGTGGTGGGTCGGGGGACCTGCCGCCCCATACCAAAGTGGCGGAATGCGCCCCCCTGTGTTCCTGGGGCGCATTCATACGAGGAGGACAGGCCCCACCATCTGGGCACGTGGCCCGGAGGGTGGGGCCTCGACAGAGGCGAGCCCGTCTATCAGGGCATCCCCAGCCGAGTCGCGGTGAGCACACTATCCCGTGGCTCGGATTGGGTGAAGGAGGAACACCGTGGTGGTTTAGTGGGTAGTCTGGCCTCTCTCCGAGGCCAGGAGTCCCACACGAAGCGAACCCCCTGCCCCCGCGGGGGGGGAGCGAAGTGCCTAAATGCATTCCACCACGTAAAAAAAAAAAAAAAAAAAAAAACCTAACCTAACCTAACCTAACCTAACCTAACCTAACCATACAGTGTCCAAAAAGACCAAAAGGACGAGGACCTGGTGAAGGCCGTCCGGTGCAGGAACCGGGAGATATTCCGGGACCTGACACCGGACCAGGACAGGCTGGCCGTCCTCTATAGGAGGCGAGCCAGGAACCCCCACATGTGCCACGTGGTGCTCAGGGTCTCCCCGGTGGTTTGGTCTCGTGCCCTAGACATGGGGAGACTGCACGTTGACCTGCAACCGATCAGGGTTGCGGATCAGTCACCGATAGTGCAGTGCTCCCTGTGTCTGGGATACGGGCACAGCAAGAAGTTCTGCACTGCGGCAGAACCCAAGTGCAGCCATTGTGGTGGTCCCCACCTAAGGGCCGAATGCCAGGGCGCTGCCAGTGGTGCAGAACCGAACTGCTGCAACTGCCAAGGGGAGAAGCTGAGCAGCACGGGGCACAACGCGTTCAGCGCCGAGTGCCCCATCCGGCAGAAGTGGGACTATCTTGCGAGGTCAACCACGGCATACTCGTGACACACACACTCATACACGCACAATACAGAAGCACATACACACACAGATATTATAAGTATATATTAAATATATAATGAAATATCACAACATGCACATAAACACTGGACAAGTACACAACACAAAAAGACACGCATGATAGAATTCTCGACCAAAATTATATTAATTACATATATTTAGGTATATATTTATATTGTATAACAGAGGCGGAATTAATGCAAATAATAAAAAACAAACACAGACACGAACATTACATACAGATACAAAGACTATACAATACAAACAACACACACACAAACACTGAACAAGTACTCAAACACAAAAACACACAAGTCACAAATGCCGTGACCTCGCAGATAGGGAAGCCACAGTCAATACCATCACGACCAACTAATAAAAGACAAACTTGACATACATACACATATTTTAAATTTTAAATAATATATACATAACATTGTGAATTATTAACTGACATTAATGTAAACAAGCTTAAAAATAAATTTTGCAACATAAAAGAAACTATAACTAAAAATATACAGAGAAAATATATTAGAAGAAAATTTAGAAGAAAGCAATTAAGTAAATAGAAGTAAAGTAAAGAAGTGAATAAAATAGTCAGACTCTAAAAATCTTGGATAATCAATAGACATAGATAAAACAGAGAAATAGAACAGAAATAACCCAGAAATAAAAACCGTTAATTGAAAAAATTAGAAACAAGAAATGAAGAAAACACGCACACAAAATCATATAACATTAGGATAAAATAAATAGTAAAAACAACAAGAAGAACTGAAAAATTAATCTACCAAAAATATATTATATAAACATATAAGAAATAGATGATAATGTCACAAAATGAATATTGTAATTTAAAAATTTGCTTTAGATGGAAACAAGAATGAAAATCAATAAGATTAAAAATTATTAACAGTTATGAGACGGATGGGAGGCACTTGGTGCGCGACACTAATTAAAAGCATATATACAACAGTAATACAAAGGTCCTGTCGAAATCTTTGGACGGGGGAATGCAGCGTTATCCCCAGGGATAACATAAAAAAAAAAAAAAAAAAAAAAAAAAAAAAAAAAAAAAAAAAAAAAAAAAAAAAAACCTAACCTAACCTAACCTAACCTAACCTAACCTAACCTAACCTAACCTAACCTAACCTAACCTAACCTAACCTAACCTAACCTAACCTAACCTAACCTAACCTAACCTAACCTAACCTAACCTAACCTAACCTAACCTAACCTAACCTAACCTAACCTAACCTAACCTAACCTAACCTAACCTAACCTAACCTAACCTAACCTAACCTAACCTAACCTAACCTAACCTAACCTAACCTAACCTAACCTAACCTAACCTAACCTAACCTAACCTAACCTAACCTAACCTAACCTAACCTAACCTAACCTAACCTAACCTAACCTAACCTAACCTAACCTAACCTAACCTAACCTAACCTAACCTAACCTAACCTAACCTAACCTAACCTAACCTAACCTAACCTAACCTAACCTAACCTAACCTAACCTAACCTAACCATACGAAATTTTTTGTTCATAATACCTTTGAAGTGCACCCTTTTTGCTAGATATCGCCTTTGTAGACACTCCTGCGTCGCGTAGGATAATTTTCATCTGGAAAATCAAAAGAAAATTAGAATTTGGTACTTTGAATTTTTTAAATTTTTAAATTTTGTTAAATTTTGACGTTTTTGTCGAATAATTCGATAGCCCTCCTTATATATAGTTTATATAGTTACAGATTTGGATAGCTCTCATCTAGACCTATCTAAAAACATCCCTTTTACATAGTTTCGGCATATAGTTACTTAGAAAATTTTACATTCATTTTAAAATTTTTAGATTTTTGAAATTTTTTGAGGTTATCTTCAATTCCTTTGATAACCCTTTGTTTGATAATTATAATTTATATATATCTAGATAGGTCTCTTCAAGACCCGTCTACAGACACCCTATTTGTTCAGTTTGGACAAATAGAAGTTGGAAAATTTTTTACATAAAAAATTTAAATTGTTAAATTTGGAGGTTTTTGTCGAATAACTAGACATCATTTATTTTGGAAACACTAATATATACATATTTGGATAGGTCTCGTCGAGACCCGTCGAACGACACCAAAATTGTTAACATCTGACGTAAGAAAATCCAAAAAATTGCCCGCCCACCCTCCCATATTTCACTGGGTATATAGGATTTGGTGACCAGGGGTCGTCGACCTGTGGTATCGAGCAAAAAATTTTATCTATTTTTCTATTTTATAATCAATTTTATTTATATTCTAATCTCATTTTAACAAATTCGTATATTTTTATTCATTGACCGAGGCCTTTTACACCTCAAACTTAACCGACTGGCTCAAATTAGAGCATAAATTTTATTGAAAATTTGATTTACTGGTTTTAAATATTTATTGACTAAATTACATACCCCCCTTTACAGGGTCAGACACACATCGATAGACACCCCCATATACAGGGTCAGACAGAAACTCCTACATTGACTTTTACCCCCCTATACAGGGTCACACAGATTTACACACATTTACACTTTTGACAATTTCCCCCGTCACACACACAACACACCACACACACTTACATCCATACTATTACACGTACTTACAACATGTCTACCATCAGGTCCCCCGCCAGGAGACATAGTGCATCATCATCTGTGGCAGAGGCGACCGCGTCACAAATCCCTGTACATGACCGTACTAGGTCTTCGATTTTCGCTCAACACTGTGGAGTTATCCGAAAGCAGCTCAATATGTCAGGTAACATCAAAAGGGACATAAAGAGGGAAATCGAAGACAGAGTCAGAGCTCTGGAAAACCTGTTCAGGGACAGCGAAGAAGAAAGGAGAAAATCTGTTACGGACATGGCAGCGGTGCCCCCCGAAAGGGAAGAGGCGCTGCTGGAAAAGTTAAGGATGATGGAAGGCGCAATCTCCACGAGGCTCGACCAAATGGAGGACAACCTCAAACAGAGACTGGAGACCCTCGATGGAGAGAACAATAATCGGGGCGCCGACATCATCGAGCATGTCATGGACAATGCTGATGCGGTCAAGCTGGCCACAGAAAAGGCCGTAAAGGGCACCACGATAGCCGTGGAGAGGGCAGTGGAGGGGGTCGTGGAAAGGGTCTTCCACAAAATCGAAGAGTCCCAGGTCAACACCGACCAGGCGACCGAGACTATGGTGGTGCGCGCGCAGTCCCATATCGAAGACCTGATTGGGACTGTCGCAAGAGATGTCGTCATTGAGACCCAGACGCACATCAGCGCAGCCATCAAGGGACTAACACCGGTAAGCGTCCCGGACCCGACCCCGACCCCCAAAACCTACGCCAGCGCCGTAGCAACGAAGCCCGAGCAAACAACCCTACACTCACTGGTTGTCACGTCCAGAGACGAACTGGACACCGGAGAGGAGGTCATCGAACGGCTAAGGAAAGTTGCGGAACAGGATGAAGGATGGGTAAAGGTGGAAAAGATTCGGAAAGCCAAAGACAGAAAAGTGATAATCGGATATAAAACGCAAGAAGACAGAGAGAAGGCCCAAAAAAGGTTAAAAGAGAAAGGAAAAGATTTTGTGGTGGAGGAGGTGAAGAACAAAGATCCCTTATTAATATTATACAACGTCCTAAAAAATCAGACGGATGAGGATCTGGTAAAAGCTGTAAGGTGCAGAAACCAGACTATATTCCGGGATCTAACACCGGACCAAAACAGACTAGCAGTCCTTTATAGGAGGCGAGCAAGGAATCCCCACATGTGCCACGTGGTGCTCAGGGTCTCCCCGGCGGTTTGGTCTCGTGCCCTAGACATGGGGAGACTGCACGTTGACCTACAACCGATAAAGGTTGCTGACCAATCACCTTTAGTGCAGTGCTCCCTGTGTCTGGGATACGGGCACAGTAGGAAGTTCTGCACCACTACGGAACTCAGATGCAGCCATTGTGGCGGGCCCCATTTGAGGGCCGCATGCCAGGACGCTGCCAGTGGTGCAGAACCGAACTGCTGCAACTGTCAGGGGGAGAGGCTGAGCAGCACGGGGCACAGCGCCTTCAGCGCCGAGTGCCCAATCCGTAAGAAGTTTGACTATCTGGCGAGATTAACAACGGCATATTTGTGACACACCCAATCACACACGCACGATACCAAAACATACACACACACACTGATATCAGAAGGATATAGTGAATATATACGGAGACATCAATACATGCACATAAACACAGGACACGTACACATAACTAAAAAACACAGCATATTACAAAATTCACGACCAAAATTATGACAATTATATATATTTGAGCATATATGTATTTTGCATAACAGAGGCAGAATTAATGCTAATAATAAAAAACATATCCAGACACAAACATCACATAGATTATATACACACAGATTAAATAAAAATAAAATTAATTCCACCTCGATAAAACCATTACATAAGAAACAAAGAACATTGTAACAAAAATAACACACACACAAACACTGAACATGCACATAAACACCAGAACGCAAATACACAAGTCACAAGTGCCGTGATCTCGACAGATAGGAAAACTACAACCAGAAAGCCATTTATAAAATAAACTAACTAACTATAAACTACAAAATATGAATAACATCAATAGTAGACAAACTTAGATTAAACAATACATAAATAATATAATAGTAAAAAATGAACAATTGAAACAACAATATACTGTAACAAAAATAAAGGAAAAGAAATCAATACCATACTTAAATTAAAACTTACATGAATATAATACCTTAAAATATAAACCAGATAATATCAACTAACTCAAAAATAAATTCTAACAAAAAGTTCATACTTTGAATTAAGACTTATATGAATATTAAACCTAAAAACAAAAAACCTAGATGAAAATAAACAAACCTATAAATAAATTTAGTAAAGTAAATCTCTTTAGACCTGTATTTGGAATAATTATGTGAAATATAAGAAATGGATAACAATATCACGAAGAAATAAAGAAAATAGAATTTAAGAAATTAATGTCGCAGATTTTTAAATATTCAAGAATTAATATTAAAATGTATACATTTGCTTTGATATCAAAATAAAAAGTAGAAAATAAACAGTAACAGATAAAATAGTCAACAGACGGATGGGAGGCACCTAGTGCGAAAACTTACACTTAACGATTAAAAATAAACCCGGAACGATAAGGTCCTGTCGAAATCTTGGACGGGGGAAAGCAGGGTTATCCTTAGGGATAACAATTAAAAAAAAAAAAAAAAAAAAAAAAAAAAAAAAAAACCTAACCTAACCCATACGAAATTTTTTCACCTTAATACCCTTGAAGTGCACCAATTTTGCTGGATATCGCCTTTGTAGACACTCCTGCGTCGCGTAGGACAATTTTCATCTGGAAAATTAAAAGAAAATTAGAATTTTTAACTTTGAATTTTTTGAATTTGTAAATTTTGGTAATTTTTGACGTTTTTGTCGAATAATTCGATCACCCTCCCTCATATTGTTTATATTTTAACAGATTTAGATAGCTCTCATCAAGACCTATCTAATAACATCCCTTATACATAGTTTCGGCATATAGATACTTAGAAAATTTTACATACAGTTTGAAATTTTTGGATTTTTGAAGATTTTTGAGGTTATCTTAAATTTTTTCGATAGCCCTTAGTTTGTAAATTACAGTTTATATATATCTAGATAGGTCTCTTCAAGACCCGTCTAAAGACACCCTGTTTGTTCAGTTTGGACAAATAGAAGTTGGAAAATTTTTTACATAAAAAATTTAAATTGTTAAATTTGGAGGTTTTTGTCGAATAATTCGGCACCACTTTATTTGGTAGTGACAATCTATACATATTTGGATAGGTCTCGCCGAGACCCGTCGAAAGACACCTAAATTTTTAAGATCAGACGTATAGAAAACCAAAAAATCGCCCGCCCACCCTCCCGTATTTAACGGGGCATATAGGATTAGTTGACCAGGGGTTGTAAACCGGTGGTATCAACCAAAATATTTTTTATTCAAATTATTTTAATTTTATTTATTTTATACCATTAATTATTTTAAAAATTTCGTATTGTTTTAACTAGTGACTGAGGCATTCTACACCTCACAAATACCAATAGACCGGCTCAAATTAGAGCTTAATTTTATTGTATCATTTGATTTTATATTTTATTGTTTTATTGTTTTTATTGACTAATTAATATTTACCCCCCTATACAGGGTCAGACACACACCGACTCACCCCCCTATACAGGGCTGAATATTAACACACACGGACAATTTCCCCCAACACATACACAACACACTTCACCACCACTAATATGGACACGTCGGTCGAAATAGAGGTCCCTACCGAGTACTTGCTAAGCCCCAGGCGGCTTAGCTTTTCCTCGATATCGCCGTCCCCTCAACCGCACCCACCGAGACCAACCACCCACCATACAAACACGGAGGCCAACAGGACGAGAAGTAGGACAGCCCAGGCTAGGGTCTGGCTTCAGAGAGCGAAGGCTTGCGTGAGCGAGTCCCGCAATCTGAAGCGGGACCTCAAGCAAGGGATCCTCGACGCCGTAGATCATCTCTACCAAATTGTAAAGGAGGCGGAAGCGTCCAAGGCTGTTGGTACAGCTACAGTGGCCATGACTCCTACAGAAGAAGATACAACCGCAACAGTCAACAACGAAATCCTCAGAAAAATAAAAGTAAATGAGAGGATACTAAAGGAGAACACTAAGATCCTAAAAGAAGTAAAAGAAAGTATACAAAAACAAGAGGATAGGGAAAAAGAGAGAGAGAAAAAAGGAATAGCAAAAGAGAATGAGAGAATACTGAAGGAGAACGTAAAAGTTCTAGGCGAAATAAAAGAAAGAATTGCAAAGCAAGATGAGAGAAAGAGTGAAACACAAGTAGCGACCTATGCTGGGGTAGTGGCAGGCCGCTCTAAAGTTGGGCTCCCAGAGAGAACGACCCTGCACTCGGTGGTCATTACGTCTAGAGACGAGATGGACACCGGGGAGCAGGTGATAGAGCGGCTGCGAAAAGTTGCGGATGAGGACGATGGATGGGTGAAGGTGGAGAAGATTAGAAAAGCGAAAGACAGAAAAATAATTATAGGGTACAAGACCGAAGAGGATAGAGAAAGGGCCCAGAAAAGATTAAAAGAAAGAGGCAAGGATCTGGTGGTGGAGGAGATAAGAAACAGGGATCCCTTGCTGATATTTTACAGTGTCCCAAAAAACATGGTGGATGAGGACCTGGTGAAGGCCGTCCGGTGCAGGAACCGGGAGATATTCCGGGACCTGACACCGGACCAGGACAGGCTGGCCGTCCTCTATAGGAGGCGAGCCAAGAATCCCCATATGTGCCACGTGGTGCTCAGGGTCTCCCCGGCAGTTTGGTCTCGTGCCCTAGACATGGGGAGACTGCACGTCGACCTGCAACCAATTAAGGTTGCGGACCAGTCTCCATTAGTGCAGTGCTCCCTGTGTCTAGGATACGGGCACAGTAGAAAGTTCTGTACCACAACAGAACCGAAATGCAGCCATTGTGGCGGGCCCCACCTAAGGGCCGAATGCCAGGGCGCTGCCAGTGGTGCAGAACCGAAATGCTGTAACTGCCAAGGGGAGAAGCTGAGCAGCACGGGGCACAACGCCTTCAGCGCGGAGTGCCCCATCCGACAGAAGTGGGACTATCTCGCGAGGTTAACCACGGCATACTCCTGACACACTCACTCACACACGCACCACACGGAAACACACACATACAAACACAGATTTTTAAACTATATAGTTAATATATACGGAGAAATCGGAACATGCACATAAACACTAGACAAGTACACACAACAAAAGACACAGCATATAATTCACTACCAAAATTATAACAATTATATATATTTAAGCATATATATACATTGTATAACAGAGGATGAATTATTGCAAACAATAAAAAACATACACAGACACGAACATCACATATAGACACACAGATCATTCAACCTAAACAACACACTCACTAACACTAACATGTACACAAAACAGAATACACATGTCACAAATGCCGTGGTCCCGCAGATAGAGAAACCACAATCAAAACGCAAACTAAAAAATTCAATTATATATTCATAATTATAAACTATATATACAAATCATAAAATAAGTTAGACAAATAATAATAATAAAAACAGGTAAAATTAGACAAAAATAGAAAAAAGTACAAAAAAAAAGAAAAACAAAGTATTAATAATACAAATAGAAAGCAAGCTTAGACAACAAAATAAATACAAACAGTATATATATACATATAATAGAAAAATAAATTTAAAAGAAACACTTTACTATGATAACTTGAAGTGAAGAACTTAAATTATACATTGAATTAAATATTTAGACTTTAAATAATCAAATTAATAACTTAAACATACATTTGCGACGTAAAACTAAAATCAATTTTCACACTGTATTATATAAATTTTGCTTTATCGAGAGACGGATGGGAGGCACTTAGTGCGAAACACACCTACAAAGGAACAATAAAAATTATGAGTAAACAAGGTCCTGTCGAAATTTTGGACGGGGGAAAGCTGAGTTATCCCTAGGGATAACATTTAAAAAAAAAAAAAAAAAAAAAAAAAAAAAAAAAAAAAAAAAAAAAAAAACCTAACCTAACCTAACCTAACCTAACCTAACCTAACCTAACCTAACCTAACCTAACCTAACCTAACCTAACCTAACCTAACCTAACCTAACCTAACCTAACCTAACCTAACCTAACCTAACCTAACCTAACCTAACCTAACCTAACCTAACCTAACCTAACCTAACCTAACCTAACCTAACCTAACCTAACCTAACCTAACCTAACCTAACCTAACCTAACCTAACCTAACCTAACCTAACCTAACCAATAAACCAAATTAACAATTAACAAATAGAATTAAGAATCATATAAAAGCATACAACTCGGCACGAGGCACATAGTGCTAAGACCTACTCCAATACACGACATAAATAAAAAACTCTAGAATGACAAGGTCCTGTCTTTCCATGGACGGGGAAAAGCAGCGAGGTCAGCTCGACCTCTTTAAAAAAAAAAAAAAAAAAAAAAAAAAAAAAAAAACCTAACCTAACCTAACCTAACCAAACCTAACCTAACCTAACCTAACCTAACCTAACCTAACCTAACCTAACCTAACCTAACCTAACCTAACCTAACCTAACCTAACCTAACCTAACCTAACCTAACCTAACCTAACCTAACCTAACCTAACCTAAACAGAAGAAAAATAAAAATTGTAAACTAAAGAACAAGCAGATAATAAGAAATAAGAATTACACAAAAGTAAAGAAAAAATAACAGTAAATAAGATAACAGATAGACAAGCAGTAGATAAATAAGATGTACAAAAGAAATAAATAATAGTATTTGAAAAGAATGATTTGACACGAGGCACATTGTGCTATAATCCATATTAATAGACGACAAAACATAACACGAATAATAAGGTCCTGTCGTACCTTTGGACG
Organism: Spilosoma lubricipeda; assembly: GCA_905220595.1. Classification (NCBI taxonomy): domain Eukaryota; kingdom Metazoa; phylum Arthropoda; class Insecta; order Lepidoptera; family Erebidae; genus Spilosoma; species Spilosoma lubricipeda. The sequence goes on along the minus strand of HG992290.1, from coordinate 20,009,064 downwards.
GGGAAAAGCTGCCGTTATCCTCTAAAGGGATAACATTAAAAAAAAAAAAAAAAAAAAAAAAAAAAACCTAACCTAACCTAACCTAACCTAACCTAACCTAACCTAACCTAACCTAACCTAACCTAACCTAACCTAACCTAACCTAACCTAACCTAACCTAACCTAACCTAACCTAACCTAACCTAACCTAACCTAACCTAACCTAACCTAACCTAACCTAACCTAACCTAACCTAACCTAACCTAACCTAACCTAACCTAACCTAACCTAACCTAACCTAACCTAACCTAACCTAACCTAACCTAACCTAACCTAACCTAACCTAACCTAACCTAACCTAACCAACAGCTCAAGCTGTATGAGGTTCGGCGTGGGGGTTCTCTGCCGGATCTACTGGACGGCGCAATGGAGAGGAAACTCAGCCCGTTTGACCTACCCCATCCCGCCTTGAGGAGGGGGCTCGCCCACGCACAAGTTTCCACACAGGAGGACCTGGATCGACTGGAAGTGAACCGGATTCACATTTACACCGATGGTAGTAAGATAGAGGGTCGGGTTGGAGGAGGAGTCGCCGTGTGGCGTGGGGAGAGGGAAATCGCGCATGCTCGCTTCAGGCTCTCAGACCATTGCAGCGTTTTTCAGGCTGAGCTGGTCGCCATTGCCAGGGCACTCGCAATGGCACAGAAAATGACTAGAGAGACGAGGATTAGCGTCCTCAGCGACTCGAGGTCGGCGCTGGAGACCCTGGCGGATCCTGCCTCCCTTCACCCCATTACAAACCAAATTAAGGCCAGGCTGATTGAGCTGGAGGGAAGGGGTGGTGATGTGAAATGGTTCTGGGTGAAGGCACATGTGGGATTGCCCGGAAATGAGAGGGCGGACGAGCTAGCCAAAGAGGGAGCCCTCAAAGACAAAAGAGCTCCACTGTACACCGATTATCCTCAGTCGATGGCAAAGCGCCTGATTAGAACGTCAACGATGGATGCGTGGCAAGGGAGATATGAGGAGACCACTACTGGTGAGACAACCAAATTGTTCCTCAGGGATGTACGCGAGGCCTACAAGATATTTAGAGGTTATAACCATAATAATATCGGAACACAACTGCTCACTGGCCATGGAGGCTTCAGGGCTTACCTGTTTAGGTTTAAGCTTGCAGAGTCGCCAGGTTGCGTCTGTGACGGTGTCGCGGACGAGACGGTGGAGCATCTTGTGCGGCACTGTCCCAGATTTGCGGCACACCGACATGACTGTGAGCAGGAGCTGGGGGTGAACCTCGGGGTGTGTGATCTGGCTGAGCAAATGAGGAACAAGAAGAGTAGGGAAATCCTCCTCAGTTTTGGTAAATTAATCACCAGAATTGCGGGCCGAGCTAATGGCTCGAGAAAATAGGCTACTATCCTGGTCGGGCGGGACCAGATTGGACCCGATTATTTTGTTCTATTTTACTGTTATTACTTTGTTCTGTATTATTTTAATCCATTTTATTGAAATTAATTTGAACTGATTTATTTTTATCTTTACTTATAATTAATTTAGTTTAATGATATTGAATTATATTGTAAATTATATTTATTAATTATTTTAATCTATATTCATTAATTATTTTGATCTATATTCATTAATTATTTTAATCTATATTCATTAATTATTATAGTCTTAATTGTTCAATCTATAATAATTAACAACTTTTAATTGGTATAATTTAGATTTCTATAGTTTTGAAATTGTGAAACAATTGTTTGAATTTATATACTTTAATAATGTTCAGTGATTCCGAATTATTATTGATTAATTATTTTAATTGATTTGGTGTTTAATCTCTATCTTGTGCATTACCCAGTTAGTATTTGTTTTTCGTTCTGTAGTTCTATGAATTCTGAGTGATTCTGACCAAATAACTATTGATGGTTGAAACGACTTGATAATATACTTGTGGGAACTTGTTGAGAATTATCTGAATCGAAGGAGGGTTTTGTATCAGTAAGATCTAATTGATCAACATGCCTATCTTGGAATGGTTTGGCTCTTAACTTTGAGCATTTAATGTGTTAATAGTATTATTATTAATTTAATCTGATATGTGAATTAAATTTATATTTTTTAATCCATCAAATCCGACATGACTGAGCCAATACTATAAGATTTGAATTGATACAATTTAATCAATTACATTGATTCTATATGTAATCTGGTTTCAAATTATATGAAATAATATGGACTCACCCTATTGTTAGATGTATGTAAGTCGATCGTATTGTAATTAATAACAAAACAAAAGAGACAGGGTTGTAAAAACAGTCAGTCGGAGTGGACTCAGATGGCCACGATTCAATTTAGCTAAAATTGTCTACAGTGATCAGATGAATGTTTTATAATTATAATTATTGTAATTAGAATCTAAGGGGGTGTGAATTTTTAATTTTGGAATTTAAATTTTGATGGGGGTGTAATTTTACCTGAAAATGTAAACCATGTGCCATGACTCTTATATATATCCGCAATGCACATGGCATGAACATGTGAGGAAAAATGTAAGTCACTTGAGGCAGAAAGGAACAAAAAAAAAAAAAAAAAAAAAAAAAAAAAAAAAAAAAAAAAAAAAAAAAAAAAAAAAAAAAAAGCATGAAAACAAATCACGATCCATAAAAAACTCAAGTCTCAAGTGACATATTAACCCAAAATGTCAAATACTACAGGCAGTAACACCCTGCGATGGCGGGTGCCTGCAATAAAAAAAAAAAAAAAAAAAAAAAAAAAAACCTAACCTAACCTAACCTAACCTAACCTAACCTAACCTAACCTAACCTAACCTAACCTAACCTAACCTAACCATAACCATACGAAATTTTTTCTTGAGTATAGCCAATTATACCACCGTTGTCAATTGAAACCATCATTTTAGACACTCCTGCGTCCTGTGGGAAGATAAAAACCTGAAAAACAAACAAAAAATTTAATATTTGGACTTAGAATTTTTTCATTTTTGAATTTTGACTTTTTTCAGTACTTTTTGACGAATTATTCGATAACCCTTCTATATATATTTGACTTCTTTACATATTTAGATACATCTCTTCAAGGTCTATCTAACGACACCTCTTTCATCTAGTTCCGGCATTTGGAAGATAGAAAATTTTTTACATTTATTCTGAAACTTAGGTATTTCTTAAAAATTTTTTGGGTTTTCAGTGAATAACTTTTTAACCCTACTTTTGGTAACTATAAATCTTACAGATTTAGATAGAGCTCGCTTAGACCCGTCTATAGACACCCTATTTGTGTATATTCTGCAAATAGAAATTCATAAAACTTTATTTTTAAATTTAATTTTTGTCAATTTTTCAAAATTTTGGAGGTTTTCGTCGAATAACTCGCTACACATATTTTTGGAAATTACAATTTATATATATTTAGATAGGTCTCTTCAAGACCCGTCTACCGACACCTCTCTTGTTTGGATCCGGACAGTAGAAATCCGAAAAATTGACCGCCCACCCTCCCGTATTTCACGGGCTATATAGGGTTCGCTGACCAGGGGTCGTAAACCGGTGGTATCAACCAAAAATTTTTATTTAATTTTTTATTTTTTATACTCAACTTACTTTTTAATCTAATTTAATTCTAATTTCGTATATTTTATTCATTGACCGAGGCTCTATACACCTCCTATAATATACAGACCGTCTCAAATTAGAGAAATCTTTATTGTAATACTTGATTTTATTGTTTTTAAATTTTATTTGACTAAATTACACACCCCCCTTTACAGGGCCAGACACACTTGTGACACCACCCCCCTATACAGGGTTGGTTATATACACTTAACGGACAATTTCCCCCGTCACACATACACACAACACACTACACACACCCCCTCACCGCATTTACATATCTAACCAACTTGCACTCAAAATTGTCACGCGCACCCCCCAATATGTTTAGATCCCCCGCCAAAAGACCCAGCACCTCACCATCTGGAGCGGTCCCTGTGCCGGATCATACTCGAAGCTCTATGTTCGCTCACAACTGTGCGAATATTAGGAAACAGCTCAGTATGTCCGGTAATATTAAGAGGGAAATAAAGAGGGGGATCGAAGATGGAATTAAGGTCCTAGAGAGGCTATACAGGGAATGCGAGGAGGAAGCAAAAAGACCGACGATGGCACCTGCGGCTGTTGCGGCCGTGGCAGAGGTACCCTTAGAAATGGGAGAGGCGTTGCTGGAGAAGCTGGAAGAACTCGAGGAGAAAATCACCAGGAGGCTCGAAGAAATGGAGACCAGCCGAAAGCAGGACTGGGAGCGACTCGATAATCGCAATGATGATCGGGGCGCCGACATCTGTGAGCACATCATTGATAAGACCGCGGCGACAAACCTGGTGATAGAGAGGGCGGTAGAGGTTCTGGGAGACTTGAAAGAAAGTATTAAAAAGCAAGACGATAGGGAAAAGGAGAGGGAGAGTAAAGGAACATCGAACGAAAATGAAAGGATATTAAAGGAGAACGCAAAAGTACTAGAAGAAATAAAAGAAAATATTGAAAAACAAAATGAGTTTAAGAAAAGAAGGGAAACAGAACCAGCGACCTATGCGGGGGTAGTGGCAGGCCGCTCTGAAGCTCGGCTCCCAGAAAGAACGACCCTGCACTCGGTGATCATTACGTCTAGAGACGAAATGGACACCGGGGAGCAGGTGATAGAGCGGCTGCGAAAAGTTGCGGACGAGGACGAAGGATGGGTGAAGGTGGCGAAGATTCGTAAAGCTAAAGATAGGAAAGTGATCGTGGGGTACAAGACCGAAGAAGACCGAGGAATGGCACAAAAACGATTAGCAGAGAAAGGCAAAGACCTGGTGGTGGAGGAAATTAGGAATAAAGACCCGCTGCTAATACTTTACAGTGTCCTAAAAGACCAGAAGGACGAGGACCTGGTGAAGGCCGTCCGGTGCAGGAACCGGGAGATATTCCGGGACCTGACACCGGACCAGGACAGGCTAGCCGTCCTCTACAGGAGGCGAGCAAGAAACCCCCACATGTGCCACGTGGTGCTTAGGGTCTCCCCGGCGGTCTGGTCTCGTGCCCTAGACATGGGGAAACTGCACGTTGACCTGCAACCGATCAGGGTTGCGGATCAGTCACCATTAGTGCAGTGCTCCCTGTGTCTAGGATACGGGCACAGCAAAAAGTTCTGCACCACTGCGGAACCCAAGTGCAGCCATTGTGGCGGGCCCCATCTAAGGGCCCAATGCCAGGACGCTGCCAGTGGTGCGGAACCGAACTGCTGCAACTGCCAAGGGGAGAAGCTGAGCAGCACGGGGCACAACGCGTTCAGCGCCGAGTGCCCCATCCGACAGAAGTGGGACTATCTTGCGAGGTTAACCACGGCATACTCGTGACACACACACTCATACACGCACAACACAGAAGCACATACACACACAGATATTATAAGCATATATTAAATATATAATTAAATATCACAACATGCACATAAACACTGGACAAGTACACACTACAAAAAGACACGCATATAATTATCGACCAAAATTATATTAATTACATATATTTAAGTATATATATATATTGTATAACAGAGGCGGAATTAATGCAAATAATAAAAAACATACACAGACACGAACATCACATACAGATACAAAAACTATACAATACAAACAACACACACACAAACACTGAACAAGTACTCAAACACAAAACACACAAGTCACAAATGCCGTGACCTCGCAAATAGGGAAGCCACGTCCAAAAGTAAATTGTAGAACAGAATAGTAGAGAAATACATTAGACAAAATAGTAAGAAATTTAAATAAAAGTCAAAGTATTAATGGTAATACAAATAGAAGATAAACTTAGAAGCAGTATAAATAGGATATATAAAATAGAAAATAAACTTTAGAATTAATACACATTATGGTTTCATAATAAACTAAAAGTGAAGAAATTAAATTATATAACTAATTAAATTTTAAAATGACTATTAAATAAATAAACTATCAATTTAAATATAAAAAACGCAATGCAAAATTCTTTGTATTTGAAACTGGAACTATAACAATAAATTAAATATTTAAATGACTATCAAATAAATAAACTACCAAATTAAATATAAAAAACGCAATGCAAAATTCTTTGTATTTGAAACTGGAACTATAAAAATAAATTAAATATTTAAATGACTATCAAATAAATAAACTACCAAATTAAATATAAAAATATAATGCAAAATTCTTTGGTTTTGAAACTGGAACTATAGTAAAGACAAGAAATAGATATAATAATACAGATACACAGAAAATAGAACTAAAGAAGTAATATCATATATATAACATAATCACAATTAAAAATTATTAAAAACATAATATATAATAATAATATACTGCATAAATTTGTATTGAAAAACATTTAAAACCAAGAGACGAATGGGAGGCACTTGGTGCGAGAGACATTAAGGAACAGCAATATAGAATTAGAACACCAAGGTCCTGTCGAAATCTTGGACGGGGGAATGCTGCGTTATCTCTAGGGATAACCAATAAAAAAAAAAAAAAAAAAAAAAAAAAAAAAAAAAAAAAAAACCTAACCTAACCTAACCTAACCTAACCTAACCTAACCTAACCTAACCTAACCTAACCTAACCTAACCTAACCTAACCTAACCTAACCTAACCTAACCTAACCTAACCTAACCTAACCTAACCTAACCTAACCTTTTTTTTTTTTTTTTTTTTTTTTTTTTAACGTGTGGAAACCCCCTCGGGCCGTCACCCCGCCGGGGTTTGCGGCGGCGGGGCGGTGTGTCGGAATCGAACCGACTAAAACCACACGGTGTGCCAACTCTGCGCCTGAGAGAGGGAGAGGTCCGGGTACTGCTGTATTACGACCTCCGGACCCCTCCCGGAACCTAACCTAACCTAACCTAACCTAACCTAACCTAACCTAACCTAACCTAACCTAACCTAACCTAACCTAACCTAACCTAACCTAACCTAACCTAACCTAACCTAACCTAACCTAACCTAACCTAACCTAACCTAACCTAACCTTCGCCGTGTGGGGCCGGCATAGAATAGCCCCACCCCATCTCATCCCATGGGTGTCGTAAGAGGCGACTAAGGGAAACACGCAGCCGAGCACCGGGCTGCCGAGGAGATCCCAGCCCTTTTCAGGGCTCGCCGTCGCTCCCAGTATCCCTCTGTTTAGCAGAGGGGACAGGGGATGAGACGGTGCCAGGGAACAAAAGACGGAGCCTAACATCAGGCTGCCGAGGCGGGTCGGCCCCTGCTGACCCAGGGGCTGACGGGCTCTTGGGCCGTCGAGTCAAGGAAAAGACTTTAAAACCCGACAGCAAAGTCGTTAAAAGCAGTGGCTGCCGTCGCCTCGTACGCCGATGGGATCGGCCGACGGGGTGGTGGCGGCCGGGGGAAAGGCTCTGCGGGAGCGGGATTGAGCGGGGAGCTCTCCTGCCCCGCGAGCCGAGTACCCCGCGAGGAGGGGGGGCGCCGGCGAGCGCAGTTTGCTCGCGCTCCTGAGTCCGAGCCCTGCGGGAGCGGGTTCCCCCGACCGCTGCCCTGCGGGGCATGGGCGACGGGGCAACGGCGCCCCCGAATGAGAGTGGCCACGGGCGGTGGGCCGGGGGGCCTGCCGCCCCACGCTAAAGTGGCGGAATGCGCCCCTCTGTGTTCCTGGGGCGCATTCATACGAGGAGGACAGGCCCCGCCATCTGGGCGCGTGGACCGGAGGGTGGGGCCTCGACTGAGGCGAGCCCGACCATCAGGGCATCCCCAGCCGAGTCGCGGTGAGCAAACTATCCCGCGGCTCGGATTGGGCGAAGGAGGAACACCGTGGTGGTTTAGTGGGTAGTCTGGCCAGGCTCAAGTGGTCAGGAGTCCCACACGAAGCGAACCCCCTGCCCCCGCGGGGGGGGAGCGAAGCGCGTAAATGCATTCCACCACGTAAAAAAAAAAAAAAAAAAAAAACCTAACCTAACCTAACCTTCGCCGCGTGGGGCCGGCATAGAATAGCCCCACCCCATCTCATCCCGTGGGTGTCGTAAAAGGCGACTAAGGGAAAGACGGCGCCGGAGATCAGGCTGCCGAGGAGATCCCAGCCCTTTTCAGGGCTCGCCGTCGCTCCCAGTATCGCTCTGTTTTGCAGAGGGGACTGGGGATGAGACGGTGCCAGGGAACGAGGGACGGGTTGGCCCACTGCTCGCGCAGGGGCTGGCAGGCACTTGTGCCACCGTTGGAGTTGGGAGAGATGGCTGCCCTCCCGCGTCGCGTAATCTCCGGGTGATCGGCGTTTTGACCTGGGTGCTGGCCACATTCAGGAAGCCGTGATCTCGGAGGACGTGGGTCTTGGCTTAACCGCCCGGACCGCGAGGAAGAAAACCTCTATAAAAAATTACCCCGAATCCCGTGTTCTGGTGTGTGGCCAGGGGATGCATGGCTGATGGGTAGTTCAGTCGCAAGCACACCCCCAGCCGGGGCACCTGCGGACCCCTCGGTTGGGAAACAAATCTACGCTTACCCGGGTACTGGGGGATCTCTGCCCGGGTGGACTTTTATTTCTCCCCCACTCGTGGGAAATGTTATGGCAGATTTAAATTCAAAAAACCAAAACCAAAACCAAAAAGATGATGAGAAGGAGTTAAGGAGGAGTGAGGAGAGTAAGGCGGGGGAGTTGCGAACCCTGTCACCACATCCGCTGGTGACGAAGGAGGCACGCGTTACCCTGACGCGATACAATAGGGAAAGGGGCTCGTCGATATCGTCGATGTCGAGTGACGCCTCAATGGTGGACGCAGACTCGCGTCCATCTTCGCCGGGCCGGCTGTGGCGGAAACGCCTGAACCCTGCGTCGGAAGACGACAGCTCCGGCCCGGTCGAGACCAAAAGAAGAGGACGCCCTCCGACGACGGGCGAGTACGTCGGCCTGGCGAAAGCCAAGGCCGAACTCATCAAGGCTCAGGAGCGGGAGCTCGAGCTCCGTGCCGAGAAGGAGCTGGCGGAGGAGGTCCGACAGCAAAGGGAGTCTTTCCTCCTCAAGACTCCCGCTCAACAACAACCGAGGTCGGACTCAACCTCCGAGCCCGTCAGCGCCGAGCAGCTGACGGGGAGCATCGAGGCGGCGGTGGCGGTGGTGCAAACCATCGCCACCAAGAGCTCTAAACTGAAGGGCCAGTATGTGCGGGACTTGCGGGTGGCCTGCAGCTCCATTTTGGAGCTCGCCCACCAACTCAAGGCCCGCACAGTAAACGAGGAGGTGGCCAATCTTCAGGCAGAGCTCGCCGCCATGCGGGCCGAGATGAAGGCCCTGAAGCGGCAGGCGGAAGCGGCTCCCCCTGCAATGACCCGCGAAGAAATCGCCTTTATGGTAGAGGCGAAATTCGCGGGGATTCAGGACCGCCTGCTGCCGGAGGAGCGTATCCGTCCGCCTCTCCAGGCGGACGTGAGGAATGCCGCCAGAGCCGCTGGCGCTGCTCGCGATGCGGAACCCAGGGCCTCCAAGTCCAGCCGGAGGCCCGAGCCTTCTGCCCTCCCTCTTCCGGCTCTGCCCCTCTCGCCCGTCGTGACAGACGGGCAGAAGGAACCAGGTCCCTGCCCCTCTGGGACGGTCCCGGCGGCGGAGTTGAAGAGGAAAAAGAAGGCCAAGAAGAAGAGCGCCGCATCGCTGGAGGCCGAAGCCGCCCGTCAGCCGCGCCAGCAGGCTCCCGCCACCGCCCCTCCACCTGTGAAGGAGGCGTGGAACGTGGTGGCGGCGCGGCCAAAAAAGGCGCAAGCTACCCCAGCACCGCCGAGCGCCAAGGCGCCCGCCAAGCCTGCGAAGCAGGCGAAGGCGAGGCGCAGAATCCGCGCCCCGACGACCGCTGCAGTGTGCCTTACACTGCAGCCGGGCGCGGTGGAGAAGGGTGTCACCTACACCCAGGTGATCGCCAGTGCCGAGAGGTCAATAGATCTCAAGACTCTCGGCATTGACGGCCTCCGGTTCCGCACCGCCGTGACCGGGGGTCGGATCCTGGAGGTGGGTGGCACCGACAGGGCCGTGAAGGCCGACAACCTGGCGGCCAAGCTCCAGACGGTGCTGGGGGAAGAAGTCCGTGTCGCCAGGCCGGAGAGGTGCGTGGAGCTGCGCGTCTCTGGCCTGGGCGATGCGGCGACGAAGGAGGGGGTTGCGGAGCGTCTGGCAACCGAGGGAGGCTGCCCTGTCGCCTCCATCAAGGTGGGCGACATAAATCGCCCTCCCGGTCGACAGGGCACTGCCTGGTTGCGCTGTCCGGTTGCGGCGGCCAAAAAGTTGACGGACGGCCGCCGCATCGTCATTGGGTGGTCGGCGGTCAGGCTGACCACCTTGGAGCCAAGGCCGGCGCGGTGCTTCCGCTGCCTGGAGCCGGGGCACGTCGGGGTCAGGTGCGCCGCGAAGGTCGACCGCAGCGCACTCTGCTTCCGCTGCGGGCAGGAGGGCCATAAGGCGGCCACCTGCTCGGCGGAGCCCAAGTGTCCCGTCTGTGCCGCGGAGGGTGCAGACTCCGGCCACAGGCTTGGCTCCGCCAAGTGCCAGGCAGCCTCCCGCAAAAGGAGCCAGTCGAGACGCAAAGCGACAGGGGGGGTGGAACAAAAAACCACCTCAACCACCCTGTCGCCGCCGTCGCAAGAGGAGGAAATGGACACCGCCCACACTTAATGGCTCACAAGATCTCCATTCTGCAGGCCAACGTCAACCACTGCGTCACGGCCCAGGACTTACTCGCCCAGACCGTGATGCAGTGGCAGACGACAGTGGCGGTAGTCGCCGAGCCGTACTACGTCCGCACCGCCCCTAACTGGGTCAGCGACCACGACGGCTTGGTGGCCATCGTCGCCCAGCGAACCGGCCCTCACCAACTCGACAGAGTGGTGAGAGGCCGAGGGTGCGTCCTCGCCACGCTGGGCGACGCTGCAGCAGTGATTGGGGTGTACTTCTCGCCCAACCGAAGCCTCGCCGAGTTCGAGCAGTGGCTCACGGAGGTCGAGGCTCTGCTGGCAGACGCGCACCCCACTCCGGTCGTGGTAGCCGGGGATTTCAACGCCCACTCACGGGCGTGGGGATCCCCGAGGACCGACGGCCGGGGGGAGATTTTAGAGGAATGGGCGGTGTCCCGCGGCTTGGTGCTGCTCAACAGGGGGGCGGTTCCCACGCTTGTGCGGCCCCAGGGCAGCTCGGTAGTAGACCTATCGTTTGCTAGCCCTGCCCTGGCTAGCCGCACTCGCAATTGGCGAGTCGTCGAGGAGGTGGAGACCGCGTCGGACCATCGTTACATACGGTTCGACGTGGTCTCTCACTCAGCGGCCGCCCGAGAAGTAGGTGGAAATAACCGCCCCCTAGCAGGTGAAGGTCCGCGGTGGCGGCTCGGAACGCTGGACCGGGAGCTGGCCCGAGAGGCGGCTATCGTCGAGCGATGGGCTGCTGTCGATAGCGACCCGGACGTGGACGCGAGATGCGAGCGATTCGCTGGAGCGCTGACTCGCGTCTGCGACGCGGCGATGCAGAGGGCGAGACCTATCCCGCCCCGGAGGCAGGTGTACTGGTGGCGGCCCCACTTAGCCGGGCTGCGTACCGCAAGTTACGCAGCCCAGAGGCAGTACACCCGCAGCCGAAGGCGGGCCGTCAGAGATCTCGCCCGCGAAGAAGAGTTGCATGCCGCGTACCTGGGCGCTCGACGTGCTCTCAGCTCGGCGATCAAAGCCGCCAAGGACGAGGCCTGGAGGGAGTGGCTCGAGAGCCTGGATCGAGACCCGTGGGGGCGCCCGTACAAGACCGTGAGTCAGAAACTCCGGCCCTGGGCGCCTCCCCTCACCAGAACTCTCGAGCCGGGCCTTCTGGACCGAGTGGTCAGTTCCCTCTTCCCTGCGAGGGGAGAGTGGGTTCCGCCGCGGATGGCAGCACCGAGTCAGGTGCCGGCAGACGAAGGGGTAATACCTCCCGTGTCCGAGGCCGAGTTGGGGGCCGCGATACTGGCACTTCGGTCCAGGAATCGCGCCCCGGGCCCGGACGGAGTCCCAGGGAAGGTTATTGCCACAGTCATGCCGGCACTAGAGGAGGAGACGCTGTCCCTCATGTCGGAGTGCCTGGCGTCGGGGAGGGTCCCCCGGCGATGGAAAGTCGGCAAGCTCGTGCTGCTGAAAAAGCACGGGCGCCCAGCCGAATCGCCGTCGGCCTACCGCCCCATCGTGTTGCTCGACGAGATGTGCAAGCTTTTTGAGCGGGTGCTCGCTGCGCGTCTCGTCGGCCACCTAGAGGGGGTGGGGCCCAACTTGAGTGACGGCCAGTTCGGCTTCCGTCGCGGGAGGTCAACCCTCGACGCTATATCCCGACTGCGGGACGGCGTCGACGAAGCGGTCTCCAGGGGTGAGGTGCTGTTGGCGGTATCGCTGGACATAGCGAACGCCTTCAACACCCTCCCCTGGGAAACCATTGCTGAGGCGTTGAGGTACCACAACGTCCCGTGGTACCTCAGGCGCGTCCTTGCGGACTACTTCGTGGACCGGGTCATAGTTTACCCGGCCCAAGGCGGGGTGGTCCGCAGGGGCATGTCTTGTGGCGTTCCACAGGGGTCGGTCCTCGGGCCGCTCCTGTGGAACGTCGGGTATGATTGGGTCCTGCGCGGTGCTAATCTTCGGGGAGTCGGCGTACTTTGTTACGCTGACGACACCCTAGTCACCGCGCGGGCCCCCACATTTCGGGACGCCGCCGTCCTTGCGACGGCAGGCGTCGCGCACGTAGTGCGTCGCATCGGGGCGCTCGGCCTTAAAGTCGCCCTCGAAAAGTCCGAGGCCCTCTTCTTCCACGGGCCTCGGCAGACGCCGCCTCGAGACAGGTCGATCGTGGTGGGCGGCATCCCCATCGCTGTCGGGACGAGCCTGAAATACCTCGGGCTCGTTCTCGACGGTCGGTGGCGGTTCGCGGAGCATTTCCGGCAGCTGGCACCGAAGCTGATGGCATTTGCCGGAATGCTCTCGCGGTTGCTGCCCAACAGCGGAGGCCCAGGGTCAGCCTGCCGCCGCCTCTATGACGGAGTGGTGCGCTCCAAGGCGCTCTACGGAGCGCCCATATGGGCGGAGGCCCTCTGCCCGGCGAATATTGCGTTGCTGCGACGTCCGCAGCGCGCCATCGCGCAGAGGGCTGCTCGGGCGTACCGCACCGTCTCTTACGAGGCGGCGTGCGTGATTGCAGGTAGCATCCCCTGGGATCTCGAGGCCTGCGTCCTCAAGAGGGTGTACGACGAGGGCGCCCTGATGCGGCGTACTCTTGGAGGTCGGCCACCTCCGGAAGAGATCGATCGCTGGAGACAGTCAGCTCGCGATGATCTCTTCCGGGAGTGGGCCGAAAGACTGCGGACGACCCGCGGCGGCTCGCTGCTTGTGGGGGCCGTTCGGCCCGTCCTGCGTCAGTGGGTGGAGCGGGGTCATGGGGCCCCGACATACCACCTCACCCAACTTCTCACGGGCCATGGCTGTTTCGCCAAGTACCTGTGGGAAGTGGTGGGGATCGAGTCGGAGCCCCGGTGCCGAAACTGCACCAGCGGCGACCCTGACACTGCCTACCACACCCTGGCTGTGTGTGAGGCGTGGGACGGACAAAGGGCGGCCCTCATGAGCACCGTTGGTGCGGACCTCTCGCTGTCGGCCGTTGCACCAGCTATGGCCGGCAGCGAAGAGTGTTGGGCTGCCGTCGCCTCGTTTGCTGACGAGGTGATGGCGGCCAAGAGAGAGGCTCTGCGGGAGCGGGAGCGAGCTGGTCTCACTCTCCCGCCCCGCAGACCCCCGGAGAGGGGGTGCCGGCGAACACACTTCGCCCGCGTCCCCGAATGAGAGTGGCAGTATATCCACATGGGGAGGACATGCCCCACCATCTGGGCACGTGGCCCGGAGGGTGGGGCCCCGACGGGGTTCCGCTGTGTGGGGCCGGCATAGAATAGCCCCACCCCATCTCATCCCGTGGGTGTCGTAAAAGGCGACTAAGGGAAAGACGGAGCCGAAGAACAGGCTGCCGAGGCGGGTCGGCCCCTGCTAACCCAGGGGCTGACAAGCTCTTGGGCCGTCGAGTCAAGGAAAAGACTTTAAAACCCGACAGCAAAGTCGTTAAAAGCAGTGGCTGCCGTCGCCTCGTACGACGGGGTGGTGGCGGCCAGGGGAGAGGCTCTGCGGGAGCGGGAGCGAGCTAGTCTCATTCTCCCGCCCCGCAGACCCCCGGAGAGGGGGCGCTGGCGAACACATTTCGCCCGCGTCCCCGAATGAGAGTGGCCACGGGCGGTGGGTCGGGGGACCTGCCGCCCCATACCTAAGTGGCGGAATGCGCCCCCCTGTGTTCCTGGGGTGCATTCATACGAGGAGGACAGGCCCCACCATCTGGGCACGTGGCCCGGAGGGTGGGGCCTCGACAGAGGCGAGCCCGACCATCAGGGCATCCCCAGCCGAGTCGCGGTGAGCACACTATCCCGTGGCTCGGATTGGGTGAAGGAGGAACACCGTGGTGGTTTAGTGGGTAGTCTGGCCTCTCTCCGAGGCCAGGAGTCCCACACGAAGCGAACCCCCTGCCCCCGCGGGGGGGGAGCGAAGTGCCTAAACGCATTCCACCACGTAAAAAAAAAAAAAAAAAACCTAACCTAACCTAACCTAACCTAACCTTTTTTTTTTTTTTTTTTTTTTAACGTGTGGAAACCCCCTCGGGCCGTCACCCCGCCGGGGTTTGCGGCGGCGGGGCGGTGTGTCGGAATCGAACCGACTAAAACCACACGGTGTGCCAACTCTGCGCCTGAGAGAGGGAGAGGTCCGGGAACTGCTGTATTACGACCTCCGGACCCCTCCCGGCGCCAGCCCGCACAGATGCGGGCACCCTCCTCCTCAACCTCTCCGTTTAGGCGACGTACGGCACACACGTAACGTCGCCTCCTCGCGGGCGGCCACTAGAGCGGATGGAAGGGCAAACCCGTCCCGACCATCCGCGGCCACACTCAGGGCGGCATGAGGCGCTGGTGAGCGCGCCTCCGCTGCCCGGTTCGCCGGCGGCGGATCGGGTCCGAGAGGAGGTCGTCCTCCCGGGCCTTCTCCGCCGCCTCCTTCTGCGAGATGACGTGTTCGCAGAAGGTGGCGACCGCGGTAAAACTGCTGTCGCTACCGGCCATGGAGCGGATGACGGCCGGTAGCGAGAGATCCCCTCCGATGACTGCAGTGAGGGCCCGGCGCTGCGACGCCCATGCGGGGCATGCCGCCAGCGTGTGCTGGGCCGAGTCCTCACTGCAGTCGCAGTGGTGGCAGGCGGGACTCAGTTCCCTCCGTGCGACCGAGTGCAGGTACTTCCCGAAGCATCCGTGTCCGGAAAGCACCTGCGTCAGTCGGAAGGAAAGGGTCCCGTGCTGCCGCCCTGCCCACTCGTGGATGACCGGCTGGAGAGCCTCCACGGCGGCAAAGCCAGCGCGTGGAGTCTCCAGCCGGAGCGACCAGCGAGCCATCGTGGCTCGACGGGCGGCTTCACGCCACTCGCGTACCTCCTCGGGCGGGGGGCGAATGCCACACTCCGCCCGGAAAGAAGCCACCCGTCGATAAACTTCGGCGAGCACTTCCGCCTCCAAATCCCACGGGGGTGTTCCGGCCAACGCGCACGCCGCCTCGGTCGACACCGTGCGGTATCCGCGTATGGCTCTGACCGCCAATACCCTCTGAGGCCGCCAGAGGCGAGCCTTGTTGAGGGCGGTCAGAGCCGCCACCCACACCGGTGCGCCGTACAGCGCCATCGACCGGACCACCCCCGTGTATAGGAGTCGCGTTGCGACGCTGGCTCCGCCCAAGTTGGGCAATAATCGCCCAAGGGCGGAGGCAGCGTCGACCAGCTTCGGACCAAGCTGTCGGAAGTGCTCGTCGAAGAGCCACCTACCGTCAAGGATCAGACCCAGATATTTCATCTGGGCCCGAACCGGTACGAGGACCGAGTTGACCTCTATCGAGGCGCCGGGGGGTGGACCACGACGGGGCCCATGGAACAACAGGGCCTCCGTCTTGTCCAGGGCCACCCGCAAGCCCAGCGCCTTACTTAGAAAATTTTACATTTAGTTTGAAATTTTCAGAATTTTGACATTTTTTGAGGTTATCTTAAATTTTTTCGATAACCATTAGTTTTTAAAATTACAATTTATATATATCTAGATAGGTCTCTTCAAGACCCGTCTACAGACACCCTGTCTGTTCAATTTGGACAAATAGAAGTTGTAAAAAATTTTACATACAAAATTTTATTTGTTAAATTTGGAGGTTTTTGTCGAATAATTCTTCAGCCCTTTATCTGGTAGTGACAATCTATACATATTTGGATAGATCTCGCCGAGACCCGTCGAAAGACACCAAAATTTTTAAGATCACACGTATAGAAAACCGGAAAATCGTCACTTTAAGAATTTTCATATATTTGTTTACCTAAAAGTCTACCTTAGGGCTAGAAATCTGCAATTTTCATACGAAATTTTTTGTTAATAATACCATTGTAGTGCACCGTTTTTGCTGGATATCGCCATTGTAGACACTCCTGCGTCCCGTAGGATCATTTTAACCTGAAAAATAGAAAGAAAATTAAAATTTTGGACTTTGAATTTTTTGAATTTTTAAATTTTGTTAATTTTTGACGTTTTTGTCGAATAATTCGATCACCCTCCCTCATATTGTTT
This sequence comes from Spilosoma lubricipeda, assembly GCA_905220595.1. Lineage (NCBI taxonomy): Eukaryota > Metazoa > Arthropoda > Insecta > Lepidoptera > Erebidae > Spilosoma > Spilosoma lubricipeda. The sequence continues at coordinate 19,992,355 of HG992290.1, read as the reverse complement.
ATATTTTAACAGATTTAGATAGCTCTCATCTAGACCTATCTAATAACATCCCTTTTACACAGTTTCGGCATATACATACTTAGAAAATTTTACATTTAGTTTGAAATTTTCAGAATTTTGACATTTTTTGAGGTTATCTTAAATTTTTTCGATAACCATTAGTTTTTAAAATTACAATTTATATATATCTAGATAGGTCTCTTCAAGACCCGTCTACAGACACCCTGTCTGTTCAATTTGGACAAATAGAAGTTGTAAAAAATTTTACATACAAAATTTTATTTGTTAAATTTGGAGGTTTTTGTCGAATAATTCTTCAGCCCTTTATCTGGTAGTGACAATCTATACATATTTGGATAGATCTCGCCGAGACCCGTCGAAAGACACCAAAATTTTTAAGATCACACGTATAGAAAACCGGAAAATCGTCACTTTAAGAATTTTCATATATTTGTTTACCTAAAAGTCTACCTTAGGGCTAGAAATCTGCAATTTTCATACGAAATTTTTTGTTAATAATACCATTGTAGTGCACCGTTTTTGCTGGATATCGCCATTGTAGACACTCCTGCGTCCCGTAGGATCATTTTAACCTGAAAAATAGAAAGAAAATTAAAATTTTGGACTTTGAATTTTTTGAATTTTTAAATTTTGTTAATTTTTGACGTTTTTGTCGAATAATTCGATCACCCTCCCTCATATTGTTTATATTTTAACAGATTTAGATAGCTCTCATCTAGACCTATCTAATAACATCCCTTTTACACAGTTTCGGCATATACATACTTAGAAAATTTTACATTTAGTTTGAAATTTTCAGAATTTTGACATTTTTTGAGGTTATCTTAAATTTTTTCGATAACCATTAGTTTTTAAAATTACAATTTATATATATCTAGATAGGTCTCTTCAAGACCCGTCTACAGACACCCTGTCTGTTCAATTTGGACAAATAGAAGTTGTAAAAAAATTTACATACAAAATTTTATTTGTTAAATTTGGAGGTTTTTGTCGAATAATTCTTCAGCCCTTTATCTGGTAGTGACAATCTATACATATTTGGATAGATCTCGCCGAGACCCGTCGAAAGACACCAAAATTTTTAAGATCACACGTATAGAAAACCGGAAAATCGTCACTTTAAGAATTTTCATATATTTGTTTACCTAAAAGTCTACCTTAGGGCTAGAAATCTGCAATTTTCATACGAAATTTTTTGTTAATAATACCATTGTAGTGCACCGTTTTTGCTGGATATCGCCATTGTAGACACTCCTGCGTCCCGTAGGATCATTTTAACCTGAAAAATAGAAAGAAAATTAAAATTTTGGACTTTGAATTTTTTGAATTTTTAAATTTTGTTAATTTTTGACGTTTTTGTCGAATAATTCGATCACCCTCCCTCATATTGTTTATATTTTAACAGATTTAGATAGCTCTCATCTAGACCTATCTAATAACATCCCTTTTACACAGTTTCGGCATATACATACTTAGAAAATTTTACATTTAGTTTGAAATTTTCAGAATTTTGACATTTTTTGAGGTTATCTTAAATTTTTTCGATAACCATTAGTTTTTAAAATTACAATTTATATATATCTAGATAGGTCTCTTCAAGACCCGTCTACAGACACCCTGTCTGTTCAATTTGGACAAATAGAAGTTGTAAAAAATTTTACATACAAAATTTTATTTGTTAAATTTGGAGGTTTTTGTCGAATAATTCTTCAGCCCTTTATCTGGTAGTGACAATCTATACATATTTGGATAGATCTCGCCGAGACCCGTCGAAAGACACCAAAATTTTTAAGATCACACGTATAGAAAACCGGAAAATCGTCACTTTAAGAATTTTCATATATTTGTTTACCTAAAAGTCTACCTTAGGGCTAGAAATCTGCAATTTTCATACGAAATTTTTTGTTAATAATACCATTGTAGTGCACCGTTTTTGCTGGATATCGCCATTGTAGACACTCCTGCGTCCCGTAGGATCATTTTAACCTGAAAAATAGAAAGAAAATTAAAATTTTGGACTTTGAATTTTTTGAATTTTTAAATTTTGTTAATTTTTGACGTTTTTGTCGAATAATTCGATCACCCTCCCTCATATTGTTTATATTTTAACAGATTTAGATAGCTCTCATCTAGACCTATCTAATAACATCCCTTTTACACAGTTTCGGCATATACATACTTAGAAAATTTTACATTTAGTTTGAAATTTTCAGAATTTTGACATTTTTTGAGGTTATCTTAAATTTTTTCGATAACCATTAGTTTTTAAAATTACAATTTATATATATCTAGATAGGTCTCTTCAAGACCCGTCTACAGACACCCTGTCTGTTCAATTTGGACAAATAGAAGTTGTAAAAAAATTTACATACAAAATTTTATTTGTTAAATTTGGAGGTTTTTGTCGAATAATTCTTCAGCCCTTTATCTGGTAGTGACAATCTATACATATTTGGATAGATCTCGCCGAGACCCGTCGAAAGACACCAAAATTTTTAAGATCACACGTATAGAAAACCGGAAAATCGTCACTTTAAGAATTTTCATATATTTGTTTACCTAAAAGTCTACCTTAGGGCTAGAAATCTGCAATTTTCATACGAAATTTTTTGTTAATAATACCATTGTAGTGCACCGTTTTTGCTGGATATCGCCATTGTAGACACTCCTGCGTCCCGTAGGATCATTTTAACCTGAAAAATAGAAAGAAAATTAAAATTTTGGACTTTGAATTTTTTGAATTTTTAAATTTTGTTAATTTTTGACGTTTTTGTCGAATAATTCGATCACCCTCCCTCATATTGTTTATATTTTAACAGATTTAGATAGCTCTCATCTAGACCTATCTAATAACATCCCTTTTACACAGTTTCGGCATATACATACTTAGAAAATTTTACATTTAGTTTGAAATTTTCAGAATTTTGACATTTTTTGAGGTTATCTTAAATTTTTTCGATAACCATTAGTTTTTAAAATTACAATTTATATATATCTAGATAGGTCTCTTCAAGACCCGTCTACAGACACCCTGTCTGTTCAATTTGGACAAATAGAAGTTGTAAAAAATTTTACATACAAAATTTTATTTGTTAAATTTGGAGGTTTTTGTCGAATAATTCTTCAGCCCTTTATCTGGTAGTGACAATCTATACATATTTGGATAGATCTCGCCGAGACCCGTCGAAAGACACCAAAATTTTTAAGATCACACGTATAGAAAACCGGAAAATCGTCACTTTAAGAATTTTCATATATTTGTTTACCTAAAAGTCTACCTTAGGGCTAGAAATCTGCAATTTTCATACGAAATTTTTTGTTAATAATACCATTGTAGTGCACCGTTTTTGCTGGATATCGCCATTGTAGACACTCCTGCGTCCCGTAGGATCATTTTAACCTGAAAAATAGAAAGAAAATTAAAATTTTGGACTTTGAATTTTTTGAATTTTTAAATTTTGTTAATTTTTGACGTTTTTGTCGAATAATTCGATCACCCTCCCTCATATTGTTTATATTTTAACAGATTTAGATAGCTCTCATCTAGACCTATCTAATAACATCCCTTTTACACAGTTTCGGCATATACATACTTAGAAAATTTTACATTTAGTTTGAAATTTTCAGAATTTTGACATTTTTTGAGGTTATCTTAAATTTTTTCGATAACCATTAGTTTTTAAAATTACAATTTATATATATCTAGATAGGTCTCTTCAAGACCCGTCTACAGACACCCTGTCTGTTCAATTTGGACAAATAGAAGTTGTAAAAAATTTTACATACAAAATTTTATTTGTTAAATTTGGAGGTTTTTGTCGAATAATTCTTCAGCCCTTTATCTGGTAGTGACAATCTATACATATTTGGATAGATCTCGCCGAGACCCGTCGAAAGACACCAAAATTTTTAAGATCACACGTATAGAAAACCGGAAAATCGTCACTTTAAGAATTTTCATATATTTGTTTACCTAAAAGTCTACCTTAGGGCTAGAAATCTGCAATTTTCATACGAAATTTTTTGTTAATAATACCATTGTAGTGCACCGTTTTTGCTGGATATCGCCATTGTAGACACTCCTGCGTCCCGTAGGATCATTTTAACCTGAAAAATAGAAAGAAAATTAAAATTTTGGACTTTGAATTTTTTGAATTTTTAAATTTTGTTAATTTTTGACGTTTTTGTCGAATAATTCGATCACCCTCCCTCATATTGTTTATATTTTAACAGATTTAGATAGCTCTCATCTAGACCTATCTAATAACATCCCTTTTACACAGTTTCGGCATATACATACTTAGAAAATTTTACATTTAGTTTGAAATTTTCAGAATTTTGACATTTTTTGAGGTTATCTTAAATTTTTTCGATAACCATTAGTTTTTAAAATTACAATTTATATATATCTAGATAGGTCTCTTCAAGACCCGTCTACAGACACCCTGTCTGTTCAATTTGGACAAATAGAAGTTGTAAAAAATTTTACATACAAAATTTTATTTGTTAAATTTGGAGGTTTTTGTCGAATAATTCTTCAGCCCTTTATCTGGTAGTGACAATCTATACATATTTGGATAGATCTCGCCGAGACCCGTCGAAAGACACCAAAATTTTTAAGATCACACGTATAGAAAACCGGAAAATCGTCACTTTAAGAATTTTCATATATTTGTTTACCTAAAAGTCTACCTTAGGGCTAGAAATCTGCAATTTTCATACGAAATTTTTTGTTAATAATACCATTGTAGTGCACCGTTTTTGCTGGATATCGCCATTGTAGACACTCCTGCGTCCCGTAGGATCATTTTAACCTGAAAAATAGAAAGAAAATTAAAATTTTGGACTTTGAATTTTTGAATTTTTAAATTTTGTTAATTTTTGACGTTTTTGTCGAATAACTCCCTCATATTGTTTATATTTTAACAGATTTAGATAGCTCTCATCTAGACCTATCTAATAACATCCCTTTTACACAGTTTCGGCATATACATACTTAGAAAAATTTTACATTTAGTTTGAAATTTTCAGAATTTTGACATTTTTTGAGGTTATCTTAAATTTTTTCGATAACCATTAGTTTTTAAAATTACAATTTATATATATCTAGATAGGTCTCTTCAAGACCCGTCTACAGACACCCTGTTTGTTCAATTTGGACAAATAGAAGTTGTAAAAAAATTTTACATACAAAATTTTATTTGTTAAATTTGGAGGTTTTTGTCGAATAATTCTTCAGCCCTTTATCTGGTAGTGACAATCTATACATATTTGGATAGATCTCGCCGAGACCCGTCGAAAGACACCAAAATTTTTAAGATCACACGTATAGAAAAACCGGAAAATCGTCACTTTAAGAATTTTCATATATTTGTTTACCTAAAAGTCTACCTTAGGGCTAGAAATCTGCAATTTTCATACGAAATTTTTTGTTAATAATACCATTGTAGTGCACCGTTTTTGCTGGATATCGCCATTGTAGACACTCCTGCGTCCCGTAGGATCATTTTAACCTGAAAAATAGAAAGAAAATTAAAATTTTGGACTTTGAATTTTTTGAATTTTTAAATTTTTGTTAATTTTTGACGTTTTTTGTCGAATAATTCGATCACCCTCCCTCATATTGTTTATATTTTAACAGATTTAGATAGCTCTCATCTAGACCTATCTAATAACATCCCTTTTACACAGTTTCGGCATATACATACTTAGAAAAATTTTACATTTAGTTTGAAATTTTCAGAATTTTGACATTTTTTTGAGGTTATCTTAAATTTTTTCGATAACCATTAGTTTTTAAAATTACAATTTATATATATCTAGATAGGTCTCTTCAAGACCCGTCTACAGACACCCTGTTTGTTCAATTTGGACAAATAGAAGTTGTAAAAAATTTTACATACAAAATTTTATTTGTTAAATTTGGAGGTTTTTTGTCGAATAATTCTTCAGCCCTTTATCTGGTAGTGACAATCTATACATATTTGGATAGATCTCGCCGAGACCCGTCGAAAGACACCAAAATTTTTAAGATCACACGTATAGAAAACCGGAAAAATCGTCACTTTAAGAATTTTCATATATTTGTTTACCTAAAAGTCTACCTTAGGGCTAGAAATCTGCAATTTTCATACGAAATTTTTTGTTAATAATACCATTGTAGTGCACCGTTTTTGCTGGATATCGCCATTGTAGACACTCCTGCGTCCCGTAGGATCATTTTAACCTGAAAAATAGAAAGAAAATTAAAATTTTGGACTTTGAATTTTTTGAATTTTTAAATTTTGTTAATTTTTGACGTTTTTGTCGAATAATTCGATCACCCTCCCTCATATTGTTTATATTTTAACAGATTTAGATAGCTCTCATCTAGACCTATCTAATAACATCCCTTTTACACAGTTTCGGCATATACATACTTAGAAAATTTTACATTTAGTTTGAAATTTTCAGAATTTTGACATTTTTTGAGGTTATCTTAAATTTTTTCGATAACCATTAGTTTTTAAAATTACAATTTATATATATATCTAGATAGGTCTCTTCAAGACCCGTCTACAGACACCCTGTTTGTTCAATTTGGACAAATAGAAGTTGTAAAAAATTTTACATACAAAATTTTATTTGTTAAATTTGGAGGTTTTTGTCGAATAATTCTTCAGCCCTTTATCTGGTAGTGACAATCTATACATATTTGGATAGATCTCGCCGAGACCCGTCGAAAGACACCAAAATTTTTAAGATCACACGTATAGAAAACCGGAAAATCGTCACTTTAAGAATTTTCATATATTTGTTTACCTAAAAGTCTACCTTAGGGGCTAGAAATCTGCAATTTTCATACGAAATTTTTTGTTAATAATACCATTGTAGTGCACCGTTTTTGCTGGATATCGCCATTGTAGACACTCCTGCGTCCCGTAGGATCATTTTAACCTGAAAAATAGAAAGAAAATTAAAATTTTGGACTTTGAATTTTTTGAATTTTTAAATTTTGTTCATTTTTGACGTTTTTGTCGAATAATTCGATCACCCTCCCTCATATTGTTTATATTTTAACAGATTTAGATAGCTCTCATCTAGACCTATCTAATAACATCCCTTTTACACAGTTTCGGCATATACATACTTAGAAAATTTTACATTTAGTTTGAAATTTTCAGAATTTTGACATTTTTTGAGGTTATCTTAAATTTTTTCGATAACCATTAGTTTTTAAAATTACAATTTATATATATCTAGATAGGTCTCTTCAAGACCCGTTCTACAGACACCCTGTCTGTTCAATTTGGACAAATAGAAGTTGTAAAAAATTTTACATACAAAATTTTATTTGTTAAATTTGGAGGTTTTTGTCGAATAATTCTTCAGCCCTTTATCTGGTAGTGACAATCTATACATATTTGGATAGATCTCGCCGAGACCCGTCGAAAGACACCAAAATTTTTAAGATCACACGTATAGAAAACCGGAAAATCGTCACTTTAAGAATTTTCATATATTTGTTTACCTAAAAGTCTACCTTAGGGCTAGAAATCTGCAATTTTCATACGAAATTTTTTGTTAATAATACCATTGTAGTGCACCGTTTTTGCTGGATATCGCCATTGTAGACACTCCTGCGTCCCGTAGGATCATTTTAACCTGAAAAATAGAAAGAAAATTAAAATTTTGGACTTTGAATTTTTTGAATTTTTAAATTTTGTTAATTTTTGACGTTTTTGTCGAATAATTCGATCACCCTCCCTCATATTGTTTATATTTTAACAGATTTAGATAGCTCTCATCTAGACCTATCTAATAACATCCCTTTTACACAGTTTCGGCATATACATACTTAGAAAATTTTACATTTAGTTTGAAATTTTCAGAATTTTGACATTTTTTGAGGTTATCTTAAATTTTTTCGATAACCATTAGTTTTTAAAATTACAATTTATATATATCTAGATAGGTCTCTTCAAGACCCGTCTACAGACACCCTGTCTGTTCAATTTGGACAAATAGAAGTTGTAAAAAATTTTACATACAAAATTTTTATTTGTTAAATTTGGAGGTTTTTGTCGAATAATTCTTCAGCCCTTTATCTGGTAGTGACAATCTATACATATTTGGATAGATCTCGCCGAGACCCGTCGAAAGACACCAAAATTTTTAAGATCACACGTATAGAAAACCGGAAAATCGTCACTTTAAGAATTTTCATATATTTGTTTACCTAAAAGTCTACCTTAGGGCTAGAAATCTGCAATTTTCATACGAAATTTTTTGTTAATAATACCATTGTAGTGCACCGTTTTTGCTGGATATCGCCATTGTAGACACTCCTGCGTCCCGTAGGATCATTTTAACCTGAAAAATAGAAAGAAAATTAAAATTTTGGACTTTGAATTTTTTGAATTTTTAAATTTTGTTAATTTTTGACGTTTTTGTCGAATAATTCGATCACCCTCCCCTCATATTGTTTATATTTTAACAGATTTAGATAGCTCTCATCTAGACCTATCTAATAACATCCCTTTTACACAGTTTCGGCATATACATACTTAGAAAATTTTACATTTAGTTTGAAATTTTCAGAATTTTGACATTTTTTGAGGTTATCTTAAATTTTTTCGATAACCATTAGTTTTTAAAATTACAATTTATATATATCTAGATAGGTCTCTTCAAGACCCGTCTACAGACACCCTGTCTGTTCAATTTGGACAAATAGAAGTTGTAAAAAATTTTACATACAAAATTTTATTTGTTAAATTTGGAGGTTTTTGTCGAATAATTCTTCAGCCCTTTATCTGGTAGTGACAATCTATACATATTTGGATAGATCTCGCCGAGACCCGTCGAAAGACACCAAAATTTTTAAGATCACACGTATAGAAAACCGGAAAATCGTCACTTTAAGAATTTTCATATATTTGTTTACCTAAAAGTCTACCTTAGGGCTAGAAATCTGCAATTTTCATACGAAATTTTTTGTTAATAATACCATTGTAGTGCACCGTTTTTGCTGGATATCGCCATTGTAGACACTCCTGCGTCCCGTAGGATCATTTTAACCTGAAAAATAGAAAGAAAATTAAAATTTTGGACTTTGAATTTTTTGAATTTTTAAATTTTGTTAATTTTTGACGTTTTTGTCGAATAATTCGATCACCCTCCTTCATATTGTTTATATTTTAACAGATTTAGATAGCTCTCATCTAGACCTATCTAATAACATCCCTTTTACACAGTTTCGGCATATACATACTTAGAAAATTTTACATTTAGTTTGAAATTTTCAGAATTTTGACATTTTTTTGAGGTTATCTTAAATTTTTTCGATAACCATTAGTTTTTAAAATTACAATTTATATATATCTAGATAGGTCTCTTCAAGACCCGTCTACAGACACCCTGTTTGTTCAATTTGGACAAATAGAAGTTGTAAAAAATTTTACATACAAAATTTTTATTTGTTAAATTTGGAGGTTTTTGTCGAATAATTCTTCAGCCCTTTATCTGGTAGTGACAATCTATACATATTTGGATAGATCTCGCCGAGACCCGTCGAAAGACACCAAAATTTTTAAGATCACACGTATAGAAAACCGGAAAATCGTCACTTTAAGAATTTTCATATATTTGTTTACCTAAAAGTCTACCTTAGGGCTAGAAATCTGCAATTTTCATACGAAATTTTTTGTTAATAATACCATTGTAGTGCACCGTTTTTGCTGGATATCGCCATTGTAGACACTCCTGCGTCCCGTAGGATCATTTTAACCTGAAAAATAGAAAGAAAATTAAAATTTTGGACTTTGAATTTTTTGAATTTTTAAATTTTGTTAATTTTTGACGTTTTTGTCGAATAATTCGATCACCCTCCCTCATATTGTTTATATTTTAACAGATTTAGATAGCTCTCATCTAGACCTATCTAATAACATCCCTTTTACACAGTTTCGGCATATACATACTTAGAAAATTTTACATTTAGTTTGAAATTTTCAGAATTTTGACATTTTTTGAGGTTATCTTAAATTTTTTCGATAACCATTAGTTTTTAAAAATTACAATTTATATATATCTAGATAGGTCTCTTCAAGACCCGTCTACAGACACCCTGTCTGTTCAATTTGGACAAATAGAAGTTGTAAAAAATTTTACATACAAAATTTTTATTTGTTAAATTTGGAGGTTTTTGTCGAATAATTCTTCAGCCCTTTATCTGGTAGTGACAATCTATACATATTTGGATAGATCTCGCCGAGACCCGTCGAAAGACACCAAAATTTTTAAGATCACACGTATAGAAAACCGGAAAATCGTCACTTTAAGAATTTTCATATATTTGTTTACCTAAAAGTCTACCTTAGGGCTAGAAATCTGCAATTTTTCATACGAAATTTTTTGTTAATAATACCATTGTAGTGCACCGTTTTTGCTGGATATCGCCATTGTAGACACTCCTGCGTCCCGTAGGATCATTTTAACCTGAAAAATAGAAAGAAAATTAAAATTTTGGACTTTGAATTTTTTGAATTTTTAAATTTTGTTAATTTTTGACGTTTTTGTCGAATAATTCGATCACCCTCCCTCATATTGTTTATATTTTAACAGATTTAGATAGCTCTCATCTAGACCTATCTAATAACATCCCTTTTACACAGTTTCGGCATATACATACTTAGAAAATTTTACATTTAGTTTGAAATTTTCAGAATTTTGACATTTTTTGAGGTTATCTTAAATTTTTTCGATAACCATTAGTTTTTAAAATTACAATTTATATATATCTAGATAGGTCTCTTCAAGACCCGTCTACAGACACCCTGTCTGTTCAATTTGGACAAATAGAAGTTGTAAAAAAATTTTACATACAAAATTTTATTTGTTAAATTTGGAGGTTTTTGTCGAATAATTCTTCAGCCCTTTATCTGGTAGTGACAATCTATACATATTTGGATAGATCTCGCCGAGACCCGTCGAAAGACACCAAAATTTTTAAGATCACACGTATAGAAAACCGGAAAATCGTCACTTTAAGAATTTTCATATATTTGTTTACCTAAAAGTCTACCTTAGGGCTAGAAATCTGCAATTTTCATACGAAAATTTTTTGTTAATAATACCATTGTAGTGCACCGTTTTTGCTGGATATCGCCATTGTAGACACTCCTGCGTCCCGTAGGATCATTTTAACCTGAAAAAATAGAAAGAAAATTAAAATTTTGGACTTTGAATTTTTTGAATTTTTAAATTTTGTTAATTTTTGACGTTTTTGTCGAATAATTCGATCACCCTCCCTCATATTGTTTATATTTTAACAGATTTAGATAGCTCTCATCTAGACCTATCTAATAACATCCCTTTTACACAGTTTCGGCATATACATACTTAGAAAATTTTACATTTAGTTTGAAATTTTCAGAATTTTGACATTTTTTGAGGTTATCTTAAATTTTTTCGATAACCATTAGTTTTTAAAATTACAATTTATATATATCTAGATAGGTCTCTTCAAGACCCGTCTACAGACACCCTGTCTGTTCAATTTGGACAAATAGAAGTTGTAAAAAATTTTACATACAAAATTTTATTTGTTAAATTTGGAGGTTTTTGTCGAATAATTCTTCAGCCCTTTATCTGGTAGTGACAATCTATACATATTTGGATAGATCTCGCCGAGACCCGTCGAAAGACACCAAAATTTTTAAGATCACACGTATAGAAAACCGGAAAATCGTCACTTTAAGAATTTTCATATATTTGTTTACCTAAAAGTCTACCTTAGGGCTAGAAATCTGCAATTTTCATACGAAATTTTTTGTTAATAATACCATTGTAGTGCACCGTTTTTGCTGGATATCGCCATTGTAGACACTCCTGCGTCCCGTAGGATCATTTTAACCTGAAAAATAGAAAGAAAATTAAAATTTTGGACTTTGAATTTTTTGAATTTTTAAATTTTGTTAATTTTTGACGTTTTTGTCGAATAATTCGATCACCCTCCCTCATATTGTTTATATTTTAACAGATTTAGATAGCTCTCATCTAGACCTATCTAATAACATCCCTTTTACACAGTTTCGGCATATACATACTTAGAAAATTTTACATTTAGTTTGAAATTTTCAGAATTTTGACATTTTTTGAGGTTATCTTAAATTTTTTCGATAACCATTAGTTTTTAAAATTACAATTTATATATATCTAGATAGGTCTCTTCAAGACCCGTCTACAGACACCCTGTCTGTTCAATTTGGACAAATAGAAGTTGTAAAAAATTTTACATACAAAATTTTATTTGTTAAATTTGGAGGTTTTTTGTCGAATAATTCTTCAGCCCTTTATCTGGTAGTGACAATCTATACATATTTGGATAGATCTCGCCGAGACCCGTCGAAAGACACCAAAATTTTTAAGATCACACGTATTAGAAAACCGGAAAATCGTCACTTTAAGAATTTTCATATATTTGTTTACCTAAAAGTCTACCTTAGGGCTAGAAATCTGCAATTTTCATACGAAATTTTTTTGTTAATAATACCATTGTAGTGCACCGTTTTTGCTGGATATCGCCATTGTAGACACTCCTGCGTCCCGTAGGATCATTTTTAACCTGAAAAATAGAAAGAAAATTAAAATTTTGGACTTTGAATTTTTTGAATTTTTAAATTTTGTTAATTTTTGACGTTTTTGTCGAATAATTCGATCACCCTCCCTCATATTGTTTATATTTTAACAGATTTAGATAGCTCTCATCTAGACCTATCTAATAACATCCCTTTTACACAGTTTCGGCATATACATACTTAGAAAATTTTACATTTAGTTTGAAATTTTCAGAATTTTGACATTTTTTGAGGTTATCTTAAATTTTTTCGATAACCATTAGTTTTTAAAATTACAATTTATATATATCTAGATAGGTCTCTTCAAGACCCGTCTACAGACACCCTGTCTGTTCAATTTGGACAAATAGAAGTTGTAAAAAATTTTACATACAAAATTTTATTTGTTAAATTTGGAGGTTTTTGTCGAATAATTCTTCAGCCCTTTATCTGGTAGTGACAATCTATACATATTTGGATAGATCTCGCCGAGACCCGTCGAAAGACACCAAAATTTTTAAGATCACACGTATAGAAAACCGGAAAATCGTCACTTTAAGAATTTTCATATATTTGTTTACCTAAAAGTCTACCTTAGGGCTAGAAATCTGCAATTTTCATACGAAATTTTTTGTTAATAATACCATTGTAGTGCACCGTTTTTGCTGGATATCGCCATTGTAGACACTCCTGCGTCCCGTAGGATCATTTTAACCTGAAAAATAGAAAGAAAATTAAAATTTTGGACTTTGAATTTTTTGAATTTTTTAAATTTTGTTAATTTTTGACGTTTTTGTCGAATAATTCGATCACCCTCCCTCATATTGTTTATATTTTAACAGATTTAGATAGCTCTCATCTAGACCTATCTAATAACATCCCTTTTACACAGTTTCGGCATATACATACTTAGAAAATTTTACATTTAGTTTGAAATTTTCAGAATTTTGACATTTTTTGAGGTTATCTTAAATTTTTTCGATAACCATTAGTTTTTAAAATTACAATTTATATATATCTAGATAGGTCTCTTCAAGACCCGTCTACAGACACCCTGTTTGTTCAATTTGGACAAATAGAAGTTGTAAAAAATTTTACATACAAAATTTTATTTGTTAAATTTGGAGGTTTTTGTCGAATAATTCTTCAGCCCTTTATCTGGTAGTGACAATCTATACATATTTGGATAGATCTCGCCGAGACCCGTCGAAAGACACCAAAAATTTTTAAGATCACACGTATAGAAAACCGGAAAATCGTCACTTTAAGAATTTTCATATATTTGTTTACCTAAAAGTCTACCTTAGGGCTAGAAATCTGCAATTTTCATACGAAATTTTTTGTTAATAATACCATTGTAGTGCACCGTTTTTGCTGGATATCGCCATTGTAGACACTCCTGCGTCCCGTAGGATCATTTTAACCTGAAAAATAGAAAGAAAATTAAAATTTTGGACTTTGAATTTTTTGAATTTTTAAATTTTGTTAATTTTTGACGTTTTTGTCGAATAATTCGATCACCCTCCCTCATATTGTTTATATTTTAACAGATTTAGATAGCTCTCATCTAGACCTATCTAATAACATCCCTTTTACACAGTTTCGGCATATACATACTTAGAAAATTTTACATTTAGTTTGAAATTTTCAGAATTTTGACATTTTTTGAGGTTATCTTAAATTTTTTCGATAACCATTAGTTTTTAAAATTACAATTTATATATATCTAGATAGGTCTCTTCAAGACCCGTCTACAGACACCCTGTCTGTTCAATTTGGACAAATAGAAGTTGTAAAAAATTTTACATACAAAATTTTATTTGTTAAATTTGGAGGTTTTTGTCGAATAATTCTTCAGCCCTTTATCTGGTAGTGACAATCTATACATATTTGGATAGATCTCGCCGAGACCCGTCGAAAGACACCAAAATTTTTAAGATCACACGTATAGAAAACCGGAAAATCGTCACTTTAAGAATTTTCATATATTTGTTTACCTAAAAGTCTACCTTAGGGCTAGAAATCTGCAATTTTCATACGAAATTTTTTGTTAATAATACCATTGTAGTGCACCGTTTTTGCTGGATATCGCCATTGTAGACACTCCTGCGTCCCGTAGGATCATTTTAACCTGAAAAATAGAAAGAAAATTAAAATTTTGGACTTTGAATTTTTTGAATTTTTAAATTTTGTTAATTTTTGACGTTTTTGTCGAATAATTCGATCACCCTCCCTCATATTGTTTATATTTTAACAGATTTAGATAGCTCTCATCTAGACCTATCTAATAACATCCCTTTTACACAGTTTCGGCATATACATACTTAGAAAATTTTACATTTAGTTTGAAATTTTCAGAATTTTGACATTTTTTGAGGTTATCTTAAATTTTTTCGATAACCATTAGTTTTTAAAATTACAATTTATATATATCTAGATAGGTCTCTTCAAGACCCGTCTACAGACACCCTGTCTGTTCAATTTGGACAAATAGAAGTTGTAAAAAATTTTACATACAAAATTTTATTTGTTAAATTTGGAGGTTTTTGTCGAATAATTCTTCAGCCCTTTATCTGGTAGTGACAATCTATACATATTTGGATAGATCTCGCCGAGACCCGTCGAAAGACACCAAAATTTTTAAGATCACACGTATAGAAAACCGGAAAATCGTCACTTTAAGAATTTTCATATATTTGTTTACCTAAAAGTCTACCTTAGGGCTAGAAATCTGCAATTTTCATACGAAATTTTTTGTTAATAATACCATTGTAGTGCACCGTTTTTTGCTGGATATCGCCATTGTAGACACTCCTGCGTCCCGTAGGATCATTTTAACCTGAAAAATAGAAAGAAAATTAAAATTTTGGACTTTGAATTTTTTGAATTTTTAAATTTTGTTAATTTTTTGACGTTTTTGTCGAATAATTCGATCACCCTCCCTCATATTGTTTATATTTTAACAGATTTAGATAGCTCTCATCTAGACCTATCTAATAACATCCCTTTTACACAGTTTCGGCATATACATACTTAGAAAATTTTACATTTAGTTTGAAATTTTCAGAATTTTGACATTTTTTGAGGTTATCTTAAATTTTTTCGATAACCATTAGTTTTTAAAATTACAATTTATATATATCTAGATAGGTCTCTTCAAGACCCGTCTACAGACACCCTGTCTGTTCAATTTGGACAAATAGAAGTTGTAAAAAATTTTACATACAAAATTTTATTTGTTAAATTTGGAGGTTTTTGTCGAATAATTCTTCAGCCCTTTATCTGGTAGTGACAATCTATACATATTTGGATAGATCTCGCCGAGACCCGTCGAAAGACACCAAAATTTTTAAGATCACACGTATAGAAAACCGGAAAATCGTCACTTTAAGAATTTTCATATATTTGTTTACCTAAAAGTCTACCTTAGGGCTAGAAATCTGCAATTTTCATACGAAATTTTTTGTTAATAATACCATTGTAGTGCACCGTTTTTGCTGGATATCGCCATTGTAGACACTCCTGCGTACCCGTAGGATCATTTTAACCTGAAAAATAGAAAGAAAATTAAAATTTTGGACTTTGAATTTTTTGAATTTTTAAATTTTGTTAATTTTTGACGTTTTTGTCGAATAATTCGATCACCCTCCCTCATATTGTTTATATTTTAACAGATTTAGATAGCTCTCATCTAGACCTATCTAATAACATCCCTTTTACACAGTTTCGGCATATACATACTTAGAAAATTTTACATTTAGTTTGAAATTTTCAGAATTTTGACATTTTTTGAGGTTATCTTAAATTTTTTCGATAACCATTAGTTTTTAAAATTACAATTTATATATATCTAGATAGGTCTCTTCAAGACCCGTCTACAGACACCCTGTTTGTTCAATTTGGACAAATAGAAGTTGTAAAAAATTTTACATACAAAATTTTATTTGTTAAATTTGGAGGTTTTTGTCGAATAATTCTTCAGCCCTTTATCTGGTAGTGACAATCTATACATATTTGGATAGATCTCGCCGAGACCCGTCGAAAGACACCAAAATTTTTAAGATCACACGTATAGAAAACCGGAAAATCGTCACTTTAAGAATTTTCATATATTTGTTTACCTAAAAGTCTACCTTAGGGCTAGAAATCTGCAATTTTCATACGAAATTTTTTTGTTAATAATACCATTGTAGTGCACCGTTTTTGCTGGATATCGCCATTGTAGACACTCCTGCGTCCCGTAGGATCATTTTAACCTGAAAAATAGAAAGAAAATTAAAATTTTGGACTTTGAATTTTTTGAATTTTTAAATTTTGTTAATTTTTGACGTTTTTGTCGAATAATTCGATCACCCTCCCTCATATTGTTTATATTTTAACAGATTTAGATAGCTCTCATCTAGACCTATCTAATAACATCCCTTTTACACAGTTTCGGCATATACATACTTAGAAAATTTTACATTTAGTTTGAAATTTTCAGAATTTTGACATTTTTTGAGGTTATCTTAAATTTTTTCGATAACCATTAGTTTTTAAAATTACAATTTATATATATCTAGATAGGTCTCTTCAAGACCCGTCTACAGACACCCTGTTTGTTCAATTTGGACAAATAGAAGTTGTAAAAAATTTTACATACAAAATTTTATTTGTTAAATTTGGAGGTTTTTGTCGAATAATTCTTCAGCCCTTTATCTGGTAGTGACAATCTATACATATTTGGATAGATCTCGCCGAGACCCGTCGAAAGACACCAAAATTTTTAAGATCACACGTATAGAAAACCGGAAAATCGTCACTTTAAGAATTTTCATATATTTGTTTACCTAAAAGTCTACCTTAGGGCTAGAAATCTGCAATTTTCATACGAAATTTTTTGTTAATAATACCATTGTAGTGCACCGTTTTTGCTGGATATCGCCATTGTAGACACTCCTGCGTCCCGTAGGATCATTTTAACCTGAAAAATAGAAAGAAAATTAAAATTTTGGACTTTGAATTTTTTGAATTTTTAAATTTTGTTAATTTTTGACGTTTTTGTCGAATAATTCGATCACCCTCCCTCATATTGTTTATATTTTAACAGATTTAGATAGCTCTCATCTAGACCTATCTAATAACATCCCTTTTACACAGTTTCGGCATATACATACTTAGAAAATTTTACATTTAGTTTGAAATTTTCAGAATTTTGACATTTTTTGAGGTTATCTTAAATTTTTTCGATAACCATTAGTTTTTAAAATTACAATTTATATATATCTAGATAGGTCTCTTCAAGACCCGTCTACAGACACCCTGTCTGTTCAATTTGGACAAATAGAAGTTGTAAAAAATTTTACATACAAAATTTTATTTGTTAAATTTGGAGGTTTTTGTCGAATAATTCTTCAGCCCTTTATCTGGTAGTGACAATCTATACATATTTGGATAGATCTCGCCGAGACCCGTCGAAAGACACCAAAATTTTTAAGATCACACGTATAGAAAACCGGAAAATCGTCACTTTAAGAATTTTCATATATTTGTTTACCTAAAAGTCTACCTTAGGGCTAGAAATCTGCAATTTTCATACGAAATTTTTTGTTAATAATACCATTGTAGTGCACCGTTTTTGCTGGATATCGCCATTGTAGACACTCCTGCGTCCCGTAGGATCATTTTAACCTGAAAAATAGAAAGAAAATTAAAATTTTGGACTTTGAATTTTTTGAATTTTTAAATTTTGTTAATTTTTGACGTTTTTGTCGAATAATTCGATCACCCTCCTTCATATTGTTTATATTTTAACAGATTTAGATAGCTCTCATCTAGACCTATCTAATAACATCCCTTTTACACAGTTTCGGCATATACATACTTAGAAAATTTTACATTTAGTTTGAAATTTTCAGAATTTTGACATTTTTTTGAGGTTATCTTAAATTTTTTCGATAACCATTAGTTTTTAAAATTACAATTTATATATATCTAGATAGGTCTCTTCAAGACCCGTCTACAGACACCCTGTTTGTTCAATTTGGACAAATAGAAGTTGTAAAAAATTTTACATACAAAATTTTATTTGTTAAATTTGGAGGTTTTTGTCGAATAATTCTTCAGCCCTTTATCTGGTAGTGACAATCTATACATATTTGGATAGATCTCGCCGAGACCCGTCGAAAGACACCAAAATTTTTAAGATCACACGGATAGAAAACCGGAAAATCGTCACTTTAAGAATTTTCATATATTTGTTTACCTAAAAGTCTACCTTAGGGCTAGAAATCTGCAATTTTCATACGAAATTTTTTGTTAATAATACCATTGTAGTGCACCGTTTTTGCTGGATATCGCCATTGTAGACACTCCTGCGTCCCGTAGGATCATTTTAACCTGAAAAATAGAAAGAAAATTAAAATTTTGGACTTTGAATTTTTTGAATTTTTAAATTTTGTTAATTTTTGACGTTTTTGTCGAATAATTCGATCACCCTCCCTCATATTGTTTATATTTTAACAGATTTAGATAGCTCTCATCTAGACCTATCTAATAACATCCCTTTTACACAGTTTCGGCATATACATACTTAGAAAATTTTACATTTAGTTTGAAATTTTCAGAATTTTGACATTTTTTGAGGTTATCTTAAATTTTTTCGATAACCATTAGTTTTTAAAATTACAATTTATATATATCTAGATAGGTCTCTTCAAGACCCGTCTACAGACACCCTGTCTGTTCAATTTGGACAAATAGAAGTTGTAAAAAATTTTACATACAAAATTTTATTTGTTAAATTTGGAGGTTTTTGTCGAATAATTCTTCAGCCCTTTATCTGGTAGTGACAATCTATACATATTTGGATAGATCTCGCCGAGACCCGTCGAAAGACACCAAAATTTTTAAGATCACACGTATAGAAAACCGGAAAATCGTCACTTTAAGAATTTTCATATATTTGTTTACCTAAAAGTCTACCTTAGGGCTAGAAATCTGCAATTTTCATACGAAATTTTTTGTTAATAATACCATTGTAGTGCACCGTTTTTGCTGGATATCGCCATTGTAGACACTCCTGCGTCCCGTAGGATCATTTTAACCTGAAAAATAGAAAGAAAATTAAAATTTTGGACTTTGAATTTTTTGAATTTTTAAATTTTGTTAATTTTTGACGTTTTTGTCGAATAATTCGATCACCCTCCCTCATATTGTTTATATTTTAACAGATTTAGATAGCTCTCATCTAGACCTATCTAATAACATCCCTTTTACACAGTTTTCGGCATATACATACTTAGAAAATTTTACATTTAGTTTGAAATTTTCAGAATTTTGACATTTTTTGAGGTTATCTTAAATTTTTTCGATAACCATTAGTTTTTAAAATTACAATTTATATATATCTAGATAGGTCTCTTCAAGACCCGTCTACAGACACCCTGTCTGTTCAATTTGGACAAATAGAAGTTGTAAAAAATTTTACATACAAAATTTTATTTGTTAAATTTGGAGGTTTTTGTCGAATAATTCTTCAGCCCTTTATCTGGTAGTGACAATCTATACATATTTGGATAGATCTCGCCGAGACCCGTCGAAAGACACCAAAATTTTTAAGATCACACGTATAGAAAACCGGAAAATCGTCACTTTAAGAATTTTCATATATTTGTTTACCTAAAAGTCTACCTTAGGGCTAGAAATCTGC
>HG992290.1:19968480-19971845 GCA_905220595.1 Spilosoma lubricipeda | reverse complement strand
AACCTAACCTAACCTAACCTAACCTAACCTAAACCTAACCTAACCTAACCAACCTAACCTAACCTAACCTAACCTAACCTAACCTAACCTAACCTAACCTAACCTACCTTAACCTAACCTACCTAACCTAACCTAACCTAACCTAACCTACCTAACCTAACCTAACCTAACCTAACCTAACCTAACCTAACCTAACCTAACCTAACCTAACCTAACCTAACCTAACCTAACCTAACCTAACCTAACCTAACCTAACCTAACCTAACCTACCTAACCTAACCTAACCTAACCTAACCTAACCTAACCTAACCTAACCTAACCTAACCTAACCTAACCTAACCTAACCTAACCTAACCTAACCTAACCTAACCTAACCTAACCTAACCTAACCTAACCTAACCTAACCTAACCTAACCTAACCTAACCTAACCTAACCTAACCTAACCTAACCTAACCTAACCTAACCTAACCTAACCTAACCTAACCTAACCTAACCTAACCTAACCTAACCTAACCTAACCTAACCTAACCTAACCTAACCTAACCTAACCTAACCTAACCTAACCTAACCTAACCTAACCTAACCTAACCTAACCTAACCTAACCTAACCTAACCTAACCTAACCTAACCTAACCTAACCTAACCTAACCTAACCTAACCTAACCTAACCTAACCTAACCTAACCTAACCTAACCTAACCTAACCTAACCTAACCTAACCTAACCTAACCTAACCTAACCTAACCTAACCTAACCTAACCTAACCTAACCTAACCTAACCTAACCTAACCTAACCTAACCTAACCTAACCTAACCTAACCTAACCTAACCTAACCTAACCTAACCTAACCTAACCTAACCTAACCTAACCTAACCTAACCTAACCTAACCTAACCTAACCTAACCTAACCTAACCTAACCTAACCTAACCTAACCTAACCTAACCTAACCTAACCTAACCTAACCTAACCTAACCTAACCTAACCTAACCTAACCTAACCTAACCTAACCTAACCTAACCTAACCTAACCTAACCTAACCTAACCTAACCTAACCTAACCTAACCTAACCTAACCTAACCTAACCTAACCTAACCTAACCTAACCTAACCTAACCTAACCTAACCTAACCTAACCTAACCTAACCTAACCTAACCTAACCTAACCTAACCTAACCTAACCTAACCTAACCTAACCATGGATCATAGGAGGAGATGCAAATGCGAAGAGCACCTGGTGGGGCAGTCTCAAAGTAGATGACAGAGGCAACTACATGGCCAGAGCACTCGGAGACATGAAGTTACACATCCTCAACAGCGGTAGTACTCCGACCTTCGACACGATTAGGGGTGGCCAACGGTACCATAGCTACATAGACATCACGGCCTGCTCGGAGGATCTTTTAGATCTGACCGAACAGTGGAGAGTGGAAGAAGGTCTAACGAGTTCGGATCACAACGGCATCCTGTTCAACATTCGGCTTACAAGATCGAAAGGACTGTCAGTTTCCCGGACCACCAGAAAGTTTAACTCAGGGAAAGCAAACTGGGGCAAATTTTTGACAAAATTTATCCATGCTAAAACAGAGCGCAATCTTGACCAACAAAACATCAATGAAATTGGGGTCTCTGGTGAGCTGGAGGTGGCGGTCCACAAATATACCGCGACGATAGTCGAAGCCTGCAAAGCGTCCATGCCGCTGAAAAAGCCGAATGAGGAGCTTAGAATGCCGTGGTGGTCTGAAAAACTCGCTAAGCTCAAAAGGGAAGTTGCCACCCGAAAACGCAGGATAAGGTGCGCTGCACCAGTCAGGAGGTCGAAGGTCGTAGAGGAGTACCTCAAGCTTAAAGAGGAATATGAGACCGAGGCTGACAAGGCCATTGTAGAAAGTTGGAAGAACTTTTGTGCTAAGCAGGACAGGGAAAGCGTTTGGGAGGGCATTTACAGGATCATTGCGCGAACACGGCGTAGAGAGGAGGACCTGCCGCTCGAAATGAATGGGGATACTCTGGACTCTAAAGGATCGGTGGCATTGCTCGCAAAAACTTTCTTCCCTGAAGACCGGACAGAAGAGGACAATGTCTACCATCAGGGTATTAGGTCCAGAGCGGAAATCGTGAATGCTGAAGACCAAGATGAATCCTGCGATCCACCCTTCACGGTAACCGAACTTCTTCAAGCGTGCGGCTCCTTCAATCCTAAAAAGGCCCCCGGGAAAGACGGCCTTACCGCCGATATTTGCTGCAAGGCAATTGAAGCGGACCCTGGGGCTTTCCTTGCCCTGCTTAATAAATGCCTCGAACTCCACTATTTCCCCCAGGAATGGAAGGAGGCGATCATTGTCGTCCTGAAGAAACCCGGAAAAGACAATTATAACATGCCCAAAGCCTATAGACCAATTGGTCTATTGCCCATCCTAGGCAAAATATTTGAAAAGATGCTTATGTCCCGGGTGAAGCATCATATACTACCGAAAATGAGTCCACAGCAGTATGGGTTCATGCCACAGAGGAGCACCGAAGACTCCCTCTATAACCTGTTAAAACATATAAAGACCTTGTTACAGGATAAGAAAATTATCGTACTAATATCCTTGGATATAGAGGGAGCCTTCGATAGCGCTTGGTGGCCGGTCATAAGGACCCGTCTAGCAGATGAAAAGTGTCCGCCAAATCTCAGGCGGGTAGTTGATAGCTACCTGGCAGACAGAAAAGTGAGTGTGAGGTATGCCGGAGAGGAGTACACCAAAAGCACGAATAAAGGGTGCGTGCAGGGTTCGATAGGCGGACCCATATTATGGAACCTCATCCTAGATCCACTCCTCAAAAGCCTAGAGGAAACCGGCGAATACGTGCAGGCATTCGCCGATGATGTCGTCATGGTGTTTTCCGCCGACAGCGCCCAGCAGATTGAGAACAACGCAAATATTGCGCTTGAACGAGTCCGGAAATGGGGTGTCGAAAATAAGCTCAGATTTGCTCCGCACAAGACCAACGCAATGCTGATAACCCGTAAGCAAAAATACGACACCCCACGACTGAACATGGGAGGAGTTGCGGTTTCCATGGTCAGGGAACTCAAACTGCTGGGTGTCACCATAGACGACAAGCTTACCTTTAAGCCGCACGTAGCAAATATTTGTAGGAAGGCTTTGGGCATCTACGGACAGCTTAAAAGAGCGGCAAAAACTACATGGGGTCTGCACCCGGACGTCATAAGGACAATTTACACAGCGACTGTTGAACCGATTATACTGTACGGCGCCGGCACGTGGGGACCCGCTGCATACAGAGTGGGCATAGTCAAGCAGCTGAACACTGTACAGCGCGGAATAGCGCAGCAGATCTGCAAGGCATACCGCACGGT
>HG992290.1:19958480-19963480 GCA_905220595.1 Spilosoma lubricipeda | reverse complement strand
GGGTCTCCCCGGCAGTTTGGTCTCGTGCCCTAGACATGGGGAGACTGCACGTCGACCTGCAACCGATTAAGGTTGCAGACCAGTCTCCATTAGTGCAGTGCTCCCTGTGTCTAGGATACGGGCACAGTAGAAAGTTCTGTACCACAACAGAACCGAAATGCAGCCATTGTGGCGGGCCCCACTTAAGGGCCGAATGCCAGGGCGCTGCCAGTGGTGCAGAACCGGAATGCTGTAACTGCCAAGGGGAGAAGCTGAGCAGCACGGGGCACAACGCCTTCAGCGCGGAGTGCCCCATCCGACAGAAGTGGGACTATCTTGCGAGGTTAACCACGGCATACTCCTGACACACTCACTCACACACGCACCACACTGAAACACACACATACAAACACAGATTTTTAAACTATATTGTAAAAATATACGGCAAAATCGGAACAAGCACATAACACTGAACACGTACACACAACTAACAGAAACAGCAAAACACAATTCACAACCGAAATTATAGCAATTATATATATTTAAGTCTATATATACATTGCATAACAGAGGCTGAATTCTTGCTAATAACAAAAAACACATACAGACTAGAACATTACATCTAGACACTCAGATCATATAATATAAACAACACACACACAAACACTAACATGTACACTAAACAGACTACACATGACACAAATGCCGTGGTCCCGCAGATAGGGAAACCACAAACAAAACGCAAACTGAAAAACTAAATTATACAAATCACAGAATAAGTTATACAAAACAATAATAATAATAATAGGTGAAATTAGATAAACATAGAAAAAGTACAATAATAATATAAATAGAAAACAAGCTTAGATAGCAATATAAATATAAACAGTATATATATATATAATAGAAAAAATAAATTTTAGAAAAAACACTATAATATAATAAACTAGAAGTGAAAAAAAAAAAAAAAAAATAAATTATACATTGAATTTAAAAATTTGTTTTGTAATTGGAATTATTGAAAAGATAAGAAATAGATACCACAAATAAATAAGATAATTAATACTAGAATTAAAGAAATTAATACTAAGTTAAAATCGTAGAAATAAATATTACATTGCATATATAAATAGTTTTATCGAGAAGCGGATGGGAGGCACTTAGTGCAAAACACATTACAAAGGAACAATAAATATGACTAGAAAACAAGGTCCTGTCGTAATCCTTGGACGGGGGGAAAGCTGAGTTATCCCAAGGGATAACATTAAAAAAAAAAAAAAAAAAAAAAAAAAAAAAAAAAAAAAAAAAAAAAAAAAAAAAAAAAAAAAAAAAAAAAAAAAAAAAAAAAAAAAAAAAAAAAAAAAAAAAAAAAAAAAAAAAAAAAAAAAAAAAAAAAAAAAAAAAAAAAAAAAAAAAAAAAACCTAACCTAACCTAACCTAACCTAACCTAACCTAACCTAACCTAACCTAACCTAACCTAACCTAACCTAACCTAACCTAACCTAACCTAACCTAACCTAACCTAACCTAACCTAACCTAATCTAACCTAACCTAACCTAACCTAACCTAACCTAACCTAACCTAACCTAACCTAACCTAACCTAACCTAACCTAACCTAACCTAACCTAACCTAACCTAACCTAACCTAACCTAACCTAACCTAACCTAACCTAACCTAACCTAACCTAACCTAACCTAACCTAACCTAACCTAACCTAACCTAACCTAACCTAACCTAACCTAACCTAACCTAACCTAACCTAACCTAACCTAACCTAACCTAACCTAACCTAACCTAACCTAACCTAACCTAACCTAACCTAACCTAACCTAACCTAACCTAACCTAACCTAACCTAACCTAACCTAACCTAACCTAACCTAACCTAACCTAACCTAACCTAACCTAACCTAACCTAACCTAACCTAACCTAACCTAACCTAACCTAACCTAACCTAACCTAACCTAACCTAACCTAACCTAACCTAACCTAACCTAACCTAACCTAACCTAACCTAACCTAACCTAACCTAACCTAACCTAACCTAACCTAACCTAACCTAACCTAACCTAACCTAACCTAACCTAACCTAACCTAACCTAACCTAACCTAACCTAACCTAACCTAACCCAGTCTCGTACGCTTAGATGCAGGGCTAACAGCGTTTTTCCGCGCTCCGTAGTGTTAAATTCGTAAGTGTGACAAAGTGTCTCCGAAAATCGTTTTTAATATCTTAAAAGTTGCGCCGTCGCGAGACGAACGTAGACTAAAAAACCGCTTGGAAATCGGACCAGGACTTTGGTTTTTATTAGATAAAAACAAAATAAATTTCAGTGAAAAGTGACAGTGCGGTCAAAACCCCCTAAATCTTAGGATTTAGATCTGTGACCCCCCATTTTTCAACTGTACAAAGTTGCGCAGTGAGTGCCCGGACGTTTTAAGACATTAATTGGATTTTTCACGTGAAAATTGACTGTGCTGTGGTGTTTTTCATCGGAAACTCCGGTGAAAAAAGACTCAAAAAAGTGAAAAATCAAAATAGCTCCGGAAAGCGATCGACGACCCCCGGTTTTTTAACCGCTAGGGTGTGCGTCTCCGGTGTCCGCACCGTTTGAGACCCCTCCCGGATTTTTCGATCGCTTTTCGGGAAAGTTATTGTGACTTTTATAAATAGGGCGTGGCAGGTTATCACTTTTTTCATCATCACGGACATCACCGAGTGATACCTCCAAAGCTGCGCGCGAGTGAGACGGACACGATAGTGAAAACAGAGTGGAAAACGGACCAGTACTTTCGGTGTTAGGACCAAAATAGTGAAAGTGACACTTTTCAGGGATAGAACCTGGATTTGTGCTCGTGACCCTGTGTGTTCTGTTCTGGGAGGTTGCGTCTCGGGGATACGCATCTTTTGAGACCCCTTTCAGGACATTCGAGCCACGGATACCGGACTTATAACGCTTTTCCTAAAAGGCGTGGCCACGAGGTCCCCTGAACCTGGTCCCTCAGGAGCGTTACGCGACCAGACATTGTGTGCGACACCAAGCGGATCCAGGAACCGCTTGTAAAAATAAGATAAGTACACTAGTTTCAGTTTTACAGTGACTTTTGTGCGCGATTCACTTTTACCAACCCTTGTGCTAGGGGAGGCTTCCCCCCCCCCAGTTCAACTTTCTTTTAATTAGTACTTAAGTTGACGAAGGGATAGAGACCCAAATTGTGTAAATCGGACCATTCATTGAGGAGTTACAGTGTCGCAAACTCTTTCAAAACTTTTAAAAGTGAATTTTAATTCAGTGTTAAATCTAACCAATAGAAACGCTTTAAAGTGTAACAAACTTTCCTGGCCCAATATCTTCGTGATCCGTGACCTGATCCGACTCACCAAGATATTTTTAGGCTTCCCGCAACGGACTTAGTAAATTCCAACAAGGCTTTACAATTTGCGGTGAGGCTCTCCGAAAGGATAGGCCAACCTTTTAGGAAACCTCCATATCTCTGGATTGGCTAGGCCGATCCTCACCGGATCTTCGGTATTGAGGTCGGCAAGGGGTGTGCCACCACCTCCGCACCTCACCGTAGCCAGGGAGGAAATCTTTAGAAATTTTTCAAATTTAACAAATTAATTAAATTAATATTATTGGCAATCCGTTAGGAGTTTTAACAAAAAACACAAACGAAAACTAGGTCAAAGTTGTCCGAGCCTATAACTTTGGACTGGCTGGACCGATCTTCCTGAAAATCGGGAACCGGCTGCTCCTAGTTAAGCTCCCCCTCCTGACCCCACTGGTCGAACCTTTTTCCGGGAGGATTCCCTGAAAAAGGGGAAAAACCGGGAAAACATCAACATCTTCGGCCAGACAGGGCTGATCGAAAAATTTTCTTCAGGGACAACATCCCCCTGACTAGGAGCAACTATTGGAGCCTTCGGCCGGGCGAAATTATTACAAAATCCGGGAAGAAAAGGGAAAATCCCAGAAAAATTAACTTTTTTCTGGGTGGTCCAATCCGAAAAATTTTTTCGGTTTCTGGCCCGGAACACAAAGGGCTAACCAGCGGGAAAAAAAAGAAAACCCTATACAGAGCCGCATTTTCCTAGAAAAATTATTTTTAAGTTTTCTTCCTCTAGTAAAATATTTCAATCTGTGTTTTAAATTTTAATTTTATTTTTAAAATCTTTTATTATTCTTAATTTTAAATTCGACATTCATTATTGTACTAGACAGACTCTTTGATAGAGTTCTTAAGTTTAATTTAAGTTATTTATGTTAATTAATAATTCTTAAAAAATCTATATTTATTAAATATTTTAAATTTATTTTTAACAAACGGGGATCTATACACCCCCAGACACGCAAGACATATCTACTTTGTAGAGAGCACATCTCCCTACGGAGAAAAAATTATTTATAAGTTTTTATTTTCTTGTTTTAAATTGTTTTGTGTGTATTGACTTGTGTACGTACCCCCCTCTACAGGGCAATATAGATTTAATTGTGTTTTTAAAAGAATTTTCATATTTTCAATCTTAATTTAATTGACACCCCCCTATACAGGGCTACTGAAACATTATTTTAGCTTATAAAAATCAGACAACTTTCCCCGTCAAATATGTATCGCACACCAGTAACATCCGCTGTAGCTGGGGAGCAGGCCCCCTCTGGCACCAGAACCTCGCCCTTGCTAACGCTCGGCGCAGCTAAAACATTTATCAGGAGGCCAGCAACTAAACGAAGGTCGCTGGACAACATGATCGCTTACAAAAGGCAGTACAACGTCTACGCTGCCATGCCCAGCGACGAGCTGCTCCATGAGGTCATGAGGACCTTCGAGGAGATCCCCATGAAGGTCCAACAGTACCCGCAAATGCGGAAGGATATAAAGACCTTCTTGGAGGAGAGCTCCGATAAATGCCAGCACATCCTCTTCGAGATTAGTGGGAGGATGAGAAGCCTGGAGCTGTGCAACGACGGCGAGATGGGTGTGGCACCGCCTCCCGTAGAGGAGAAACCCACCGTCGC
>HG992290.1:14255980-14530980 GCA_905220595.1 Spilosoma lubricipeda | reverse complement strand
TAAATTTATGGACGAGTACCGAGACAGATGCGAGTACAACGGCTTTAGCAAATGGCAAATATATACTAATTTTGTTTGTTTGTTTGAACGCGCTAATCTCAGAACCGCTGGTCCGATTTCATACACTAATATACATATAAAGCTGAAGAGTTTGTTTGTTTGTTTGAAGGCGCTAATTTCAGGAACCGCTGGTCCGATTTGACAAATCTTGCAATGTTGGATAGAACATTTATCGTGGAAGGCTATATATTATCACGCTAAGACCAATAGGAGCGGAGCACTAACGAAAAAATGTTTCAAAAACGGGGGAAAATTATCACGATACGGGCAATAGGAGACGCAAACGAAGTTGCGTGGGTAAAATTTCGTAAAATTTTTAATCAAGTTTTATTTCATATTTTTATTAGACCGTAATGCAGCTACTTATTATTTTTTACAGTAGTTCATCAGACACTTCTTTTATACATATTTATATGAGCCTACTAAAGTGATTCTACATTGCCTGTTGGAAAGCATGAGCAGAATCCAAGAATAGTGGTCACCATCATTATAGATACTGCGAAAGCAAACCATTCAACCAAACTGCACTGTGACCCACACTATAGCGGCCTATAGAAATGCTTCTGTCTTCTCCAATTTAGCACTCACCAACGGAACACGACAGCACGAATGCTGTCATTTTACGTTGATGTTCTGTGAGCGAGTGTGCAGTGTTGTTTTTAGTGAATTTTGTAAACTGTTTAAGTAATTATGTTGACTAAACTATTACTTTGATAAGATGAGGTGATTTCCTTAAATCAAAAAATAAGTTTCCGCGGTTTGTAATTTCAGATTGAAATTTAAAGGTCGATTAGATGAATTAGTCCAAAGATCAGTTATAATTATATTATGATCACTTAAGGTGTTTTTATTAAAATTCAGGAAAATAAACTTCTGAAATTCACTTTCTTTAAAGAATTTATTTTCTTTGTTTAATGGGATGTTTAATGTGGGAGAGCCACGTTTCAGCATGAATGGGCCGGCTCGAGCGTATACCACGGTCTCAAAGAAAACCGGTGTGAAATAGCCTTGCGCTGTGTTTCACCGAGTGAGTGAGGACACCGGAGGGCCATACCCCATCCCCTCCCCACGTCCTTTTCCTTTTCTCTCAAAGGTCGGCAATGTACTTGCGACGCCTTTGGTGTTGCAAGTGTCCATGGGCGGCGGCAATCGCTTACCATCAGGGATACGTCTACTCATTTGCCCACTGCCCACACACCAAAAAAAAACAATATATATAAAGACCCTTTTTATCTCCTTATTGTTCCAAACACTCCAACTCCAACACCCAAACATTTTCTCTTTTAGAAGGGTTTATGATTAATTCATACAAAGTATATTTTGCTTAGGTTTTTTATACAAGCTTTTTATTAACTTGCAATGTATGTACGTATCTTAGGGTGGAATCTTGCAACTCAATTTTGAAGCTGATATCTTGATCCGATGTTGCTGAAATTTTGAAAGCATATATATACAGCGTGACAATGCAACATTATGATGACATGGAGCTGATCTGACGCTAGAGCTGGAAGGAAAGAAAATAAACGTCGCAACACCATCAACTTTGAACTTGTTTGATTCGTCTCTTTGAGTACAGTGATTACCGTAATGTATTTTGACTTGAAATCTCACGTCAAAATACATTACGGTAATCCTTGTTAAACATTTAACATCTATACAACACATTTAATTATGCTAAACTGTAAAAAAGTATGTTACATAAATTCAAAGGATTTTTAAATTGAAATCTTTACTTTTTACGAACATTTGACACAACCCCATGTAGCTTTAAACTAAGCAGAGCTTGTATTATAACAGCAAGATTGAGTAATAGAATACTTATGTACTTTTTTGTAAATCAAAATAATCAAAGACTCTCAAACTCCAAAACAAATATTTGTAGATCTTATAAATACTTGGTCCGACCCGGGATTCGAACCCGAGACCTCAATCACAGCAGTCGTGTACGCTTCCGTACGCAGTCAGTAGTAACTGCGCAACCGAGTCGAGTCAAGTTAGACTTTTTATTTTCTGTAAAATTTTTCATATATATTTCATTTAGTAAATGAAAACCGTAAATTAGGGTTGACAAGCGGAACATTGAAAAGCTTTCGTTCTTTCAACTAAATACGGCGAGGTGTTCCATACACATAGAACCCGCTTGTCATGTTTGACGTGTGTGTGCTTGACCCGTGTTATTTTAATGACCCGTGTCTGCCTGCTTCAATGAGTTCAGCAAGAATAATGAGCTGAAAAATAAGCTAGGCTTTTTAAATGACTAATTATTGTTTGTGTACACATTTTAGAAAACTAATGTTATAATAAAATTAGTACAACAGTAGTGGTTACATTGGATGATGTCGTTGTAGCCTTATTAACCGACTTCAAAAAAGGAGGAGGTTCTCAATTCGACCGTATATTTTTTTTTTTTTATCTGTATTCGCAGATAGCTTCGTCGTTTATGAACTGATTTTGCTTATTTTTTTTAAATCGAAAGGATATATCCTAACGGCAGTACTATGATAACTACAGTGATTCTACGCCGTTTTTTTTTGTGTAATTAGTAATAGATAATACTTAGGACATTTGACAAACAATGCCATCTAGTCCCGAACCAAGTAGAGCTACTACGGGTAATAGACAACTGATATAAATACATAGGTTGTTTTAGATAGAAAACACCAAAACTCCGAAAGAAATATTTTCAGATCGGACAAAAATTTGGTCCCACCCTGAAATCGACCCCGAAACCTTAAACAGCAGTAGCATAGCTACACTGCAAGATCGAGACAGTTAAATGCCAGACCGAGACCTAACAGCGTGTGAGTTGATTGAAAGCCGATCTTCCCTAATTTTGAAGAAAATGGGAAGATGTCACTCGAAGGTGTTTAGGCATCCCTCTGTTCATATTTTTTTTTTTTTTTTTTTTTTTTTTTTTTTTTTTTTTTTTTTTTTTTTTTTTTTTTTATGTTTGACCCTGCCATAATGACTCTACTCTGCCTGATGGAAAGCATGAGCAGAATCCAAGAGTGATGGTCACCATACTGCGAACGCAGACAATGCAACAATGCAGCATGGTGACCCACACCATGGCGGGCTAGTGATGCTTCTGCATCGTTGGGCCTCCGGTCTCGCACTCACCAACGAAACACGACAGCATGATCGCTGTCATTTTACGTTGATTTTCTGTGCGAGGGTAGTACCACCCCGGTCGAGCCGGCCCGTTCGTGCTGAAATCAGCGTGGCTCTACTACCTTGTTCATCAACAACCCATAACGTCCATCTGCTGGGCTCGAGTCTGCTCTCAGGCGAGGGTTAAGGCCAAACGTGATAGTCCGTCCCTCTATTCAGGTTATTGTTGCCCAATTTACAAATAAAAAAAGTAAGAAGGTAAGAGTAGATTTTAAAAATAAAATACCAGATTACAAACAACGGTTTATTAGTACAGACAAGAAGAGAATAGTTTAGTATAGACAAGGGTTACAAAATGCTATATCGGAATAGACGGTAAAGTACATGATTTATTTTTTATGTAGTTATTTTACAATACATATAAGTAGCACAAGCTAATCCTTTACACAAGTAACTTGTACTTTTTGTG
Organism: Spilosoma lubricipeda; assembly: GCA_905220595.1. Taxonomy (NCBI): domain Eukaryota; kingdom Metazoa; phylum Arthropoda; class Insecta; order Lepidoptera; family Erebidae; genus Spilosoma; species Spilosoma lubricipeda. The sequence continues at coordinate 14,527,340 of HG992290.1, read as the reverse complement.
TCAGGGTAGGTACATTAAATGAATATCAGTTATATTTAATTTAAAATAAGATAATAAACTTTAACATTATTAAATAATGTTTAAAAATACAAAAGATAGAAGACCAATAATTCTATTCCTTAATTTCATCATCATCAGCCTATTACAGTCCACTGCTGGACATAGGACCCTCTAATTGCACGTCACTTTCATTAAATGACTCACGCACACACACACCAAACATACACACACACACATACATACACTGAAACACACGCAATTAATGAATACTAAGCTTTCACTACTTGCTGATAAAATCCCTGATAGACTAATGTAAATTTTTATGTAAAATAAAATAAATGTAAATTACTTACTATTATTCTTTTAGTCTTAGATACAGACATATAGGTTTATTTACTTAACGTATTTATCATCAACTTTATCACTCTCGAAATCTTATATGGCGGATAACTATCTGATATTTTTCGTTAATTATTAAAACTGGCTCTAAAATATCGGATTAGTGTCAACCATAAACGGTTTTGAGCGCTACTTAGTGGAGCAAATGCTACGAATACACACGAAAGAGATATGTTTCATTGTACTACAAATCTGGCGTGTGTAATATTACGAGTATAGTGACATTAGGACACTGTACAAAATGATAAACATTACGCATTATAACATATTAAATTACATTACAAGGGGTGTTTAAACAAGTCCGTCTAATATAGTTATCGAATAAATCAATACTAGTTATAATACCAGAGAACAGCAAAGCAAATTCCTGACACAAAAAGTACCGCGAATTACAAAGCTCTTATAAACATATCGACGTAGGAATGCATATTTGCTGTAAGTAGGCATATTGCAATTGTTCACCAGAGCCAAAAAACTTTATTGATTTCGGAAAAAAATTAATAGTTTCTGACCTATCCATGATATTGCTACCATTTTTGGAACATAGGTTTATTTAACTGCCAGTCACCATTTGCAATGTAAATTTTTTATCCAAAGTTACTATAAGTATGTGTTTGGCTAGTTACAGCAATCAGTTTTTTAAATCACATACCTTTAAAACGCTGTAACTAAGGAAGAAAAATGTACGCGTAGATGGAAATATTATCAATTTACAGGCGGTAAATGTGCTGTATGCAGTAAATTTATTTATATGGGTACTGCAATTCAAGGTGTAAGATTAAATTTATAATTATGATTAGATCTAGAAATGCAGTGGGTTAGTTGGTAATGTAATGTTTGGTTGAAATAAAATTTCGTAAATGGTTAATTAAATAATTATTTTATTTTATTTTATTTTGAGAGTGTGAGTGTGAGTGCGAGACTGGAGGCCCATAGATGCAGGAGTGACGGTTAACGTGATAAGTGTGTGAGCGAAAGAGTGCTCGCGAAGTCATAGTAAGGTTGGATCGAACCGTCGGCTAGGGAGACCCGTAGAAACGGTGGTGCCGCTGGCCGCCCGCGGCATAGAGAGGGATCCAACCACGGCTAACCACGCTGGGAGGCTGCCCCGTCAGGTCGCGCATAATCCACGGAGTGGCTCGTCGTGCCGGTTGGTGACCGGACGGTGGGACCAGGCGACCATTTCCGGGAGGACTCAAGAACTACGCACCAGAGTTGTCTCCCGTACTGACACCCTTGTACCGCCTGTCCTATTCCTCAGGACTTGTTCCGGGGGCTTGAAGAGAGGCGAACGTTCAACCTATCCCCAAAAAAGGTGACCGTTCAGACCCGGCTGATTACCGACCTATAGCCGTAACTTCCATTGTCTGCAAGGTGCTCGAACGGATCATCAACAAGCAATTGGTCCTCTACCTGTAAGATCACTCCTTGCTAAATGATCGGTAATATGGCTTTAGGCCGAACCGATCCACGGGTGATCTTCTAGTGTATGTCACTCACCTTTGGGATGAAGCTATTGATGGTCATGGGGAGTCCTTGGCCATTAGCCTCGACATGGCCAAAGCTTTTGATAGGGTTTGGCACCGCTTGCTTCTCTCCAAACTTCCCGCAGTCGGCCTGCCTCCCAAACTCTGCCCATGGGTCTCCGCATTCCAGCACCAGCGCCGCAGTAAGGTCCTTTGCGACGGTGCGGCCTCTGATTATCGGCAGGTAAGCTCTGGTGTACCTCAAGGCTCTGTCCTGTCGCCCACGCTGTTTCTTCTGCATATCAATGACATGTTGGCCCTAGGCAATATACATTGCTATGCAGACGACAGTACAGTTCATGGGCGATATTTTGGTCACCCTACAGCCAAGTCTGCAGGTGTTGAGGATAAGCGACAGGATTTTGTCGCTGAGCTCAACCTGGTCCTAAGCCGCATCTCTCAATGGGGCACTGAGAATCTGGTCGAGTTTAACGCCAAGAAAACACAGGTGTGCGCGTTATCTACCAAAAAGTCTCCCTTCCTTCCCTTCTCCACTTTTCGGAACATTCAACTGCCCCTACAAGATAAGCTCGGTATCCTGGGTATGGATGACTGCCATGACCTCAACATGCGTGAGAACATCGAAAGCTTCATTAAAGCGGCCTCGCGAAAGTTAGGTGTACTTAACAAGGTGAGACGCTTCTTCTCGCCCGGGCATCTGTGTCATCTCTACAAGACCCAGGTTCGCTCGTGCCGGGAGTACTGTTTTCATCTATGCGATGGTGCCGCACAGTATCTGTTTGACGCTTTCGATCGGTTGCAACGGCGAGCAGTCCGCATCATCGGTAGTCCCGAAGCCACCGAGTTTCTTGAACCTCTGCAGCTGCGAAGAGATATCGCCTCTACGGCAGTCCTCTATCGCCTGTATCATGGAGAGTGTTCTGAAGAGCTCTTCCAACTGGTTCCCCCTTCTCCATTCCTCTACAGGACAACACGTGCTGGCCTTCGCAGTCACCCTTTTAGAGTAGAAGAAATATAAATGATTTATCAAAATGCATTATCTCAAATTTCTAAAAAACCGTGTGTCTAAAAGTACGTGATGATTTGCTGTAAATAACGAAAACTAAAACGATAGGTTCCCTAAACTTGCTGTAAGTAAACGAATGTAAAAATCACACACCGCAAATATGCTGTAAGTAGCGTAAAGTTTTTAAATGGGAAGAAGTAAGTATTTGTAAAGCAAAAAATACAGTCTTTCTTTTGCTGTAAGTATAAAATGTCTAAAATGACTGGATTTTAGCCTACATACAGCATTTAATCTTGCTAAAAAAAATATAAGTACGGGCGTTTTCAACGGCGTATGTAATTTTTTTTTCATCGTAGAGCCACAGGACCCGGGTCAGTCGATGCGGCTTTTTTTTCTGATTCTAATGATGGTAAAAAGTCACTTTAGGTATTTTGTCTACTTACAGCAAATATGCTTTCCTACGTCGATATATTACTTGAACAATTTTATTTGTAACAGAATAATATTACGCAACAAGAGACCCATATATTTGACACTTCTAATAACAACAAATAAATCAATTTTTTGGTCCCATTATAACAATAATTATTTAAGATGGTACATAATTATATTTATTCAGCAGAATTGCAAAACTACAAAACAATTAATATCTCATATAGTTGGATAGTTTTATACTTACTTTGAAAACCCAATAATGAACTTAACATTTCGTTTTCGCGTTTCTTTTAATAAAAAAAAAACTTGTTTTTTCCACTAAATCATTTAATGCTAAATTTTATATATTTTTGCAAGTCTATATGAGTAAACAACAAGTATAACATGCTCGCTACATGACTGAAGAATATTATGTTCAAATATATAACCTTTATACTTTCGTGTAAAATATATATATATATATACATAAAACATAAACAATTATTGATACGTACGAGAAAGAAAGAGAATTAACGCGATCACTCAGTAGTCCAATACCATCACCAGTACCACTTAGAAAATCAGCTTATGACAACTTGGAGGAACATCAGATAGCATCTAAACTTTTGAGATTGGTCTGTGGAGGAACGGGTATCATGTCTCTCCAACACAAAGGGAGGATTCTCCAACCAGGCGAGGTGTTCATGCCTGGCGGGCCACTGCTCAACGGTTGGGATGTTGTATATATGATTATTGGCGCGAGAACTTCTATTGCGCGATGCAGGATTGGTAGTTTCTTCGCATAGTATGTTACTGCGTAGTTTAGTATTTCTTTGGTAGATGGCGCTGTCATATGATTTTCTTGATTACACGGTATGTGGAAGTCGCCACAGGTCTTCCCCCGTACACATAAAAAATATAGTGTTTACTAAGTTTGATAAATAATATGTTAGTATTCAAGCTCGACAATCATATATTTTGTATTATATATAATAACATAAGCGTTTATCATAGTAAAGCGATATGACAAATATTTCAAAAATATTATTAGCCTTGAAGATATTACAAAAACTGTAAATGTTTTGCTGTCGGCCTGATAACAGTTGTTCTTTGAGGTTGTATTCAGAACATGTCTAGACAATTTCGGTATATTTTATTACCATTAGAAATGTATATTTCAGAAATATATGTTAGATGTGTTATATTATGTGAGGGATATGATAAATATTGAAAATGTTTTATAAACATACTAAAATGCTTGTACTTTTTGTATAAAGTGAACGATAGAAGCTTTTAGAAACATTTCACGAAAGTATGTTCATAGGTTCTCATAAATTTAGGCAAAGACACCAGGTAGTTCTTATAAATTCGGTCAAAGAGGCCCCAGGAAGAAGCTATGATAAATACTCTTTTGGTTCGATCGACTAATAGATTTCGGCATTCATTCTTTGTCTCCCGAACGTTTTATTTTCTATAGCTATGGAGCCGACAACATTAACATATAAAAAGTAAATTGAATTTCAGATTCCCGAAATATTCAGAATAGCACACTTTATTAGATTTTTATGTATTTGTATATATTTTAATCATTAACTATATAAATCTTTTCATTGTAGGTCAATGTGAAATGATCCATTTCATAAAAATCCTATTCATTAGCACCTGTAACACTTTAAACATCCATGTTTTGACTTTGTGCCAACTTTGCTTTATAATATACTAAACTATAACGTTTAATCTCATATAATAATCTAATAAATACTGTTAGGTAAGGGTTTGGTCAATCATTATTTCTTACCATTTTTGAATATTAAGTACGCTTCTCGATAGCTATTACAATTGTTTAACTTTTACAATTACAACTTTTTAAGTATCTATAACAAAAGTACGAGTTTTGTAATCATACAATATTTCAATACATTACGTAAATTTTCAAAATAAATCAATGTTAAATGTAATACCGCAGTATTTGAAAAAATGCTTAAAAGATTTATTATCTTCTGTATTCTCGTATCATGAAAGACTGCAATATGAAATAAGTCACAATGAGATATTTATTATTTAGCACATTGATACACAAGCTTTGATCAGGCACCATTAATAATTTTGTCCAATTTCTAACCACAAACTCTATCACTGCACTGCACATGACCGCTTTTCACTTTGTCCGGTAGACCTTACAAGTCTATTCAACGTGATTTTCGGACTACCACTGGCGCTATCCGTATCTCCTTTGGCACAAGTCTTTGTTCTCATTATCATTAAATCTGTGCGAATACTTGGTCTTCTAACGTTCGGCGCAACCACACCGCATGCGTCGGACAAACGTCTCTTAATAGAAAGAGTACATTTTTTACTTCTGCTGCTTTGGCTACTCGTCGGAGGTAAGGTGCAAGGACTCCCAAATGCTGTACTAACTCTTTTATGGTGATTTGGTGCCATTTCTAAAGGGAGATTAGCTACTACGAAGAGTTCGTAGAATAAGTCATCTACGTTGCAGTTTTTCTTGGCGGATGTTTCGATAAAGACACACGCAGAGTCTTGAGTGTTGCAGTAAGCTATTGCTTCTTCTGGTTGGACAGTCCTGTGTACAAGGATAGTTTTAAGTTTAATATGTACATTGTATAGTCTCAATATTTTATTACATCATCTCGATTCATTTCGCTGTTTACTGAATACAATAATATAATAATAAATTTATATTAGAAATATCACACATGGATAAAAGTGTTACATATGTCTGAGTTGAAATACATTTATTTAAAGTTTACTTATTCTTAAAATGTGAATTTTGTTTTCATACAAACACACACGTATGTTCTCGAAGGTGTAAGTAAACGTATAGCAAATATGTCTACATTTTTTCGACTATAAATTTAATCTCGCAACATTGGAACACAATGGATAGTAAGCCTGCCAGATAAAAAAGCGACGGATATTAATATATGTCCCAAATATCGTTTCATCCACTCATCCATCAGAAAATGCAAAAATTCTTACTCACTTAGGTTCTTTATCACTTTTGTTTCCTGCTATTGCCATAGGAACTCTTGGCGCCTGTCGTTTTCCCCTGCTACCCCCACTGGTAGCGCTGGCTTTGGTCTCCAAGATTTGTTCTCTTAGGCGGATTACTTCTTCGAAAGATTCTCGACTATCCATTGCAAAGACTAGGACGAAGATATCGCCTGAAAACAAATATAAATTTCAGAATACTTTTATGCATGTGAAGATGACATTAGTTACATAAGACCGTAGTTGAACGGTATGATGAAGGTAAAGAAATGAAACTGCTCCAAGGTAAAGGATATAGAACGCGTAATTACGCGTTTTGGTGGTCTGCATGAATGTAATTCTGATAGTTGTTTCTTACTAGTAGTTTGTAGAATTAATAATTTAATACTAGATCATTTCATTGACAAAAAAAATGTAAATTACTATAATAATACACGAATAATTGAATACTAGATATATCATTCAACGCGGTACTGTAGCAAGTGTAATGGGTGCCTATCTTCTAGAAACGATCAGGGATGGTTTTACTTAATTATGACTTTCGTTCCTCATGCTTGTCTGTAATAAGAAAATACTATATGAATATGAAGAGAAATAGTGACATTTATAATAATACAAACATGTCTCTTTTCATAGATCAAAATAGTTCCAACAATAATATAGGAAGGCGTGGCAGGATACATAGTCTCGAAATATGATTAATTTTTTGATATCCCATATATTTCTTTAGTATTACTTGTAGGCAGTGTTAATCCTTCATATTTAACCGACCAGTGTGTTAAATCACCACGGTACGGCAGTGTACGGAACTAAACATGCAAACAATCAATTTATCTATCAGTTTGCTTCCAGTTAATGCAAATAGCTTCAAATACACTGAAGCCATGTTTGTTAGTAGAAAATGCAATCGATAATGCTGAGATGCCATTTACTTGGTTTTTCTTGTTATTCTAGTTAAACTTTCATCAGTGGTGTAAGTGTTTTTTGAAGACTGACTGGCCCACAGAACTTCGTCAATATTTTTCCATCTTACTAAAATACAAGCATTCTGCAATTGCAATTGGTTTACATGTGATATTAACTAGACTATCTTAGGCACGCCATTAAAATACACCTAAAAAGGTGAGACAGTCTTTAGGGACTGCCGATAGAAGTATCTAGCACGCACCTTCGCACCACGCATCGTTGATACCACGATCACACCCGTTTTACGCTTGTTCCTCCGAAAAGACACAAATATACACAGCATACATTTCATATAGATGATGGAAAGCGTTCGGTGACGATGACGCGAGTTCCCTGATTTTTGTTCACCTAATAAGTGCTCAAAGCGTCCAAGGAATTTTTTACTTCAAAAAATGAAAATCAGGTAGATAATTTCGGAGATTATCGTAAGCATCAACGCGATACAAGGATTACATTTAATAGATTTTACACCCACTGTTTTAACCTGCTGTAGGAGCTAGATCAATAAGTTATTTTGCGAAATTTCCATTCAAATTGATTTCTTTGATTGTGATCGTTTACATTCGATGGAAGAAACCGTTTTTAGTGTTCCCGAATTCTTAAATTTTCCAGAACGCACTTTCTTTATAATTTAGCCAAGTCTGAGGAGCCATTCTCATTTGAAACGTTTCCTAATTAAAGTTAACTAGCATTTGGTACATGTAGTCGTCTTGTTGGAGTACCTTTCACAAATTAAATTTTTCTGTAGGCTGTAGTATCTCAACCTAGATTAGAACTTATTTGATTATTATTTTTATTAGCATTAATACGTAAATTACCTTAGTGTTTTATAATTTAAACTGTAAGTCCTTGGATATCTTTGAATAAATATGATTTTATTTTTAAATTGCCAAATATAACCTGACACATCCTAAGTTGGTTCCAAATTAGATTGAGCTTGTACAACAGACTGTAGAATAAATAAAAAAAGATCATAAATTTCTTATAAAAAGTGGAAATGATTTCTACCCTAATGTTTAACCTTATATATGCTAGTTCCCAAATTCTAATAACTATGGAACATTACGACACTAACTCTTTGTTAACTTCTTATTTATCCAATGGATTCTTTAAAAAGATAGAAAAGGACAGGTAAAGAAAAAGATTGTGTGGCCTGGCCTCTATCAATTTCTACATTTACCCTCGTAATAACAGTTTCAAAATGAATTAACAAATAAAAATATTAAATAGGAACTTATTTTACAACCAAGTCACATGGAAAATTACCTAAATTTTATTATGCCGTAAATAAATAATCCCAAATAGCAATTTATACAAATTAAATATTGTTTATGTGCAAATTTGCTTCTAGATTAGAAAATTAATCACCTTATTATAAAAGCAAAACAGTTGGTGTTTATTGCTTCCTCTTAACATTTCTTTCAGTTAATATTTTTATGTGTTGGGTACCGTTTGCAACAAAATATTGTTGTAAGAGTTATTGTCAGTAATATTTAAACCTTTAGCTTGTTATTGTTCGGTTCAGTTCAAGCAGTTTTGACTTTTAGGCATTTCCTAATAGTCTCTTTAATTCAATAGGAAAAAAACAAGCAGACGGGCTACCTGACTGTTACTAAATATCGTCCCCAATAGACATGTGTAATTTAATATTCACAAGTGTGTTAAGAGCTACTTAACTACCACTTTGAAGTCTATCACTTCGGTCTAAGTTGGCCCATAAGTGCGAAAGTATTAATCGCCCATGTAAGAGGGATCATTCAATGTAAGAGGGAGACTGTAATACTAGTGATAAAAGACAGCAAGGGAGGGAACCGGTAATCATCTAAGTTACCATTACGGTAAGTCCATTATTACTACGAGTAGTTGTGTTTATATTCTAAAATATTTAAAGAACAAGATTTTTTGCACTACTTGCCAATGATTAAGGGCTCCCACACATAACTGCAATGCGGTGCAATGCGGCGTGAATTTTTTTTTTTATGTTTGACCCTGCCAAAATGACTCTACTCTGCCTGATGGAAAGCATGAGTAGAATCCAAGAGTGGTGGTCACCATACTGCGAATGCAGACAATGCAACAATGCAGCATGGTGACCCACACCATGGCGGGCTAGTGATGCTTCCGCATCATTGGGCCTCCGGTCTCGCACTCACCAACGAAACACGACAGCATGATCGCTGTCATTTTACGTTGATTTTCTGTGCGAGGGTAGTACCGCCCCGGTCGAGCCGGCCCGTTCGTGCTGAAATCAGCGTGGCTCTACTACCTTGTAAAATTTCTTGCAGAGCATTCGTGCTAGCTCACAGATATTTGTGATACGTTGAGAATTTGCACTTATGTGTGGGAGCCCTAATGTATCACTGAGACTTAGTGATCAATAGTAATAATAATAAACAAAAAACATAAAAATAACCACACTCAGGACAATTATCTGTGAAAGATTACACATTTTAACCTTTGTTGGAATCGAACTTTCAATGAATGTTAGTCCTGGCTACATTAGTTTTGTAAATAACAAGTTAATGAAGACAGTCTGATTAGCTGAGTGGTAATATAGAGTCTTTAAATTAAATTAAGCGGTTAAGTGGAGTTTCAAATCGCAATTTACTATAAATTATTCAGTACTTTATAACTAATCCAAAATCTTAATATAACGTAAGACGTAAAATCTTAATAACAATATGGCGGGCGTATCATTCCCTTGATGATTGTATTAAATTGAAGTAGCATATCTTATTTGCTAATGTATTTAAATGTATTTGAAAAAAAGTATCGAAAGAGGCCACACACGGCGAGCCTCCATACAGCGATACATGAATATGGACGAAGCAAATGAGATATATTAGGACCGTAGTAAGTAAAGATCAATGTTCTTTGCCTACCTCTCTGGGCAATGGGCTTCTTAGTCTGACTGGGAAATAAAGTTTATGTATGTTATATTATGTCTAAGGCAATTGACGTGCTCACGACTTATCGTGAGCACGTCAATTCCCTGATACTTATATTATCATCACCTCAGCTGAAAGACGTCCAATGCTGAACAAAGCCCTCCCCAAAGTCTCTCCACAACAACCGAAAAAGTCATAGACTCACTAATGCAGTGGTATAAGTCATGGCCGTAGCTAGGGATTGGTTTTTGGGTTCAAAAACCCCCTCCCGCCCCAAATGATTCTACACAATTTATATTTACACCTCTCATTTTTTTTTCTTTTATAATAATACTAGCTGATGCCCGCGGCTTTGCTCGCGTGGAAGTTGATCATATGCATTTGATTGAAACTGTGTAAAAGAATGTATCAGTAATTTATTCATGTTTTAAACGTATTTATTTATTTCTTTTTGATCATTATCCCATTTAAAAGAACTTTCATACAAACATATTTCAACCCCTTTAGGAGCAGAATTCGCATAAATACTGATATAAGTATTCATCTATTTGTAATCAGAAACATGAAAACGAAAGTTGTTAGGCTGCTAAATTAAAAAAAATTACGGATTTCCAAACTAACCAATACATGAAATGCCAATGACTATTTCTCCCCTTAGGGGTTGAATATCAAGAAACTCTTAAATATGCATATTCTCGTTTTTAATTAGTAACCCAAAATTAATATTTTATGTTTCTAACTCAAAAAATGACAGACTTCCATGCAATCTTGCAACCTCTATTTCACCCCTAAGGGTAGAATATCCAGAAACTTTTAACAGGTATCTACTCATTTTTAATCAGTAGCACAAAAATATAGTTTAATGTTTCTAACTTAAAAAATGATGAGCTTCCATACAAACTTTCAATCCCTATTTCACCCCCTTAAGAAAGAAGTAGAAGTAGAATAACCAAAAACGCTTAAAGACGTCTCTACACTTTTTTAATCAGTAGCATATAAATAAAGTTTTATGTTTCAAACTTCAAAAATGACGGAATTCCAGACTAACCTATGCACGAAATGTCAACCCCTATTTCACCCCTTAGAGATAGAATATTCAGACACGCTGAAATACGTATTCACTCATTTTCAATCAGCAACCCAAAAGTAAAGTTTCAGGTTTTTAAGTTATACATGACGGATTTTCATAAAAAAAAATTACCCCTATTTCACCCTCTCATTGGTAGAATATCCAGAAACGCTTAAATACGTATCTACTCATTTTTAAACAGTAGCCCAAAAATAAAGTTTCATGCTTCTTACTTAAAAAATGACGAACTTCCATACAAACTTTCAACCCCTATTTCACCCCCTTAGGGTAGAATACCAAGAAAGGCTTAAATACGTATTAACCCATTTTTAGTTCTTAGCATTCACATGCTTTATTCACATAAAGCAACATGTTTCTAACTTAAAAAATGGCGAACTTCCATACAAACTTTTAACCCCTATTTCACCCCTTAGGGGTTGAATATCAAGAAACTCTTAAATACGTATTAACTCATTTTTAGTCAGTAGCCCGAACACAAAGTTTCATGTTTCAGACTTCAAAAATGACGGAGTTCCAGACTAACCTATGTACGAAATGTCAACCCCTATTTCACCCCTTAGGGGTTGAATATTCATAAACGCTTAAATAGGTATCTACTCATTTTTAATCAGTAGCCAAAAAATAAAGTTTCATGCTTCTTACTTAAAAAATGTCGAACTTCGATACAAACTTTCAACCCCTATTTCACCCCCTTAGGGGTAGAATACCAAGAAACGCTTAAATACGTATTAACTCATTTTTAGTCCTTAGCATATGAATAAAGTTACATGTTTCTAACTTAAAAAATGGCGAACTTCCATACAAACTTTCAACCCCTATTTCATCCCTTAGGGGTAGAATATGCAGAAACGCTCAAATACGTCTCTACTTTTTTTAAATTAGTAACACATAAATAAAGTTTCATGTTTCAGACTTCAAAAATGATGGAGTTCCAGACTAACCTATGTACGAAATGTCAACCCTTATTTCACCCCTTAGGGGTTGAATATTCAAAAACGCTGAAATACGTGTTTACTCATTTTTAATCAGCAGCCCAAAAGTAAAGTTTCAGATTTCTTACTTAAAAAATGTCGAACTTCGATACAAACTTTCAACCCCTATTTCACCCCCTTAGGGGTAGAATACCAAGAAACGCTTATATACGTATTAACTCATTTTTAGTCCTTAGCATATGAATAAAGTTACATGTTTCTAACTTATAAAATGGCGAACTTCCATACAAACTTTCAACCCCTTAGGGGTATAATATTCAGAAACGCTCAAATACGTCTCTACTTTTTTTAAATTAGTAACACATAAATAAAGTTTCATGTTTCAGACTTCAAAAATGACGGAGTTCCAGACTAACCTATGTACGAAATGTCAACCCCTATTTCACCCCTTAGGGTTTGAATATTCAAAAATGCTGAAATACGTGTTTACTCATTTTTAATCAGCAGCCCAAAAGTAAAGTTTCAGATTTCTAACTTAAAAAATGACGGACTTCCATACAAACTTTCAACCCCTATTTCACCCCCTTAGGGGTAGAAATTCCAAAATTCCTTTCTTAGTGCGTGTCTACTCAATAAAAGGATCCTACTCATCAAATTTCATAGCCCTAACTATCATAGTTTACGCTCGGCGATGATGAATCAGTCAGTCAGTCAGTCAGTCAGTCAGTCAGTCAGGACTTACTATTTTATAAGTATAGATTACGGTTAGAGGGACATTGTCGCTTTATCATCTTAGAAACCAGAAAAGATGTTTAATTATGATAAACTTAACACACAGGAAATTCACCATTGATATAATCACTTGATTCTGATGCTTATAGGAAAGCTTGTAAAACTTAGTAAAATTTTCCAACACAGCTTTATATAAATAGGACTCTTCGAAGACTCATTCGCCTTCATTTGTCCTCTGGGATCTAAGTGCAGTGGTGACTGTGACAGGTTGTTAACGAAAGGCCGCTGACTTACTTGGGGACAGCGGGGACTAATTAGTTTAACATTTATCCTATAATTGGGTTTGTCGAAAAGAATTGACCTACAGTAATTATAGGTCTCACTGTACAGTAAAAGACAAAAAAAAAATTTAAAAGTTAGATTAGAGGTAAAAATTTTATAGTCCCTAAAATAATATATTTGCCTTATAATGCCTAAAGATCGCCTGGTGCTTGAATTTCCACCAAAATATATTAACTACTAGCTGAACCCCGCGGTGTTACCTGCGGTTATTTTCGTACCGCAGGTAACGTCGCGGGACGAAACTAAACTAGAAAAAAGTAGTCTAAGTTACTCCTCAGATCATCAGCTACCTGTCAATGAAAGTCCCGTCAAAATCGGTCGAGCCTTTCCAGAGACTACCTGAACATTACCTAAACATACAGACAGACAGACATTTTTTAAAAAAAAATGTTGTTTTGGTACCTATACCGTGTATACATACATATGCATTTATAAAAAAGTGGTCATTTTAATATTACAAACAGACACTCCAATTTTATTTATTGTATAGATGAATGAATCGTTTTAGTACAAAAAGTATCATCATTATAATTATCAGTCTATCGCAGTCTACGGCTGGACATAGAGGACATAGGCTCATCCAATTACATAACAAAAAAACGATCAAAACCTCCTCCTTTTGGAAGTCCCTTAAAAACAATGACAGACGTAAATTGAATTATCATTGAAACGATTCTACATAATAGTCATATCATGGAAGATCTTCACAATTTTTAAGAAGGAACTTTAAAGAAGGAGAATGGAAGATATTTAATATGTTGGTTTAACATCGCATAAAATATACTGGACCCCAATAACATGTTGAGGCCGTTTCTTCCACACTTATATTTGAAACACATTATTTTTGTTTCATTTTGAAGTGCAAAAAGAAGTGCAAAAGTTGTTATGAATGCAAACGGGTCTCTGAAAAAAATATATCAACCACATTAGCAGTATACAAAAGGAGGGCTTTGTTAAAAGCATCCGGAACTAGCAATCGTGTATAACAAACCTAATGAATGGAGCGACATAGTTATAATTATGGCTAAGCTCCTTGAATAAAGATTAAAAAAATATGAATGTGAATTTTAGACTGTCCTGGACGAGTGCAAATAAAAATTGTAGGTCCTCGACATATAAACTTCAAATCTTTCGGACCGGGAAAGCCGAAAATGGTTTACTAATAGTTCTCTCTGTGTTTAAATACATATTTAGTTTTCATTACCTTTGTATTGTTTTACAAAGGCAAAACGCGTATAAATTCTCTTTGTTTTCAAAACTTGAAGTAAATTCAGAGGTTTAAGTTAAAACTAACAGTGCATGATGCACCGGAATATAATTTACGTACAAAATAAGATTTATTAATATTTCGCGTGTAGCGTTGTTATTTTGCTCAAGTTTTCAATTTATTTGCATTTTCTCTGAATATGCAGTAAAATGCTTGGTTAAGGAACATGAAGTTTATTTTCTGAAATGGGTAATCATGAAAAGGAAATTTTGGGATATCAAAAATATGGAATGTAGAACCCTGATAGCTAGATGAAAATTTTGACCCTTTCAACGTGAAACACTAATCCTTCCATTGCTTTTAACTCTTCTGAGTTTATTCCCTTTTGAGTGTAATAAATAAGCTTACAAAAAATACTTTAAGTCCAGTTCTCCACAGATTTCGTTTTTAAAATATCTCCTGTCCAACTTAAATACTAAAGATATTTAAATGTTCCATGTCAAACAAATCATTTTAAAACTATAACAAACTAGCTGGCCCGGCAAACTTCGTATCGCTATATTTAAATGGTTGCCTGGAAGAGATTGCCTTCGGGCGATAAGGCCGCCAATTGTACCTCTTAGCTGTAAGTTACCTTTATAAGTAATTTGGTGTACAATAAAGCGATTATTATTATTATTATTATTATTTACCTATCTGTCTCAGCTTCGCGTCGCGGACAAGAAAAATTGACTTTTCCCGTTATCTTTTATTTTCTTTTGTACATAAACCTTGTCCTAACAATAACGAACTCCTCCTCTTCTCCCTTCCCTGGTCCCATTATGTGGGGTCGGGTCTCCACACTTGTCTGCGCCAAGTCCTTCTGTCTTGGGTTGTCGGTTCTAGCAACTGGGCTTTCTTGAGGTCTCTTTCTATATTTGACCACCAGGTCATTGGCGGGCGGCCTCTGCCTCTTTTATCTTCCGGGAGACCAAGAGCGATCTGCACCACGTGGTTTTCAGTGCGTCTTTTCACATGTCCATACCAGCGAAGGCGGATTGTTATTGTTTATTGTCCTAACAATAACGAACACATACAAAAAATAATTATTTAATTTGGTGCAGCCGATCGGAAGTTATGCGCGTACATCATACATTTCGGCGATTCATTTTTATAAATATACATGTATTTAATAATATGTGCTGATACTACCTTGTACTGTCTTGTACACTTTAACTTTATTATGTTGTATATAAGCGAGGATTTTTCATTGCCTGACTGTTTTCTTGTTTGCTTATTTAAATAGGATTTACAGCTAGGAAATCAAAATAGATTCCGTAGCTGTAAATCCTATGTAAATAATTTTAAACTACGGTTTCTTAAGCAATTCAGCTTCACAATGCATACCAAATTCTGTACACCGAAAACGAGAACATCGTCAACTAAACGTCATTACACGTTGCAGTTATGTAACCCGTAAACTGGGCCACGTTAATTGCCCCCAGAGATAGAGGTGCAAATGGGTGCAAGGGTGCGGTGTCACGTGCAACCAATTTCACACCTAGATGTCGTCTCAACTGCTTATATTATTGTGGAGAAGTAGGATATAGTATGCAATTTGGTTTGTTGATGAGAGAAGGTGTCAACAAATCCCAAGGAGTTGGCAGTTCAATGAAATAATTGAGTCAGCAAAGCTCTAAAATAATCCCCTAATACAGTGAAACGCAGCTACGTATTTTTACAATGTCCTTTCTTTCAGGTTGTTTTGGTACAATTTATACGTCATCGTATTGTAGCAATTCGCAGCGCATCGTAGTTATGTGTTGAAGCCCATAAGTGTGACGTAACATCGCACGCATGCACGATGCGAATTAGATCGGAAGTTCTTGCGGTGCGAGCTCGCAGATATTTACGATGCGTTGCGAATTCGCAGTTTTGTGTGGGCGACCTTAATAAACAGGTTTATTACCTTTTTGGTGGGTTCACCATTTATTAGAGTCGATAAAAGCGAATGTCATATGGTTATAAGATAAACGAAACCACAAATTTTAGGGTCCTCTTCACAAAAAGCACAAAAACGGCAAACTTAGCAACGTAGTTACTTTTTGTAATGTGGCAACCCTTACATAAAACTTAATTGCCTACCGTTTCTTGTTAAACTGTCCCACGGTTCTATAGCATTAATTTTACACAGCATGACTAGTATATATTTGTATAAAATGGTCTTCTGTCAATAAGCAATAAAAATAACTACCTCGATTTTTTTATTAACTATCGATGAAATGTAAATATAAATACCTCCATAAATTGTATATAATATGTCGATTTATCAAGAAAGGCAAGTAGAATTAAAAGAATCGATAAAAGGATTTTGATATTCTTTTTTCACATTGTATAGGTTTAACAAACATACTTATTTGGTATATACAATGCTGCATGTCGGGAAGTTGATGTGGATCTGTTTTGCACCGGTGTGTCACAACTTAAAATAAAACTGTGTAACTACTACTTTTGCGAATAGCCGGATAGTTACGCATACGTAATAGCTGACTATTTTGGGGTGGTATTTTTCTTTTAATGTTGTCATTTTGATATTTGTGGAAACTTGTAATTGGCCATCACCATGCTATTCCTTTCTAATCTAACTTGTATTCCTAGCTGTAAGTTTCCTTAAAATTGTAAAATAAAATAAAATAAAATATCAACATTTAAGGTAAAATTTTCGTAATATTTTTTCCAATGTTTCATATTGTTTTCTAGAAAACTTTGTGTTTTAGCTTTGCTGCTAGCAATGCTGGAATTGTCTTATAAAAAAAAACCTATTTCAGTAGAAACACGGTAAAATTTACATAGAAACCGGTGCAAAGCCATCCTTTCGTGCTTTTTTTTTCAAGTAAGTAACGTTACCAAAGATCCAAACTCATTCAGTGCAGTTGGACTCAAACCACGGATAAGCACTTTTTACTATTTGCTTATCTGCCTACTCTTTTCCAGTCATATAGAAATACCAAATAGTTATTATCTAAAGATTAAAATAAAAATATTAAAAATTCAAAAAATAGTAAGACGAGCCTGACACAAAAAGTATTCTACAAAGACTACCGCAGTGACGCAAAACTATTAGCGTAAGCGAAAAGGACATACCTGACCTCCAGCAAAAGGTTTTCTCAAGAGGTTACCGCTAACTTAGCTGAAGTTAGCAATAAATAAAACTTAAGAGCAGACTGGTACAACAATACTGGCTATCCCTTTCACTCCTATGACTTTACCAAATTATTGAGATTTCACTGGTATTGAAGACTGCACGAATAGCGTAGTGGTTAAAGCGGTCACATCGCAGCTGCCTATTGCGCTAAGAATTGCGGGTTCGGTTCCCACATGGGACAATAGTTTGTATGATCGACATAAAGGTGTTCGGTGATTGGGTGTTATTTGTGCGCAAAAGATAATTTCCTTTTGCCTACGTTTTCTTTTTACAATAAAAAAAATATGCCTCCATTTCTCACACATCGTAAAAATACTTTTCTTACTTCGAAGGCTCTGGTTCGATAAACAAACATAGCACCCTTTATTGTAACGCAGAGATAATTTCCAACGTCGAACCATCTGTGCATTATAGCAACGGAAATCCTAAGATTGACGGGTTATTACTCATTTTAAACAATTTAAGTCTCATACGTGTGTTCATTTCTAAATGTAATATACTTCTTCTGGGTCACTCGGGTGGTGGTCAATAATATAGAATGTTAGAAGTTTTATGAGCTTTAAGTTGAGATTGCTTTAGCATTTCTTCTTAAATCACAACGAGTATTTATAGAAAATGCAGCAAACATCCAGTTTTATTAGAAATAGTTATTAGTTTAATCGGAACTAATAACTTTGCAAAATGCAGATTGTTTAGCTCCGATAAATTTAATTACAATGTCTAAACAGTTTTAATATTCAATTGATAAACTCTCTAAAAAAATTTTGCCTCGTAACAGATTCGATTTTCGAGAATTTGTTAATAATTTTAGTAAGTTTATTTAGTTTCGTATTACAAAAAGTTAGCTAACATCTTAATTAATACTTTCAGTCGACCATTTCTTAGATAAATAAGTAAATAAATTATGTAAATGAGACATAACCTACAATAGAAATAAGACTTTTGGTATACGAACGCCTTTCCTCTTTTAGGATCTCCATATTTTGAGTGCACGATCGGCCTAGTGGTTTAATTAAGCAGTCGCTACAACGCTCTGTACTTCGCCTAGTATTGTGGGTTCAGATCCCTCATGGGACAACACTTTGTGTGATCCACAAATTGTTGTTCTGATTCTGGGTGTTCTTTGTTCCAGTTGTAAGTATGTCTGTGAAGTCCCCCGTGACACAGAATGTATGTTCCTAATGTGGGAGTCGATATCTATACAAATAAATCTGTTTGTAATATTAAAATAACCGTTTTTTTACTAAATGCATATGTATGTATACACGTACATATACCAAAAATGTAGTTAATTTTTTTTTTTGTCTGTCTATCTGTCTGTCTGTCTGTTTGTTTCGGGTAATCTCTGGAACGGCTGGACCGATTTTGACGGGACTTTCACCGGCAGTTAGGTGATGATCCAGGGAGTAACTTAGGCTACTTTTTTAGACTAACTTTGTCCCGCGGCGTTACTCGCGGTACAATAATAACCGCGGGTAACACCGCGGGGTTCAGCTAGTATAAAAATAAATCTATACAAATAAATAAAATTGGAGTGTCTGTTTGTAATATTAAAATAACCGCTTTTTACTAAATGCATATGTATGTGTACACGGTACATATACCAAAACTGTGGTTAAAAAATTTTTTGTCTGTCTGTCTGTCTGTCTGTCTGTTTGTTCCGGGTAATCTCTGGAACGGCTAGACGGATTTTGACGGGACTTTCACTGGCAGGTAGCTGATGATCCAGGGAGTAACTTAGGCTACTTTTTTTTAGACTAACTTTGCCCCGCGGCGTTACTCGCGGTACAACAATAACCGCGGGTAACACCGCGGAGTTCAGCTAGTTTAAGATAAATCTGAAACGACATTGGAATTTTAATAATCTTATTCAGTTCTTAATGGCTTTAAGTGGAAGATTTCAGTTATAACTGGATAAAGTTGGAAATTGTGACTGGAATAGTAATTGTGTAGTCGATATGGTGTTGGAAATTTGATAAGATCTATTTATAACACTTTTAGTGTAGTACTTTTCAAGGCAAAGAGGTTGTCTAATCCATACTAATATTATAAATGCGAAAGTAACTCTGTCTGTCTGTCTGTCCTGCTTTCACGGCCAAACAGCTGAACTGACTTTAAATGAAATTTGACATGGAAATACTTTGATTCGTGAAGGACATAGGCAGAGCCACGCGCAAAAGCTAGTAATCTATATACATATATTAATACATGAAGCAAAAACTTTGTATCCTTGTTACGAAAACTATGCAAACGGACGACTATGAAATTTGCAATAAAATAATTATGGTCGAATTTCGACTACTGGATACTGGACTAATACTTCATTTATTTATTCTTGGGTTTTTCACATTTATATTATTTTATTCTAATTGTTTATATATACGCTTCAAAAATTTTTGATTTTAATATATTTTAAGACTAACAAGCATTGTTCCGTTATAGTTATTAACAGAGACTATTATTATAAATAATTAATGGTAGTTTTCTTCTTGCCAGTTATTTATAACAGCAACTTTGAATGGTATAATTAATCATTATTTTTACAAAAGCAAGTGAAATATTTGCTCTTTGATATAATCCTAAACAAAATCCTAAATAGTATAATCATTTGCTTTTAGCACCCTTTTTTGAAATATAGTTTTAGTCTATGGATTTGTGAATGTGAACACAGTTAGAATTACATTTCTACTAAATTTAAGAAACAAGCTATCACTTTAAACTAGATCTTTTTAAAGCTTTTCCTACGAAATGTTAATACAACCTTCATTAAAACGTCCACGTAATCCAAAGTAACCTCGATTAGTATTAAGATCACATCTGTTCGACGCTAACCGCTAAAGACGATATCCCCTCAACGCTAGCACTTAATCTAGATATCAGAACACAGGCCTACATATTAGACGAAGGATCTAAGTGTACCTGACATGCCAATATTCTAGAAATTAGGGGTAGGCATTAGATTCTAATCTAATCTTGTAAATATACATATACTAGCTGATCCGGCGAATTGCGTAGCGCCATATTTACAAATCAATCTCTGTTTTCCGTCGCGGACAAAAAAATGACTTTTTCCGTTATATTTTAATTTTTCTTGGCCTTGTCCTAACAACAACGATTACATAAAACAAAGAATTACTTCATTTGGTGCAGCCGATTGGGAGTTATGCGCGTACATATATTTCGGCGATTCATTTGTATATATATAGATTATTATATAAATATAATTATCATGCTTCGTTGTTGCTTACGATTAACTCCGAAGCTATCTACCCCAAATTTCACGTTTTTGAAGTGAAAACTTCTTAGACGTTACGACGTTGTGCACTTTAGCAAAATTTATTTTGGGATGGGTAAAAAGTGTTAAACTCGTGTGAGGACACGTGACCTGGCCTAAGACGGGTCATCCATCCATCCGTTCTTACAAAGTTTCACCTTTATAATATTAGCACGATTGGAAAGTGCAAAAGCTTAAAAATTCACATTAACAGCCGTAAATAGACATTGGCTCCTCTTTAGAAAGGCTTACTATATCCTATCACCATTTTTTTAGTGCGGAAATCTCCTCTGATGCCACCTATTGGTAGATAGATAGATAGAAAACTCTTTATTTGTACACAGCATTACAGTTTTACAAGAAAGTACAGAAAATGAGAAATATATAATGTACAAAGGGCGGCCTTATTGCCGAAAACAATCTCTTCCAGGCAACATTCACGGATCGAGATGTATCGGACAGATAGTAGCAATTCACGGTGCAATGAGTTTTGAAGAATTATTATTTTCTAATCAATATAACTAGAAATACATTATATATCTCCTTGCAGGCATATTTACACAAATATATACATTAAAAATAAATAAATACATACTAATACATATCATCAGGAGAGCATACATTTAATATCTATATATATGTTATCATGTACCTACATATTAAAAAACTAAAACTACTCAGTTATACGAATACTACATATTACATTATAGATACATTTTCGTAGCTATGTCGGACTCCAACCGACTAAAAACCGCACAACGTCTCGGGTACTAGAAGCCGGGGAACAAGGTGCACACTCTCGAAAGGAAATCCATGGAACCCCGACGTACCTTGAGCCACCTACAGTTTGTACATGATTCCCTCCTATATTCTACCACCCTGTCCAGACGGGTTGTATTAAGTTTTCTTTCTCTTTGTGAGAAAATTATCTATCGCAATATCACTATATTGCGATAGATAATTTTCTCCCTTAGCTGCCACTTAAGACACCCATTGGATGAATAGAGATGGTAACACTTTATGCAATAGAAATTTATTAAATTTAACGTCTTTAGGTTATCCTTATATTTACCAGTGAACGAGACGATGTGGATACGATAATATTTACTGTTAATTTAAAAAATCAAGTAAGCTACGACTACTAGACTCCATCCAAACTGGTATAGTGAATAATATAATGATAGTCCACTTGAGCCTTATGGCTACTGCTCTGTATGTTGTCAGAATGTTTAAATATCACAATGGTAACAGTCTGTGAAACATAATCTTTTACAACAGTCTAAGTTATCGATTAAGTCAAGCACCCTTCAATATTTCATCCAAGCCGACATGGGGAGTGTCAGATGCGGTCAGCACTTCTCTACTTTGTTGAAATCTTAATCTAATCTGAAGTTACCGTCCTAACTTTCAGACTAATCTTATTAAGTAAGTGAGAGAATGAAAACTTAGTCTCAAATTCTCAACAAATAAACACGTAAGCTTAAAGTTGGACGTATATTTATTTGCTATATAGTGGAAGACAAAATGAAGTCTGAAAAGAAATTAATCTTAGTAGCGTTGACAAGGGGGAAAAACAATAGTTTCTGCTAATGATCTGACCTCGAAATAAATTTGACATTTTTGTCCACGTCGAGTAGCTTTTACATATAGCTAGTCCAGAGCATATATTGTCTTCGTTGACGTCTCTGATAATGCAAATCTTAATCGAGGAGTATAAAAAGGGACTTTTACTAAGTATTCAAGGCATTATAATTGTGATAATTACGTTAATTTTAAATTACCCTTGTCTACAGCAGGCAGCAATTTAACAACATTTGTGTCTTTGTATAATGCAATGCAAAGAAGGCACGTTAAACATTTGTTTGCTTTATCTATGAATAAAAATATAGCGGAGTAGAAACATTTTCACCAAACAATGCCAAAATCGATATTCTAATGAGCGACCATACCTGACTGATTTTTATTTTAATTACTTGCAGCGGTTATTCGTATACTTTATTTCATTTTATTAGTAAATTAGTAGCCGTTTCTGATCAAACATTTCTGAATGGATAAGAAAACTATGCTTACAAAAATATCTTTAAAACAAGATATTCTTGTATAGTAAATACTCAAAACAAAATCAATATTTGATAGGTTGCTAAAAATAAAAAAGCAAATCATTGCTCTTCCTCAAACAGCATCCTGAATTATTATTTTTTGAATAGGCGGGCCTGATTAATATATATAATACTAACAACTCTGTTACTAAGAATCGCATGCTAAAAGCAGCATTATTTTTGCAACCAATTACCACACATAATTTAACAACAAAAAGCCCATAAATTTCATAAATGTTAAACTTTAACAAAAACACAAGGAAAATGCAATTCCAGAAGTTTCTATCCATCAATAGGATACAAAACTTTTGGAATTGCATGTTCCTTGTGTGTGGCCAAAAAAAAGAAAAGAGTGCAACTGAGCTCCAGTTTGTTGCCCCGTAGATGGGCTTTCAGATCTTTAACACCAAGTAAAATATGTTGCAATGAGGGCACGATAACTACCTAGTTTTTGTTTTTACAAAACGATGTATTTCAATTATTATTCATTATAGTGTTTACATTGGTTTTTTTAGAGTATGTAAAGCAACTAAAATATTGTGAGTTTGATATTACTGAAATTGTATCCGATTTTCATCGAGTTTTTTCATTTTTCATTAGTCAAGCCAAAGATAAAACAAATATTAAATACTAGTTTATGCTCGCGGCTCCGCCCGCGTGTATGTCGGTTTTCGCAGCAAATAGTAGTCTATGTGTTATTCTGATGCCTAAGCTATATTGCTATAAAGTTTCATCCAAATCCCTTCAGTAGTTTCTGCGTGAAAGAGTAACAAGCATCCATCCATCCATACTTACAAACTTTCGCGTTTATAATATTAGTAGGATTAGGATTAGTTTAAAATACTTAGGTCTGGAGTTCAATTAGAACCGTACACAGCACTCTATGTTATAATGCTCGATTGGAAAATATACCAGACATTAGTTTATGTATTCTATTCTCCAGATGTTTTACTTAATTATCAAGTTTTAAATTTGGTAAATTAGATTCACCTTCAACTTTGGAGCATATTAGGTAGTAACTAGCATATCGTAAAGAGCATATCGTGTGGTACTTACGTATTTATATAATGTAGATTTTTGAACAGTTAAAACAACAGTAAAGTAACAATGGTTCGTTGAACGTTTTGGGCAAACCGAAAGTGCAGTGAGCAGTTGATTGATTAAATAAATATATGGCTTAAAGTATTATTTAATTTAATAAAAAAAGTTACTAAAATAACCAGCACTCTTTATAAAATTCCTTTGAGACGTTCATTTAGTTTTATAAAAATATTATCCGCTAACACCTCTAAATAAATTTTGCAAGAAATATTTAAGAATTTCAGTTGCCAAAGCTAATTTTGAGGTATGGTAACCGTAACTAAATTGGACGATTACACGATTACTCTAAGCCCACCTGCTCCCATAATAACCCAATATACCCAACCGACATTGTGTACTTTGTGTACACACAACATAAACTTCGAAGCATTTCTGAAGACGGGACCTTAATAAGAACATTATATACCTAATACTGTGACGTATTGCAAGTTATCGTATCAATTATTACACTATTATCGTAAATAGGTGTGTAGGATGTTCTCAGGGTTCGTTCATGCGTGTGTTTATTTATGAGCTATGTACAGAATCATTACAATATTATTTTGTTCTTGAAAAGTCAATAAGGAGACTCAACATTATCAGCCTATTGCAGTCTACTTTGGACATAGGCATCCCCCAAGGTTGGTCACAACAACTGGTCCAATGCTACCTTCACCTAACAGTTTCAAAATATTTTGTATTTGTAGCATATTTATTTTTAATTAGCTGTTTGTTACCACAGAAATAAAATTTTATCTGCATCTCTTTTCAATCAGGCTTGGATCCTATTACTATCAGCGTGATGTTCACTATTCTATCTTAGGCACGCCAGTAAAAAAACACATTTAAAAAACGTCAAAAACGGCTCCATAGTTTCGGAGTTCATCGCGAGCAATAACGTGACACGAAAATTATATTTCATCGATAGTTGGTTCCACTCCGACATACTACTTACCTTCTGTTGTTATCAGAGATTTACTAACATACTTTGAAGCAAAAAAAATAACCTACCTAAAAAGTAGCTAACTGCCTTGGTGGCAAAGTGGCAGCATATGCGACTTGCCTTGACCGTGCTTGAGGTCTCGCGTTTGATTTCTGGATCAGACCTAATGTCTGTAAGATCTGCAAATATTTGTTACGAAGTTTGGGTCTTTTCTATGTATAATATGTACGTATTCACAAAAAAAAAATTCAAGATCATAATTCAAGCTCTTCTGCTTAGTTTGAAGCTAGTTAGCATTGTGTGTGAAATGTTTGAAAAAAATTAAGATTTATTCAATTTGACATAACACACCACAGTAAATAATTCATCTAGGTAGGATAGTAAAGCATCTACTCGGTTCTACGTCGTCCACGTTCAATGTTTTCTAGTGGACATTGATAAATGAGGCGTTCATCAGATAGCCTCTTATTTTTTATGAATCACTGGTGGACACAAATATCGTTTGTTACAAAATTGAGGTCGATTAGTTTCTTTATATTTTCTCTTGAAATGAAAAGGCCAGTTGTGATGAAATTTGTTTTATTCAATATTATAGTAGAAGTGGCACTGGTTTCATTAAATAACTACAGTATGCAATCCTCTGTATTGAAGTATTATGAGAAACAATGACGTACTCCCATTGTTACATATTTTATATCAAAGTAGAAGTAGAAATGATATTTACTAGGTTATTCGAACGCCAGAACTTGTATAGACGCTGTTATAAACTGCTTTAAGGAGTGCTCTTCGTCCGGCCAGAAGATTAGGTGTTTTCACATTAAGTAATTTTTTTACAGCTTTCGTTCCTTGTAGTATCAATATCCCACATATTATCGATACCACCGTGTCACTGGCAAAGGTTCAAATTTAGGTAAAATTTATAGAATTCAAAAACTCTTCACAGTTCCAAAAGAATCCAGGAACAGTGAACAAACACATCGGCTAACTTGCTTTTTCTTCACAGAGCTGTATGCTGTCCCTAAGGGCTAACGAAATAACGATTAATACCCATGATTCCCATTTCTGCTCCAAGAAATGACGCTATCTTACCTTTATTCAAGATAATCGAATAGAACAATATAGTCGCCCGCTTGGTAATCGCCACAAACGATGATTTTATTCATTTCATCTTATTAACCGATTTCAAAAAAAAGAGGAAGTTATCAATTCGACTGTATTTTTTTTATGTTTGTTACCTCATAACATTCGATTAGGTGCACCGATTTTGATGAATCTTTTTTATTTGAAAGCTTGTGCTTCCCGTCTGGTCCCATTTCAATTTGGTCTAGTTCTTGAACTCGGTTTATTTTGTTAAAATTTGTGAGGCTTCAGACATTTTAGATAAAAAAAAAAAAAACATACCGTATAACATTAATTTTGAATCTGGACACCTGACACACAGCGCCGTCTAGCCTCAAACGAAGCAGATCTTGTACTTAGATTGAATAACTGAATATTTATATACTAGTAAATATTTCATGTAAATATGTACATATTATGTATACATAACACCCAAACTCGAACCATATATTAGAGAATACAAGCAGGTATTAACCTACTTAAGACGCCAGTCCTACCCAAATCACAAATTTTGCTTCTGTACTAATGTTCAAAAATTATTATATGTATGTACCATTACGCCACCACATACGGCATGTTACCATTACGCCACCGAGACAGTATTATTAACGAGTGCTAATCGCATCAACCAAAGAGCATATATTTTGTGACTGAATTATCTTAGTACTCAAACATAAATAAACATTTTATTTTAAAAATGTCAGGAGCAAACATCACGGTATTAGTGAGGGCTCAGTAATTACCGTTTGTACCGATAAGTCGGGACCCTAATCAAATACGGATCAAAGAAACTTTTTACAAATTAATTGCTAATTAATTCTACTGAAACGATTTATTTTCAGATTAGCTTGTTTAATTCTGACTAATAAGATTCTGTAGAAAAGATCAATTAGATTTTGATTTGTACTAGGCTTTTATTATTTCTCAAGAGTAAGCTTCAATAAACTTAGATTAATCTTTAGATTGGTTTTTGTAGTATCAAGACAGACATTGTTTAAAAACATGTCCAACAATATTTTTTAGTAAATTAAAAAACGAATAAAAACTAAATAAATAGTAAATAAGTAATACTAGTAAATTCTTTATTATTTGTGATAATGGTGTTAAGTTAGAAGATCATTATCTAAATAGCCAATGGACCAACATTCAAAAATTTTAACCAACTTCAAAATTATGCAGGTCTGAAAAAATACATATTGTTCCGTAGAGGTTTATTCCGACACCGCGTCTCGGCAAACCTAGTGTAGGAAATTTACAGTTCTGGTAGAGTGATGATTTGCGCAAGACGGCTGACAGAAGCTGGATGCGAGAAGCCGAGGATCAAACCAAGTTTTTTTTTATAGAATAGCGGGCAAACGAACAGATACATCACCTGATGCCGCCCATGGACACCCGTAACACCAGAGGCGTCACAAGTGCGTTGCCGGCCTTTGAGAAATGGTATGGAGAGGGGTATGGGCCTCCGGTATCGTCTCTTACGGTTTTCTGTGAGGCCGTGGTCCAGCAGTGGACTCTGGTAGGCTGATGATGATTCTTATGAATGCAATCTAACCAGCATCGAACAGAATCAAAAACCATTTTAACTATATCACAATATGCCTACGTGTTTTCTTTGGGCGGAAGTTGAACATAAAAAAACTATTTATTGAGCTATAAATCTGGAAAAGTTGGAATTACTGACATGTGAGAGACCGTGTGAATGAAGCCGCCAAGTTTCAATACGAACTGGTTTAGGGGATATTAAATAAATACTTTCGCTACTTTTTATGTCGGCGGTGGATAAAAGTTTTCTTACTTTATGTATTTAGAAGCAATGTATGACTTAATAAAGTAACTAGCTGTGTGACTCATGCGTAGGTTTTCTCCTTTTTTGTGTTTTATTAGATAAATATTGGAAACCATAACTTTACAGTAAATCAAAACCTATTGTGTAAGTACTAGCCTATAATCATGAAATATGGTATTAAACAAACTAGTAACGAAAATAATCCCAGGTTGTTTTATTGTATTTTATTTTCCCCTTATTTTGCTATCACTGACTTATATGTTACACTCTAAATATTAAAATTTCATGTATTACTTCTTTTTATATATAAAAATCAATTTCTGTTAGTTTTTCTCGCTAAAACTCGAGAACGGCTGGACGGATTTAGCTGATCTTGGTTTTGAAATGTTTGTCGTAGTTCAGGGAAAGTTTAAAGGTGAAAAATTAAAAATAACTTGAAAATCCAAACGTTACGTGTAAAAAGTAGCGGGCACAGCTAGTATATATGAAAATATACGCCCCTACGCACGTAGAGTATTTTACAGATTTTTTTTTTTACAGTATCTATTTCTACGAGGATCAATTCCTGAAATGGACATTCCATTTATGTAAAAGTTTATACATAACCCACAGTGACAAAGCCAAACTCGCGCTTGTCGTTTGTTTTTTCATTTTCCAAATGATGTTACAAATATCACAAAACTAAAAATTTATGAAGATATAGTAAACATTTCTAACTTTCTAAGATATTAATAGAGCAATAACTTATTTTTATATCTACATACGCAACGTGCCAGACTACTAAATGCTCTACATTCTACATTTTATTCATCCAATTAGGATGTGCGACACTAAACCCAAGTCTACATTAGCCCTTCCGAATAAAAAGAAGCAATAAAGTTGTTGTTAACCACTCATGTGCACGACTGCCATGGTAAAGGCTAGTTCTCATGCACAGAACCACAAATGCAACCTACATTTCGCAAATCATGTGAAAGCTATTGAAACAAATACGCTTTAGAATTTGTGGAATAACGCCTCGATCACAGACAATTCTGTTGTTATAAATACTATCTCTAATAATGGTTAAGTGTATCTCATGTGTGAAACTAGCCTAAGTGTTGTAGGTGAGATAGACACATTTCTTGTTTATATTCGCTTGACCCGCTCGTCTTTATCGTTGGTCATAGAATGTGTGCTTCTAGCTTAGAAATGGTTTTATTCTTAGCTTTATGGTCGGTGTGTAATTTGAGATGAGGGAAAATATCTGAGAGTATGCCTTTGTTCGTTTTATACTTTAATGTGTTTATTAACATTGTTAAAGTTTTCACTAACATTATTATACCTACTTATATCCTAGTTTAAACTATAAGATCCCTAATAGTTTAAACTAGGATATAAGTAGGTATAATAATGTTAAACTTTAACTTAGTAGTAAATAACGATCATATATTTGATATGATCGATTTGTGTTTGTTTTAAGGTGTTCCAAAATTGGTTTTAATATGGTAAACGATTAAAAATTTTGCTCCGTAGTAGTGATCGCTAAATACAATACTAAATGAAAAGATCTGTGGTACTTTATCTACCTGGTACTATCACTAAACTCTTAAACTAAACAAGGTAAAACTTCAATTACGAATATCGAACTGTCAACAACTGTCTGTAGTTAACTACATACAAGAACTAAGCTCAGAGGCTACACTATTTATGGTGTGCTACGTTCCCGTTATGGGACAGTTGAGCTCGTTTACAAAGGCGTCTATTATCAACATGACGTAGGGATGGGCTTCACTCGATATAAAATTTCAAAGAAAAACTGATTCGTTTTGGTACATCTGGCAGATAAAAAATTTCTAATTTTCTTAGTACAATAAACTATTTTTATTATTATATGAAACTTTTTAAGTATTAAGACTAACATAATTCTACACTGTGGAATCATAACAGAGTTGTAATTTAACATACAATGTACACAAAATAATTAAAAACAAGCCTAAATGCCTCGTAGCGATCGCTCGTGTTTCACAATTATTCACAATGTTCTACAACGTAACCATTACGACCTTTGGAGTGAGTTTAATTTGACAAATAATGTCATTATTTTATTCGTGTGTAGGAATATTTTTACTCATTTACAAGTGTGCGTTAATTAACCTACTAAAAACTTTGCTACATTTTATAATTTACTTCAATTGTCAGACAGAAAGAACATCAAGAGAGGAGTTGGAAATATAAGAACAGTAAAAAGTAAATCTATGTAGCATTATTTCAAAATCTTCTAAATATTAAGCCACAGACATCCCTAAAGTATAAAGTCATACGAACAATGAATGCATGATCAGCTACACAGCTAGGGAAACCTATATAGACCTCAATGGGCACTACAGAATAATGGACAACACTAACTAGAAACGCATCCATCAAATGGGATTACAACGCGTTTAGTTTGAACATTGTTGGCTATAGATGCATAGTCTGTATTTATTAGATTGCAACTTATTGTTCTGTTTTAACAGTGTTTTTTTGTTGTATATAAATTAAGTGAATAGAAAAAGATGCGCTTAATTAAACTATGGAGAAGTTCTTAACTAGGTAATTATTTTTAATACTACTTTATAATTACAAAGCTAAGAACACGGTGTCTATTTATCCAGTAGGTGTCAAAGAGCCGTTCAGAGAGTAATGCAAAGAAAACGAAAACTTGAAACAAACATTTCTTTTATGTATAGACCGCATGAGTCTGATCATGATCATCTATGCGATAAACCACTGTTAACCAAAGTAATTTACCCTTTATATTCAACCTAAAATTTACGAAATATGGTTCAGTTTGTTCAATTTAATCGACTAATAAAATAAAGTAAAACCTTAAATCGAACTACGACAAAAAACGATGCTGAAAAAGTATGAAACAAGTTTAAAAAGCCGTAGTCACACGTTACATAGAAACATACCAAAACACTTCAAAAACGCGTGACGTTACGGTTTTTCAAACTTGTTTCATACTTCAGCGTTGTTTTTTGACGTAGTTGGGTTTTAGTTTTTCCTTTTTTTTATTAGCCAATGAAATTTTTTAATTTAACACAGTACTTTGTGACCGCTAGACGGCGCCGAATTAGATACAATAATATGGCATATAGCCTACAACCAGTCGATGCTTCTAACGATACCTCATTTGTCCAGTTCTAATAAGTAGTTGAGGAAATACGAGGGAACAGATGAACATACATACATACATAACCTGTCAAAATCATAACCTTCGTTTGGCTTTGACGTAGTCGGGTAAAAATTGGATTTATTGATATAATTTTCAAGCTATTTTGAACTTTATCATACAGGGCCGAGACTCGTTATTTATTGGGGTATGTAAATAAGTGCCCATCTTCATATGTACCTACAGAATGGCATACCATGTCAGTGTAGCGAGCTTTTACAGGGTGAATTTCAATTCGTATATTAATTACTGTTCAAGTAACTGATGTGTTTTAAGCCCTGGCCGATGTTTTAATTGTTTTTTAACAGCTAGCTGCCTTCGAATGAGTTTTTGATTCCAACCTTTCTGAACAGGCCCTTTTTTAATTATCATCATCAAACTTCGTACAAATAAAACACTATAGTCATTGCAATTCAACTGTTGTAAATTAAAAGTAAAAATTACGTTTTTCAAGTATCAACTTCGGGCATTCTCCTAATCAATAATAATTTTCCTCACTTCCTTTTTAACATTTTCGGAAGAAAGTGACTGGGTACGTTTTATTGACTTTTCGATTTATTTGATCCTTAAAGGCAGTTTCTACTTTATATTTATCTACGCTCTTATCTATACTAATATATAAAGCTGAAGGGTATGTTTGTTTGTTTGTTTGAAGCGCCAATCTCAGGAACTACTGGTCCGATTTGAAAAATTATTTCAGTGTTAGATAGCCCATTTATCTAGGAAGGCTATAGGCTATACCTCATCACGCTAAGATCAATAGGAGCGGAGTACCAATGGAGAATGTTTCAAAAAAGGGGCAAATTCTCACGCTACGCTACGGGCAATAGGAGACGCAAACGAGGTTGCGTGGGTTGGCTAGTTTCTTATAAAGACCTAATATTGCTTCAAACATTTCATTTACGTTATGAACCATCAAATGCAGCAAGTATTACTTTTTTTGCAATTATTTTATTGAACTTTGAATTTGTTTTGTTATTAATGAAACTCAGGACGTGGCAATTGTGTAATACCGCGGTGTAGTAGTTAACAAACGTTTAATTACGATTTCGGTGAAAAATTCTTCTTCTTATGATTGGTAGGTTTAACCTTAAAATATGTACAATATACCTTTAAAAACTCACCTGTTAGAAATGACAGTCTTCTCATAGCTGGGAACGGATGGTTTCCAGATGTATCCAAGAGATCCAACTGGTAGACTTCGCCACGAATTCGATACAATTTGCGGTGGAAATCTTCAATTGTGGGGGTATAACTGTCCTCAAATTTGTTCCCCAGGAACCTAGAGACCAGTGAAGTTTTGCCGACGCGTGCTGACCTGACGGACAAGGTAAAACTCGAGTTAAAATTTATAGTTTTAATAAATCTTAATTCTTAATCATAGAAGCACTGGAAGTCGTATCAAGCAATAGTGCAATAGCACAGTTGTATTCTGCTGTATTCATTCATACATATTTGTATTATCATATCATAAATTCTGGAAAAAGTTACGCTTGAATACACAAGAATATTATTCAAAGTCTGGAGTTAAAATTAATGGTTTCAATAATCTTAATTTTTGATCATAGGAGAACAGGATGATTTATTAAGCCATAGTATTGTTGTATTCCACTGCATACATTTCTGAATTCTAGAAAAAATACTCTTAGACTTATAAATACTGGAAGAATTTGCGCATGAATACACAAGAATATTATCGCACATATTGAAAGTTCAATATTTATCAGCCCGACAACGGATGACAGTCGTATTTTTTATAGCGACAGATTATTACAGCTCTATGTTACTTCTTTCTTGTTATTATTAGGTTTTGTTTTGAATATTAGGATAAACTGTAGTAATTGCCAAAAATGATTCGTTAATTTATTTCAACAAACAAATGGTCGAGCAGTGGTCGAAATTCGCCTTATTTCATAAAAGCATTTTTTTTTGCTTTCCACGCTCTTCCTCCATATAACAACGTGGGAGAGCCACGCTTCGGTATGCAGGCATCTGCTCGACTGGAGTGATAACACGGCCTCACAAAAAACCGGTGTGAAACAGCGCTTGCGCTGTGTTTCACCGAGCGAATGAGGATACCAACCAACCCCTCCCCACATCCCTTTTTCCATACCTCAAAGGTCGGCAACGCACTTGTGATGCCTCTGGTGTTGCCGGTGTCGCTTACCATCAGGTGATACGTCTGCTCGTTTGCTCACTATTCCATAAAAAAATATACATGTACAGAGTAATCTAAAGTCGTAGAATAATTAAAACTTCCGAACTAACTTTTCTTATTTCTTTTTTGAATTTATGATCTAATTATTTAAATATTACTAATTGAAAATTTCTTCACTATGTACATAGTGAAGAAATTTTCATCAAAATCGCGAGCAAACGTCCCTAGAAGTACTTCTAGGGACGTTTGCTCGTGGGAAAAATTTGTCCCATTATCTGTATAAATATATTTATACTTATTATACTTATTACTTATTTTATAAATACATTCCCAGAGATCAACGCACAGCCCAAACCGCTGAACCTAGAATCCTGAAATTTTACATGTAGGTTCTTTATTTAACGCAAGTGAGCACTAAGAAAGGATTTTTTGAAGTTCCACCCCTAAAAAGGTAAATCAAGGGATGAAAGTCAGCGTGAGCGAAGCCGCCTGCAAAAGCTAGTCTATATATATAAAAGAGGAAAGAGGACTGACATACCCAGAGAACAACGCACAGCGCAAACCGCTCATCTCAAGTATTACAAAAGTTACATGACGAATTGCACAGAGTCAGCCTAGGACCACTGCCAGAGTAATTTTAACATAATATCTTTTCTCTCTATCAACCTATCGTCACGACTTTTCTTGTCAAAAATAATTATATTACATTGTTTAAAGTTTAAAAGTTCATAAAAGTCACATGTACAAGTATTTTATATATATCTTTAACAATAAGACACAAGCTATTACTGGTCAAATAAAACGAATTTATTTCTTACTCCTAACATTAGGTAACGTCCATTAAACATTAGCTAAACCCCCCATATCCCCTTTGTTTCTCCTTCCCCTGGCCGACTTTTAACAGCCTAAATTGAATTCACTACAGAATCAACATCGCGGGTTTGTTTGTTTAGGTCCCTAATGCAAGGTGCCCTCACACATCTCCAACTGAATAATTAAACAACTATTTCCTTTGATAATAAACTACTTACGATGCATTACTTGCTCTTAAGATCAATTCCTTGAGGATTTGACCTTCTTACTAGCTATACGGATGGGCATAAATTCTCTCACTGGAAAATACTTAACTTACTTAAATACTTCTTGGCATAAAAACTGTCGTGAGTTTTACTTCTTTAGGAGTATTTATAAAGTAGGAACGGTGTTACTTATGTACGTATATATTTAATAGATGCTCTACTAATTACGGAAACATTTCAAAGGGTAACGATCGTGTGAATGCACATGTGGACACGGATAAAGGACTCAAACACATAACTGCGAATTCGCAACTTTTTTTTTTTAATATAATAGACGGGCAAACGAGCAGACGTATCGCCTGATGGTAAGCGATAACCGCCGCCCATGGACACCTGCAAATACCAGAGGCGTCAGAAGTGCGTTGCCGGCCTTTGGGGGATAGGGAGGGGAGATAGGGGGAGGGGGTTTGGATTATGGGCCTTTGGTATCCTCACTCACTCGGTGAAACATAGCGCAAGCACTATTTCACACCGGTTTTCTGTGAGGCCGTGGTATCACTCCGGTCGAACCGGCCCAATATGCTGAAGCGTGGCTCTCCCACGGTAAACGTGTCGCAAATATCTGCGAGCTCGTACGAATGCACCGCATCGCATAGTAGTTATGTGATTTTTCGTTCAAACTATGACATCACAAATAGAGAAGAAATAAATAAAAATATGTAGTGAATCTTACAGTCGGGTTCGATTCCCGGGTCGGACCAAATCTATACTAATATATAAAGCTGAAGAGTTTGTTTGTTTGTTTGAACACGCTAATCTCAGGAACCGCTGGTCCGATTTGAAAAATTCTTTCGGTGTTGGATTTATCGAGGAAGGCTATAGGGTATATATCATCACGCTGATACTAATAGGAGCGGAGCAACAATGAAGAATGTTTCAAAAACGGGGGAAATTTTCACGCTACGGGCAATATAAGGCGCAAACGACGTTGCGTGGGTCAGCTAGTGTTTGTATAATCTCCAAATATTTGTTTCGGAGTTTGGGTGTTTTCTATGTATAATTTGTATGTATTTACAAAAAAAACAGTATATATGTATTTATATCAGTTGTCTAGTACCCATTTTTTTTTTTTTTTTTTTTTTTTTTTTTTTTTTTTTTTTTTTTTTTTTACGTGTGGAAACCCCCTCGGGCCGTCACCCCGCCGGGGTTTGCGGCGGGGCGGTGTGTCGGAATCGAACCGACTAAAACCACACGGTGTGCCACTCTGCGCCTGAGACGGGAGGGATCCGGGAACTGCTGTTATTAACACATCCGGACCCCTCCCAGCGCCTGCCCGCACTGAAGCGGGCACCGTCTGCTGATAAAACTCTCTAAATAGGCGACGTACGGCACACGCGTAACGTCGCCCCCTCGCGGGTGACCACTAGAGCGGATGGAAGGGAAAACCCATCCCGACCATCCGCGGCCACACTCAGGGCGGCATGAGGCGCTGATAGGCGCGCCTCCGCCGCCCGGTTCGCCGGCGGCGGATCGGGTCCGAGTGGATATCATCCTCCCGGGCCTTCTCCGCCGCCTCCTTCTGCGAGATTACATCTTCACAGAAGGTTGCGACCGCGGTAAAACTGCTGTCGCTACCAGCCATGCAGCGTATGACGGCCGGTAGCGACAGATCTCCTCCGATGACTGCAGTGAGGGCCCGGCGCTGCGACGCCCATGCGGGGCATGTCGCCAGCGTGTGCTGGGCCGAGTCCTCACTGCAGTCGCAGTGGTGGCAGGCGGGACTCAATTCCCTCCTGGCGACCGAGTGCAGGTACTTCCCGAAGCAACCATGCCCGGAAAGCACCTGCGTCAGTCGGAAGGAAAGAGTCCCGTGCTGCCGCCCTGCCCACTCGAGGATGACCGGCTGGAGAGCCTCCACGGCGGCAAAGCCAGCGCGTGGAGTCTCCAGCCGGAACGACCAACTAGCCATCGTGGCTCGACGGGCGGCTTCACGCCACTCGCGTACCTCTTCGGGCGGAGGGCGATAGCCATACTCCGCCCGGTATTCAGCCACCCGTCGATAAACTTCGGCGAGCACTTCCGCCTCCAAATCCCACGGGGGTGTCCCGGCCAAGGCGCACGCCGCCTCGGTCGACACCGTGCGGTATCCGCGTATGGCTCTGACTGCCAACACCCTCTGAGGCCGCCAGAGGCGGGCCTTATTGAGGGCAGTCAGAGCCGCCACCCACACCGGTGCCCCATACAGCGCCATCGACCGGACCACCCCCGTGTAGAGGTGTCGCGTTGCGACGCTGGCTCCGCCCAAATTGGGCAAAAGTCGCCCAAGGGCAGAGGCAGCGTCGACCAGCTTGGGACCAAGCTGTCGGAAGTGCTCGTCGAAGAGCCACCTACCGTCGAGGATCAGGCCCAGATACCTCATCTGGGCCCGAACCGGTACGAGGACCGAGTTGACCATTATGGAGGCACCGGGGGGTGGCCCACGACGGGGCCCATGGAACAATAGGGCCTCCGTCTTGTCCAGGGCCACCCGTAAGCCCAGCGCCTCGATGCGCCCGACCACCAGAGAAACACCAATGGTGGCCAGGCGCGCCGCCTCCTCCAAGTTCGCCCCCCGGGCCGTGACCAATGTGTCATCGGCGTAACAAATTACGCCCAGCCCGGGGGGGAGACGACCTCGTAGGACCCAGTCGTATCCCACGTTCCACAGGAGTGGTCCTAGGACAGACCCCTGCGGAACGCCGCACGACATGGGTCGCCGTCTCAAGGCGCCCTCTCGGTCCTCGTACACGACGGTACGCTCCTCCAAATAGTCTGCCACCAGCCGCCTCAGGTACTCTGGCACCCCGTGGTATTGGAGTGCTTCCCTGATGCAGCTGAATGGCAGACTATTAAAGGCGTTGGCGATGTCCAGGGACACCGCCAACACCACGCCGCCACAGCTCACCGCCTCTTCGGTCACGGCCCTAAGGCGCATCACGGCATCGACCGTCGAACGCCCCTCTCGGAATCCCAATTGGGCGTCCGACAGGTCGGGCCCCACCTCGCAGAGGTGCCGGACGATGCGGGCAGAGAGTATCCTCTCAAAAAGTTTACCCGCCTCGTCCAGCAACACGATGGGCCTATAGGCCGCGACCGAATCAGCAGGCCGTCCCGGCTTCCTCAGCAGGACCAGCTTCCCGCATTTCCAGCACTCAGGGAAGCGTCCGGACGCCAGGCTAGCGTCCAACACCTCCCTGAGGCGGTCCGACATATGGTCGAGGGCTCGGGCCATCACTCGGGCTGGAACCCCGTCCGGCCCGGGGGCGGTGTTCTTGGAACGGATCCGCAGAACAGCCGCCCCAACCTCCGATTCCCCCACGGGCGGCACATCGTCCTCTCGACCCCCGTCGTCTCTGACCGCATAGGCCATCGACGGGGGTGTGTGCTCCGCCCGCTGTGGGAAAAGGCCCTCGACCACTTCCTGCAGGAAGCTGGGCTGGAGAGTCTCGGTAAGGGGGGGGCCCGCCGTGCGAAGCTTTTGTCGCACCGCACGATATGGGCGTCCCCAGGGGTCACGGTCGAGACTCTCCAGCATCTCCTTTCTCTTTTCGTTTTTGGCGCGGCAAATGGCCAGCTTCAGAGTTTTCCGCGCCTCGCGGTACTCCTCATGAAGCTGGTCCCCGCCACCGTCTCCACGGTGACGTCGCCGGCTGCGGGTGTAGGACCTCCGGGCACGAGTGCACGCCGCACGGAGGTCCGCCAACTCCTGGGACCACCAGTAGACCTCCTTCCGAGGAGACCGACGACCCTGGACGCGGGGCATGGCCGTATCGCAAATTTGCGTAATCGCATCACGAAAACGGCCAGCACCCACGTCCACGCCGACCTCCTCGGTCGGGGCCTGCGGAGACAGCCAAGAGTGAATAATGGCCGCCTCCTCTAGTAGGTCCCTGTCGAGCTTGGCGACAGCCCACCGCGGAAAGTGGGATGAATGCCGCGCCGTGTGACCCCTACTGGGGCCCTGGGACCGGGAGAGCTCGAATCGGATATACAAATGATCCGAGAGCGTCTCAACCTCTTCCAGGACACACCAGTTCCTTACTCGTGCGGCAACAGCAGGGGTAGCGAACGAAAGGTCCACTATCGACCCCCCCTGCTGTCGCACGCACGTGTTGGTGGAGCCTCTGTTTAACAAACAGAGGCCCACCGAAGCCGCCCACTCCTCGACGGCCTCGCCCTTGGCGTCCGTCCTGGGGGACCCCCACGCAATGGATTTTGCGTTGAAGTCCCCCAGCACGAGGACGTGCCCAGACGCTAATCGCCGCATCGAGGTCTCCAAGCTGTTAAGGAAGACCTCGAAGTCGCTCAGACTCCGGTTGGGGGAGAAGTAGACACCGTAAACAGTGATCCCCCCCCACTCGGCGGCAACATATCCAGAGCCCTTGTCTCTAAGCGACAAGGGCGGGGAATGAGCCGCCGCGGAACCGACGACTGCCACGGAGCCGTCCCAGTCACCCATCCAGTTTGGACGGGGAGGAACGTAATAGGGCTCCGCGACTACGGCAACACCGATCGACCACTGCGCCATGGTTTGCAGAAAGAGATCCTGCGCCGCGGCGCAGTGGTTGAGGTTCGTCTGGACAAGGAGGTTGGAGACGTGGTCCATTACTGGATCGTCTCTACAACCTCCTCCATGGGCGACGATGTAGACGCACGAATGACTTCGGAGGCAGCCTGGGTCGCCAGGCTAGCCCCCGAAGTCTGCCGAGAAGCTCGGGAAGGCTTGCAGCCCCCCTGCCCCATCTGGTGATTGGCGGGCTTATCGCCCGCCGCACACATAGGGCAGTGAGGGGCGGCAGAACATTCTGCCGCCTTGTGCCCCGGTCGACCGCAGCGGAAACAGAGACCGCTGCAGTCAAAACAGTTTTCGCACTTGGCGCGTGTATGCCCCGATGCCAGGCATTTATAGCATCTCATCGGCCTCGCCGCCAGGACTGTGATCCTGGCGCTGACGAAGCCGACAAGAAGCCTGCCGGCGTCACCCAATATTTTGGCCGACTCCACGGGACATCTAACCCACACTGCGCCAAGTCCTCCCAGACCGGGGCGGATGGTGCCAATCTTGATGTTGTCCGCGTTGCACTTCGTCCTTTCTTGGACTGCAACGCGGACATCATCGACAGTGACGGAATCGTCCAGGCCCGAGATGCGCAGTTCTGCACACTTCGTGGGCCTGGCGATCCTGACACCATCCGTCGCTGCGAAAACTCCCCTGAGCTTCTCGGCGAAGGAGTCCGCCGTTTTTGCGCCATCGGCCCCAGGGAACTCGAGGACTCGAGCTCCCGTTTGGGCGAGGCGCAAGCGGACTCCTGCCGTCGCGAAATCGCCGGCGAGACAGTCTCGGGCCGTCTTGAAGACGGCCGCGTAGGACAGTCCGCCGGTAGCCGCCTCCGGTGACACCGTGACCACCACAGCCGCGGTCTTAGGCGGCTGCAACTTCCGCGGCTTCTTTGGGGTGGCCCCTGCCACCGGTGACGACTGCGGGCCAGAGGCCGCCTTTTGGGCAGCCTTCTTGGCCCGCTTCTTGGACTTCTTTGACTGCCGGGCCCCCCCAACTACCTGCCAACCCTCGTTGGAGGGGGCAGATGTGGAGGAGCCAGGCAGAGGTGTTGGAGTGGGGAGCGGAGGAAACTCCACTCCTGCCCTCGCCGCCGTCTTGGGCCCCGTCTTCTTCGGCGCAGCCGTCTTGGCCTTTGTCATCCGCTGCTGCGTCTGTCGAGCAGCGGTAGGGCCCGGCGGCGTCGTCGCTGCCGCATACGACACGCGACCCCCCACCACAGGGAGCGGGGTCGGTGCCGACGCGACTTTCGGTCTCGGCGCCGCAA
This sequence comes from Spilosoma lubricipeda, assembly GCA_905220595.1. Lineage (NCBI taxonomy): Eukaryota > Metazoa > Arthropoda > Insecta > Lepidoptera > Erebidae > Spilosoma > Spilosoma lubricipeda. The sequence continues at coordinate 14,487,143 of HG992290.1, read as the reverse complement.
GAGGCGGCCGAAGAATAGGGGCGGGAGGCAGCCTCGCCTCCAGGCCGGCCAGACGACCGTCCACCAGATTCCCCACCGAGGTGAGGATCTGCTGCAGCATCAGCTGCAGGACGGCGTCCGGTACCCCGGGGATGGTAGGGGCCGGCTGGGACGTAGACGGGGCCGGCTGGGAGGCAGACGGAGCCGGCCGGGACGCAGACAGGGCTGGTCTGGACGCAGACGGGGCCGGCCGGGACGAAGACGGGGCCGTCTGGGATGCAGACGGGGCTGGTTGGGACGCAGTCGGGGCCGGCCGGGATGTAGACGGGGCCGGGGCCGGGGCCGGCTGGGACGCTCGCCCAGAGCGCTCCGCCCGAAAAACGGCAAATTGGGCGCCGAGCCCGGCCACCTGCTCCGTCAAGCGGTCGTTTGCCGCCTGCAGGCGAGCCACGTCTCCGGCCAGGGTCTCCACGACCTCAGCTACGGCAGAGGAGGAGTCCTTGAGGGCCCTCACAAAAGGGCCCTTCAGGTTCACGGACTTGGTGGCCACCTTGTGAATTATGGCCACCGCCGCTTCAGCTCTCTCCCGCAGAGACGCCGGTGTTTGGGGCACTGAGTCCCCATGCACCGGCTCGCCGATTTTCAGCAGGAGACCGCTGATCTCCTCCTCCGCCTGCATTTCGCCATCCGCCCTGGTGCGTCTATATGATTCCGCCTTGCGGAAGACGGAACCCGACGGGGCCGACACCGGGGTTCGCGAGCGCCCCCTATGGCTGCTTGCTACCTTAGGAGGTAACATCCCCTGCGCGATGTCACTCTCGCAACCTTGGGGGCGTCCGCGCTTCCGGCCGTCTGCCTCCATGTCCATCGGTTCCGGTGCGTCCGTCTCCGCACCGGAACTGCCGCCCGCGACATCTACGGCGGACTTGGAACGCGTGCGTTCCGTTGTTCGTCGGCTCCCAGCAGTCAGATGGACTTCTGGGAGCCCCACCGATGTAGGCATTCCAACCGCAGCTACATCCTCGGTGGACGAGTGGACGTCCACCTTTTGGAACTGCCCCTTGGCATTCCTTCCTACCTTCATCTTTCTCTCCTTTTCCTGTCCGTTTGGCTTGCCAGTTGTCGTTAGATTTGATCCGATCGGTTTTAAATTTATATTTGTGATTTCATTTTCCATGTTATTCCCACGAGTAGGGGAGAACTAAAAGTCCACCCGGGCAGAGATCCCCAATACCCGGGCAAGCGTAAATTTGTGCCCAACCGAGGGGTCCGCAGGTCCCTGGCTGGGGGTGTGCTAGCGACTGAACTACCCATCAGCCATGCATCCCCTGGTCACACACCAGAACACGGGATTCGGGGTAATTTTTATAGAGGTTTTCTTCCTCGCGGTCCGGGCGGTTAAGCCAAGACCCACGGTCCCAGTCGAGTCAGACACTGACCTAACTCGACGTACCTACTGGGATTACGTTGTAGCGGCGAGGGCAACACAGGACTAACTCCTATGTTGCCCGCTCGGAGGCAGGGTGAGTGCTCACCGAGCTCGCCCTCTAGTCGCACTCCAATACGCTTTCTACTAAAGCAGAGAGACGTTTGGTGTGCCCATCTCGGCAGTCTCGACAGACTCCGTCTGGTATCCCATTTAGTCTGGAGTCTCCTTCTGGGCCTATCCGGCATGAGTGGCTCTACCGGCATAGCCCCAGAGATCATCGACCCACGCAAGCCCCACCACGACGACAACGTAGGGATACATTGGGGGGAGTTGTCTAGTACCCATAACACAAGCTCTGCTTAGCTTGGTACTAGATGGCGTTGTGTGTAATATGTGTCCAAATATTTATTTATTTATTATACCCATAACATTATATTTTATTATAAAATATTTAATATTTTTTTAAAACATCTCTCGCACTAGGAATATTCCTGTATCGCGGGGGACTTAACTAACAGGGTATGGACCCCCAACACTCGGTGCTATAGAAAGGGGTACCTGCTTAAACCTCTACGCCATTGATGTAGTCATATAATACATCGTATTGAGAAACTCCTCCTTTTTCTGGAATCGGTTAAAAATAGAAGAATCAATAGTAACTTAATATTTCAAAACAACTTCTAAATGTATTCAATGCATAGAGAACGTACAATAATAGTTGACATGAGAATCGTTAGCATTTTGTATGCAGAAAATGTTTTCAGAAAACAATAGCAGGTTACATTGTCACAGTAAGAGTTTCGCTGGGAAGTTTTAAAAGAGCATCATTTTAGCTCACATTCTTATTGGGGTCTATTGCGTGGTGTTATCTCACTAAATCCATTTTAGTTGATCTACTCTCTCGATTGAATTTTAGATGCTCTGAGATCAGACACAGACAGTATAAAGGAGTAATTCAGACTACCTAAACGAGTGTCTAACATAAATAGGAAGTCTTCCCATTTAAGATACAATTAAATTAGATAAGTTTTGGATAGCTTATATATGATTTATAATTAGACGTAGCTTCCATATAAATTGTGTCAAACCATCTGTCAGACAAGCTATCTGGTATGATATTTATTGTATATTGTGGGAGAAATTAAATCAATCTGTTATGATTATTAATTGAGTTATTCACGAAAGATATTAATATAGTAATACAATTTTAACAAAAAAACACACTTCAAGAACGACCAAGTTGAAATGGGATCACACGGAAAGCACCAGCTTTCAAATAAAACAAAAAAATAAGAAAATGCACTAGGAGTCACTAGAAATTTCGAAGGTTTGAATCGATTTCTCTAGGATGCCATCATCAGATCTTAGTGTCCTTATCATGGTAACACCGTTGGGATATCTCATTTCCTTTAAAAAAAAATCATCAAAGTCACACATAAATATAAAATACGTTCGAATTGAGAATCCTCCTCCTTTTATATTGAAGTCGGTTAAAAATATAGTGTTCAAAGGTGAACAAAAATAAATCAACATATTATTAAATTTGATACCATTCTTTTTCTAAATAATATCAGAAACTATTTAAAATTTAAGCTTCCACCAACAGAATCGAGACCGCGGTTGTGAAAAGTGGTGTAGAATTACAAGCTTTTGTCTTTGTGAATATAACGAGCGGTTCTCAACTCAAACTCAAGTGTCTTTTGGAAGAAATGCATCACAGTTTCATAAGACATTTATTATCTGCGTAAATGAAAACAACACTGATTGCTCAGCTTGTAATTATTGGTAGACGAATGGGAATTCTATCGAAATGATACCTCAAGAAAAACTCACGTTAAACAATTTGGTCTAAGATCCGATTAGATCCACCTTCACCTAGCTGATAACAGAATAAAACTTATTTTATAACAAATTTCGTATATCAACGTAGAAAAAGGTTTGACTAAAAAAATCTTAGACAGCATATTTTTAATAAAAAAAAAACATTATATATAGATTATAATAAAACTAAAAAATATTAATAATAAAATATTAAACAATATAACATAAATTTAACAAATAAATATTTTAAATATATATAAATAAATATATATCTATATATTTCTTTAATTTATGTTATATTGTTTAATAATTTATAATTAACATTTATTAGTTTTAATACAAAAAAAATACTAAAAATATTCTGTCCAGGATTTTTTTAAACAACCTATTTTTTATATATTTTCTAATATACGAAATCTATTATTATTATATATCATTATTATGAGGTAAAGTTTGTGAGTTTGTGACGTTGTAGGTAATCTCTGAGTGTACTGAATCGATTTTGAAAATTCTTTTACCAACAGAAGACTACGTTATTTATGAGTAACACCTGCCCCCATCTTTATCCCATACTAGCTGAACCCCGGGGTGCTACCCGCGGTTATTGTTGTACCGCGAGTAACGCCGCGGGACAAAGTTAGTCTAAAAAAGTACCCTAAGTTACTCCCTGGATCATCAGCTACCTGCCAGTGAAAGTCCCGTCAAAATCTGTCCAGCCGTTCCAGAGATTACCCGGAACAAACAGACAGACAGACAGACAGACAAAAATTTTTTACTTACATTTTTGGTAAATGTGCCGTGTACACATACATATGCATTTAGTAAACAGCGGTTATTTTAACATTACAAACAGACACTCCAATTTTATTTATTTGTATGTATAGATAAAAATCAGCTGCTGACTTCGATCACTCAGACTTTGCAGAACTCTCAATGTTAAAAGTACAAACTCTATTTATCTACCTCATTATATTTCTTTCAAAAGCGTAAGGTAATTGCTTTTTTTATATTTTTTTCAATATCGTAACATAAAAAGCTTATATCAGCGTCAATTCAGAAAAAAAGAAAATATTTTCTCAAAAGTATTTATGTGGGGGAACTGCCTCTGAAACATGACATGATTTTTCTTAGTTGTATTGGTAACGAGATAATTGTGTGTGTTTGATTAAAAAAATTGACCGGGCCTCATTATGATGGTGACATCTATCAAAGATATGATGCATATGTAAGAAGTCCACTGTTGTACTCCTACAGTTTCAGTCCTGTGCATCTACTATTTGGTAAAACACGAAGTAGAAGTAGCAACTAGAAACCTTATTGTCACGTCGACTAAGTTTTAGAAACTAAAACTATGAAAAACATTGTTCGATGGTTCTTAATTGTCTTCAAAAAAAGAGATTCTCTATTGAATCACATTAATTTTACTTCCATATATATTATACTAGCTGAACACCGCGGTGTTACCCGCGGTTATTGTTGTACCGCGAGTAACGCCGCGGGATATAGTTAGTCTAAAAAAGTAGCCTAAGTTACTCCCTGGATCATCAGCTACCTGCTAGTGAAAGTCCCGTCAAAATCGGTCCAGCCGTTCCAGAGATTACCCCGAACAAACAGACAGACAGACAGACAAAAATTTTTCAAACTACATTTTTGGCATATGTACCGTGTATACATACATATGCATTTAGTAAAAAGCGATTATTTTAATATTACAAACAGACACTCCAATTTTATTTATTTGTAAAGATTTACTAGCGACCCGCACCGGCTTCGCACGGGTGGGTTTCAATGCACCTACCGACGACACGATTCGTGCATTTTAAATCTGTAATATCTGCGAATATATTCATTTAAATTATATACTGTAAAGGGCCATATTGATCTATATTAAATGCACAATGCATTTAAAGTACTTAAAGAAGAAAAAAAAGGATTAACAAATAGTGTTTGTGGGTTATCTCTAAGAGATAGACAAATACCATCGCGGATTTTTTTGTAGACCTCTATCTACCTCATAGGGTTCAGCCAGCGTTTGCAATGTTAACAACGACATAACATTAGAAACCTCTAAAATTATCAGTGTTTCTCCAGTATATTATGCATGTATTTTACATATGAACCCTTCTTTTGAATCACTCTATGTATTAAAGAAAACCGCATCAAATCCGTTGCGTAGTTTTAAATATATAAGCATTTATAGAACAGACAGACAGCGGAAGCAACTTTGTTTTATACTATGTAGTGATAGTGAAGACAAAACATTAACCCTAACAGTGGAATATCAAGGAGTAAAGCACACTCTTTATAATATTCCCGTATTTACCCGACGACGGCAAAGGCTTATATTTTATAAGAAAGGGTTATATTTTTAGTAGTCTATGTTTGTATGTTTATTCCACCGTATGGCCCGAGTAAACTATTGAATGTTAATGAATATGTAATAAATGAATACTTATGTTAATAGATTCTTTAAACAGCCCGAGTTACACAGGCTAAATACATTTTTACAAAAGTCCTTGTTTTAGCTTTTTCTAGTTTAAAGGCATTACCATTATCCCAACGTTTAAGCTATTACTTAGTTTACGAACGAGTAACCTGTTTCTAGGTATATGATATTTTGGAGTCTTACTTTTTATTAACAGTCGTATGTTAACCAAGCGTAATGATATCGTTTTATGTCACAAGCTGTATACAATCCTACTAATATTATAAATGCGAAAGTTTGTAAGGATGGATGGATGTTTGGATGGATGTTTGTTACTCTTTCACGCAAAAACTACTGAACGGATTTGGATGAAACTTTACAGTAATATAGCTTATACATCAGAATAACACATAGGCTACTATTTGCCGTGATGACCGACATATACGCGGGCGGAGCCGCGGGCAACAACTAGTATTAAATAATGTCAAGACAAAGTAAACAAAATGTACCTACATGATAAAGGCAAAGACATGCGGTACCGACACGGCATTACCAGTATTCTCCCCGGAGAAATTTAGTTTATTTCTATCAATTCACCTTGCTTTGACTGAAATTATATTCTTTTTGGTATTATAGAAACCTGTCTCGCTTACATTTAAACGGAGTGGTTTGAATACATTGTAATTTAAAGTAGAAATGTTGTTTATTCACTTTGAGTAATAAAGCATCTTATTTTATACCCCACTTTATAGCTTATAATAAAATTTCAGAAAGCCAGTCGAATGAATGAATAGACAGTTTTGATGAAAAAGATTGTATTCTACTACACGTTTGCACGTAATCACCATCTTCAAAGTCTTATGAAGTAAGATAGATTTGTTCTTAATTTCAAAATTTTACAAATGTAATTTTGTTGTAATTATTTTTCACCATTTCCATTTTAATTTCAATCTATATCTTCTTCTTCGGCCTAGCGTTTTCCCTGCTTAGTGCTGGGGTCCGCTTTCCTACTTAGCCTTCTCCACTTTGCCCGATCTTTGGCATCCTTAGGTGTGAGATCGTTCACTTCCATGTCCGCTCTGACAACGTCCAGCCAGCGCTTTTTAGGCCTGCCGCGTGATCTAGGGCCTTGGACAGTGAGGTCGAGGCATCTATTTCCTACATAGTCGGACGGCCTGCGTCTTACATGGCCATACCATCGGAGTCGACTTTCCTGCAGCTTGTCCGCTACGTCACGGACTCCGAGGCTGCCACGGGTATGTTCGTTACATATGCGATCTAGTCGCGTAACGCCACACATCCACCGCAGCATCTTCATCTCCGCTACGTGAAGCTGCTGGACATGTCTTCCGAGGACAGGCCAGGTCTCGCTGCCGTATAGTAGGACTGGTCGGATGATGCTCTTGTATACAAGGCCCTTTAGCAATTTCAATCTATATCTACACAAATAAATAAAATTGGAATGTCTGTTTGCTATTTTAAAATAACCTCTTTTTACTAAATACTTATGTATGTATAAACGGTACATATACCAAAATAACATTATTTACGATTTTTGTCTGTCTATCAGTCTGTCTGTCTGTTTGTTCTAGCCAATCTCTGGATGGCTGAACCGATTTTCACGGGACCTTCACTGATAGGTAGCTGATGATATAAGGAGTAACTTAGGCTACTTTTTTTAGACTAGCTTCGCCCCGCGGCGTTACCCGTTGTACGGCCATGTCCGCGGGTAACACCGACTGGTTAAGCTAGTATTCTATAAAAATTAGGACGAGTGCGAGTCTATACAAATAAGTTCCGTACAAATTTATGAGTGTGACTATACACACATAAATTTCTCTATTTCAGGAATCAATTTTCAGAAACATCTCAGTTTTAATCAAGTAATCAATTTGCAGTTTTAAACCTACCGTCCCATAAAAGCGCAATAATCAATTCTCCAAGTAAAGAAATCGAAAGTCCCTAATTTACAATTAGAAATTAAAAACCTTTTGAATTTTTACCAATGCTTTTAACGTAAGGCTTTTTGCTATTTTATTTAGTTCTTACAAATCGAAGTTAAGTTTATATAATTATTTACCTACAAATGTTATGTATAAAATCTTAAATACCTATAAAAGCCAGGTATATTTTATATGGCATAAATGCCCATATCTTTTGTTTGCGTTGCCTTTACAGCTTCAAGGGACCGCAGCCATAAATATTTAATGGCAATTTCAACTTAATATCTCCAAACCCACTAAAGCTATTGACATATAAACAGATAGACAAAAGATGATTCAAGAGGAGTTTCATTGTGATAAATGGAACTCTAAATAAAATATTTAAAGATTTTTGTTTGTCTGTATTTAAATTAGTAGTTAATTTTAATTATTTTCTAGACACTTTGTTGATCTTTATTAGTTAATTATAACTTTTTATATTATATATACAGTTAAATATTCCTGGTACCTGCAACTGAAGTCCATGGAATGTGTTAAGGTCGTCAAAAGTTGCATAATATATATTTTGACAGAATTTCACATTTCAATCCTTACACTTTAGACCTGATCAACATAAATATCTAAAATTTATCTATATATAAATAAAAATGAATCACTGAAATGTATGTACGCGCATAACTTCCGATTTACTGCACCAAATTGGATAACTCTTTTTTCTAAGTGTTCGTTATAGTTAAGACAAGGTTTGTTTAGAAGAAAATAAAAAGGAGGTTAGATTATTTTAGTCTGCTTAGTTATATACTCTGCAGCATTTTTTTTCGATTATTTAGAAAATATTTACATATCTATACAAATAAATAAACTTGAAGTGTCTGTTTGTAATATTAAAATAACCGCTTTTTACTTAATGCATATGTTTGTATACACGATACATATACCAAAAATGTAGTTAATTTTTTTTTTATCTGTCTGTCTGTCTGTTTGTTCCGGGTAATCTCTGGAACGGCTGGACGGATTTTGACGGGACTTTCACTGACAGGTAGCTGATGATCCGGGGAGTAACTTAGGCTACTTTTTTTAGACTAACTTTGTCGCGCGGCTTTACTCGCGGTACGGCGATAACCGCGGGTAACACCGCGGGGTTCAGCTAGTATATTATATAAGGCGGTACGAAATTCGCCGAGTCAGCTCGTAGATTTACGAGTATAAGTAAAATAATAATAAATTTGTAAAAAATATAGAATAGGAACTTTAATCACTTAATTTAAATTCAAAGAAAACTGGAGAGTTTCAAAGTAGCTGCCCCCACAGCCTCCTTGAAAAGTTAATGAGTAATGGAAATGAGTGTTTACCTTCTAATTACTTGGGTCAACCACGCTGTAATTAGGTACGTAATTATGACAAATGTAAAAGGTCAGAGTTCATACCATCCAGAGTATAATATTGCGATGAAAACACAAATTAAGGTCTTAAAAAGTAATAGAAATAAGAGAATTTCAAAACTGCCATTGCATGACTTATGTGTAAAGTTTTTGTGTAAGAACCTTCCAATATATTTAACCACAGAATAAAAAATACATAATTCTCTATAGCCCACTTTTGCAGTATAAACTCGCTGCATGTATTTAGCTGGTGTATAGCTGTTATATTGCTAATTAGCCCAGATAACTACTTTGGAATTAATTACCCTGCATTTCCATACACTTCTACTCCTAAAGTCTAAAGTTTCGGGACAGTACTGCATTTACATCTAAAACAAGACAATTTACACTGGTATGGAAGAATCAGTGAAAGAGCTATACTATTATAACTATGTTATCTAGTTGCTGTCGAGTAAAACGCGATTAAAGTTTTTTTTTAGTTGTCTCTATGATACTGACAGGCATTTCCAAACATTTTTGTTTTGTTAGATACTCTCTATCTATCTACTATCCGTTGGCAAATAATGACTTGAAAAAGGAAAGACTAACTTTACATTTAATTTTATTTAACATTTAATTACACTCAAATGATAAAGTTCGTTTTTTTTTTAATCTGGAAGAGCTAACGCGAAGAAAAGTTGGCCTGATCCTGGCAATCATCAATTCCAGCCACTCTTCATCGAGTGTGGTTCAAATGGAGAAGTTGACACTGGGGTGCCTCTGCAACGAGCTTAGTTCGGTAGAAGCATTGAGTTACCCAATGCCATGTACTACAACGTAGTTTTGTTATACTCACTTGGCGACACGACACGACACAATATTTATTGCCGTTATAGGTGTGCTATTTACGGAAGTAATAAAAAATTACACAAACTGTTCATCGACGTAGGTAACTAAATACAACGTGAGGCTGTCTCCCATCTAAAAATAAAAGTAAAATATTCATTTAAGATATTTAATAACGCAAAAGAATATTGAGCTCGTTTGTTAGGAAGATAGTACAGATATAAATGTGTTTTCAGTATAGTCATAGTACTATCCTATACAACTACTTTTATTTTAATTGTTGCCCGGCCGTAAAATAAGTATAGTTAGAATTTAATTCATCCGTATTTTATCCATATTCGAACGTACGCTCCGGCACTTTTTTTTCACAAAAACTAATTAAACAGAAGTTTTTTTAGTTTGTCGTATAACATGTGCTTTATTTCAGTTCAATTGTAGCAAATGTAAATAAATTTAACCAGCCTCATCAGGGTAAAATGGCGATAGAACGATAAAATGTAAATGTAAATAAGTGCTTCGATAAAAGACAATAACATTATGTTATTACGAAAATTGTTCGCATCTGTTGAATGTCATTAGTTTATTTCAAATTTTGTATATAAAGGTCTCTTAATATACCCTTAGATGTGTCTGGCTCGTAAATATTTGAGGAGACGAATACACACAGGGATATTTACACGAACTTACTGTGAGGTATGCGGTACACTTTTAAGTTGTGTGAATTGTATTAAGAACTTGTTCCATTCATCACTAAGCTAGGTTTCGGTAAAATAATACTAAGAGCTTTATTCATTCCATACAAAATTGTTACATATCTGTATAAAGTATATCATTACATTGTATTTTTTTTAGGTTTTAGTAGGATCTTTATATTTTTCAAAGATTTTTTTACGGAGCATTTTTCAAAAACGATTGTAGTTTTTTCGAGTACGATTCATAAATTCGAAATCAAATTCAGTAGTTTATAATTGTTCCTTTTTTTATTTAAAATGTTGTAAACGAGAAGACGGTTCATTAATTGTAAGTTACCACCATAACTCATGGACAGCTCCAACTCAACATACATAAGACAAGAAAATACAGGTACTCTATCTACCGCGTTGTTAGTTGTTCATTGAAAGTTTGATTCATCAAATACGAATTAAACTGAAACTAACTAAACTACTACACTAAGATTACTATCATCTTTGAAATTACTTGCAAACTTTCCAATATTATGAATATTGTGTGTTAGATGTCCGATATATAAGAAAATAAAATTCAATTCGTTACTATAAACCCTTGAATGATATACCTATACAAACATAAGTAATTAAATACATATATCTTGGTGTCAAGCTATATTCGACTAAATATAAAGTGTTATAAAATGTCGTATACATTACGTAAAGAAACACTACTACTTGTCTAGTATAAGTTCCACTTAGTGCATTTCGTATTAAAATGTCACAGTGAAGCTACATCATTGCGGCTGACAGGAAGATAGGTCTCCGCAAAACCGCTGTACCGGTGATTGTCTACCAACGATGGTCTTTTATTCTCGTTGCCTTTGTTTTTATTGAATATTTTATAGACAGTAACAAAGAGTGTATTAAATAGTTATTTAATCATGCATTGGCTAGCATAAAAAACAAAACTGAAATGTGTTGATAGAATTGAAACCAGTTCATGTATAACCATAAAAGAAAAAACATGGAGTAAGAGGTAAACGAGCAGACGTATCGTTTGATGGTAAGTGATTACTGCCGCTATGGAAACCCGCAACACCAGAGGCGAAACAAGCGCGTTCCTGGTCTTTTTTATAGGTATTATAGTTAGTCTTTTGTTCTTACGGCACCCATGCAAAGAATAGAAGTGGTGATATTATGTCATCACACGAACACAATGATTACACCGTATTAAATTTCTAAATAAACAAATCTAAACTAAACACTGGTTGACCACCAGTGTTTATACACATTAACTAATCAATAAATATAAATATTTGTCACATGATGATGATGATGTTCTCCTAGCCGATTACGGCCACGCCGGCCAGTCTCAACAGAGACCAACCAACGCAGGAGATATTATAGTGCACAAGTGTGTGCGCAAACACAGGTGCACTCTCTGTTCCCTTACTCTCATAATCCGATGGGACGCTAACCGACACGATCAGGGAGAGATCAGGCGCAGGACCGACAGCTTAACGTGCTCTCCGAGGCACTTTGTCACATAATAAGTTACTGAAAAGCGCTTTCGATTAATTTTAAATTTAAACCGCGAACGAGCTTCAAAATTTAATCACTTATGTATCCACTTAATCTTGCTGACTTTAGGTGATTCATAAACTTGTATTTGTCAGCAGATTTACAAATGCGTATGTCTACATTCCAATGGCATATTATGTAAGTTACCACCGATATGAAAGGACGAGCCATGATGAACGATTGACGATCTCTCAAACAAAAAGGACGCCAGGTTAAATGAGAAAACATAACGGATTGCTCTCCACGATTGATGTTAATATGTTGTGGACTAGCTGAACCCTGCAGTGTTACACGCGGTTATTGTCGTACCGCGGGTAACGCCGCGGAATGAAGCTAGCCTAAGTTACTTCTTAGATCATCAGCTATCTGCCAGTGAAAGTGCCCTCAAAATTTACAGAGCCATTCTAGAGATTACCCGGAACAGACAGATAGACAAAATAAATAAAAAAATTGGTACATGTACTGTGATACACAAATTTGCATTTATTAGAAATGCGGTTATTTTAATATTACAAAAAGACACTCCAATTTTATTTATTTGTAGTATAGATACTCATGCACTTACTGACCTCAAAACTTTGATTGCGCGATCTAGTTGAAATTGTAAATAATGTCTCGATACGTAAAATTGACTACCTTAAAAATTTATGTAGGTACCCATGTGCGTGTATCGCATTTGTTATGAGTAATTTTTTACGTGATATATCCCCTGTTGGTAGAGGAGAAAGCTTTCGAAGCCAATCAAAATAAGGTTACGAAAATTAAAAAGTATTAAAATATTTTTGTAGCTACATTTCATTTATAAATAACTAGCTGAACCCCGCGGTGTTATCGTCGTACCGCGAGTAACGCCGTGGGAGAAAGTTAGTCTTAAAAAAGTACTACTAAGTTACTCCCTGGATCATCAGCTACCTGCCAGTGAAAGTCCCGTCAAAATCGGTCCACCCGTTCCAGAGATTACCCGGAACAAACTGACAGACAGACAAACAGACAAACAAAATTGTAAAACAATATTTTTTGGTATATGTACCGTGTATTCATACATATGCATTTAGTAAAAATCGGTTATGTTAATATTACAAACAGACACTCCAATTTTATTTATTTGGATAGATATATGAATCAGCCTTAATTTGTTTATTGTTTTATTGGTCATTCAATTGTTACGCTAACAATCTAAAAATTCGTAAAATAAATTTCTAAATGTCCTAAAACGAAAACATTGAAACTAAAATGCCATCAACATTGTTACGTAACATAATAGAATATCTATTGGTTCGTAATCTATCAATTTACCAGGCGAATGATCAAAGGTACGTTGTGAACTACATTAATCTCACACGTACCTACAACAGGATGTTGAATAATTCGTGTTGGAATAGAGCTCACTCGTCAAATGCTGTTTTGAATTTAAAAGTCTAACACTTTTAAGAAATCAAAAATACAGCTATACAAATAAATAAAATTGGAGTGTCTGTTTGTAATTGAAAATAAATATAATATATGTAAAAAAATATTTAATTCTGTATGTACCGCATGTATTTTCAAGTGAATTTAATAAAAAGCTGTTAATTTGGAATTACAAACAGACAAATGTAGCGATGGCCGGTAAGAGTTGAAATTTTGAGAGCCTAACCATATTCCCTTGACATAAAAAAAAATTGACAATATTTTAATTCCAAATCAATATTAATACACCTATTTTAAACTTAACTATATTATACTGCGTTTTGCCCGCAGCTTCAACCGCGTGTATATCGATTATCACGGTAAAGAGTAGCCTATGTCCTTCGTCGAGAATCAAAATATCTCCACGCTAATTTTTATTAAAACCGGTGCAGCGGTTTAGCCGTGAAAGCAACAGAAAGACAAACAGACAGAGTTACTTTCGAATGTATAATATTGGTAGGGACAAGTATGCAAGTGACATTACTAACATGTTATATAGTAAACTAGTTGTTGCCCGCGGCTTCGCCCGCGTATATGTCAGTTATCGCTGCAAATAGTAGCCTATGTGTTATTCTGATGTATAAGCTACATTACTGTAAAGTTTCATGCAAATCCATTCAGTAGTTTTTGCGTGAAAGAGTAACAAACATTCATCCATTCATTCATACTTACAAACTTTCACGTTCATAATATTAGTAGGACTATTTGATACAACAGGGTTGTCAAACACAACACACAGACAGCAATAATGGCAATCACGTACGTCAAAGGATCGACACGACGGTATTTTCAATTTGTACTGAGCCGGATAGTTGCTTTCTGATTTATTGATACAGCTCCTGTTACGAACAGAGTTTATTGAAGGAATATTATCTGGCACGCAATACTAGTTTTGTCAGTTATCCAAACGTTACAACCCGCCTTTAGATACCTTTCTGTTGACAGTCGTACCAAGAAATTCTTTGTCTTGTGGATGATATAAATATCGGTTTTTATCATTTCTCAATGTTTGTATATAATTCAATTCTGTTCCGTGTCCTTTTAAAGAAAATCTTCAATGCACATAAAATATTTATTTGGGTTTTTGAAATTTTAATGGCAATAGACAAATACCAAAACGTTAGAGCAAATATGTGTATATATAAAGTTAACGCTTTTAAATTAACCTACGAGTATCGCCATCCACCACTTAAGGAATGTTAACAAACGTAGGTATCCCTTAAGGAGTGTCTTAACTTTCTCAGTCTTAGACAGTAAGCATATTTGTTTGATTTAAAAATAAAAGCAGATATTTGGTCAATCTCCGAAGCGACTTGATCAAATCACGGAAGATGTAGAAATAACAACACGATTGTATCGTTTCCCTGCCTACACAAATCTAGTGACAACACTAATGTGTATATGTATAAACACAAATGACAAAACAAACATGTGAGTTCTTGTTTCGTAATTCATAATGCCACAAATCTGCTACGTGTTTTAGGTTATGTTAGAACTTTTGAAACACTGTAGAAAGCTTATTTTTGCAACTTTTTCCGCTATACGGCCCTTAAAATAACTGAAAACCCTAATGAAAATTGTCATGTGGTTTAACTCTAAACTTAACACGGCTCTACTGTAAAAGGACAACTACTTGATCTTGTCCGTAACGCTAAATTCATTTTGTACCTTTTGTGTGAAAGTCACGCTTCGGCATGAATGGGTCGGCTCGACCAGTGTAATACCACGGCGTCACAGAAAACCGGTGTGAAGCAGCGCTTGCGCTGTGTTTTACTATGTGAGTGAGGATACCGGAGGCCCATCACAACCCCTCCCCCATTCCCCTCCCCCTCCGCATTCCCCAAAGGCCGGCAACGCACTTGTGAAGCCTCCAGTGCTGTAGGTGTCCATGGGCGGCGGTAATCGCTTACCATCTGGCGATGCGTCTGTTCGTTTGCCCTCTATTCCATAAAAAAAAAGAGTAACCAACATCCATTCTCACAAAGTTTTTAGACACACACAAGAATTATAATATTAGTAGGATTTAAACATCCATACGACATGCATAACTTCAGCGTGATTCCCACTTACTGTCAAGAAAGCAATTCCGAATCGTAACGTCAAACGCAATCCATTTATGTGATGTGTTGTTGTTTTACGAGCCTCTCGCCTCTCGTAAAATGTGATTTATATTGGCTGCTAATAAAAGTGACTTATTGAACACTCCATCTGCGTTAGTTTACCCATTAGCTAGTGTGTAATTATCTAATCTACGAGTATAATTAAGATTTATGTTCGGATATTTTCCAAAGAACACTATCTTACTAATAAAATAATAAAGGCTATCGTTTAAAATAAATAATTCATACTTACCCTAACATAACAAGCCTGAAACAGTTCTTCGGCGGTGGTGCAGACTCTTCACACGCTGACATCGGAGCACTGGGACCAGGAGACCTTTCTGCATCAGACTCTTCTCCAATCCCCGCCCCACGTCGACACAACCAAGAAGACCCGCACTTATCCCTAGCATCTTCTATGGGAGCTGCAAACTGACATCTCCTAGGAGATTTTCTCCCACTTGCTAATGAAGATTTTAGAGGAGATGGCGGTGCTCTCACAGGGCTTGGAGATGCCCTAACAGGGGACGTGGTAACTTTTACAGGCGACGACTGTAAAGACAGCCCGCCACGTTCAGTCGTCCCATTCAGCATTTTATTCAAGTTTGACACTTCGTTAGACAGTTCATCGCTTCATTTATAAAACTTTTGATGTCGATATTTTGTATAACTGCTTTGATTGAATATGTTTGACATTACACTCCACATAATTTTGATACTATATTAACGTGACGTCACTGTAAGAATAACAACAGGCTATATTAAATTTGATTAACGTATCTGTGTAATGATATAAAAATGAGAAAACTTAAAGTGATAAATAAAAAGGATTTTAGTGACACGAAATAAATACAAATAAACACATAAAGTTTTATTGTTGTAGAATCTGTAAATTATTTTCAAACGTTTTGGTAATTTCCTCTTCACCGTTTTGTTGATAAATAAAATTATAATTGAACTCTACGAATGAAACGTGGGTCTACGCACTTCTTGCTTAGAGTAAAGACAAATAATAACCTTAAAACTGGGTCTCCCTGAATACTGACAAGGAACTAAAGGATGATATCGCACTTGCGATTGTAGATATGTAGATGTCGTAATAACGCAAAAAATAAGTAAAATATTCACCCAAGAAAGATGACCCCAGAGAAGAGACAGTGCACGTTTAGTGAGAAACTTATATATTTAATTTGGTTTTACATTTATGGATTATCTAAAACATCAGAATAAATATATATGTATTGGATAGATTGTTAATACAATCTATCCAATATAAACAAATAAAATTCCTTAGCTAAAATACAATTCCAATTATTAACATTGTCCATATGGCGTTCTGTTACCTTCAATTATATCAAATTACCCTTCTGTGACATTTACAACCAATTTTCCCTCCACCACAAATAAAGGACGAGGTATCTAGCGACCCTAATTTGAATAATATTAGATTGATAGTCGTCAACCCTTGTCAATTGGGGAAATTGTCTCATTATATATTTGATTGTGTTACAGTAATAGAATTGTGGGAAAGAGTTAGCACCCCTCGATTCTGACTTGTTTGTAACTATCTCCTTACATTAGATTTTACCTTAAATGACATCATGCTAGGCGCCAATGTAGGAATGATTGGACTTGATGCATTGAGATTTATTCCGATGGAGACTCTCAAGCCAATATTCTCAGTTCTATGGTACTATCGGAAACATTGTATTGGAGCATTTATGTTTCATAACTTTTATCACCCTACTATATTTTAATATTTCATAATATAATAAAAATAACTAACCAACTAATTTAGATGAAACTTAGCAGTAATATAGTCCACACATCAGAATAATACATAGATTATAATACTTTAAATTGCGATATCCAAAATTCTCATGGACAGAGCCACGGGCAAAAAGTAGTGTTAAGAATGTGAAAGTTCTTGAGGATGTAAGGATGGATCCTTGTTAATCTTTCACGCAAAAAATACTGAACGGATTTATATGACACTACAGACTACTTTTTACCGCGATATCCGATATACACACGAGAGTGGAGTACCGGCCAAAAGTAAGCAAAAATAGATCTGCCTTGATTACAAACTGAGAAAAGAGGCAATTAGAATAAATAATAATAATAAATATTTCGAACATCTAACACACAACACCAGCTAGTCCCAAGCTAAACACAGTTTGTGTAATGGGTACTCCACCATTGATAAAAATATATATATACTTTTTTTCTAAATACATACATATTATACTTAGAAACACCCAAACTCCAAAACAAATATTTGCAGATCATACAAACATTTGGTCCGACCCGATTCGAACCCGAAACCTCAATCACTGCGACACCGAGACAGTTTAAAACTCTGAATGGCACTCTTATTCTTAATTCTGTATGGTCTTTAATGTTAAATATTCTTCCATTTAGAACTACGACGACTAAAAAACTAAAACTGTATTGTATTTTAGATGAGAATGGTTGAACTCCCCAGGGATTAGAACCTATCTATTGGCTTTAATACATACATACGTTTATACATCGGAGACTCACTGCTAAACTGACAACAGAACTAAGCAAAATATACGTTTAGCGGTCGCCAGGGATCACTTATTTACGATACTCTGTTCGATTACATCTTACTCGAAGGAATTTTAACATTTCAACTGTACTATGTTAAGCTTAGTAAGAAAATGAAAATATGTACATGTTTTCCTCCTTGCTATCTAGAATACGTAATTGTTTTGTACACTTTTGTATTGCTAATTTTAAGATGTTGTAATGATGTTAGTAGTGAATTATATTATGTGCTAGTTTCACCAGTTTCCTGATTTTCAGATATTTTTTGTTATAATATACATCAAGAAACCAAAACGTCCCTTACCATAACAGCTTGAACACAAAACTTTATATGGTGAAAGGGTGTCGAGCGGAAACGGTCGCGTTTTAATTAAAAATCATTTTTTTTCATTTCTTACTAATCCAAAGGTTTTTGTTTTAAATTAGATTGACCCCTGAACACATTATAGCATATCATATCTTGAATCGATCAGAAAAATGCGGACGGGTTGCAAATAAAAAGAGTTTTGAAAGTTATTTCATTGATAGAACAATAACTTAGTCAAAAATTGTAAACAGAACTCAAAGTGAGAATGCCGACACCTCATTTATGAACAGGAGTTCATTATCTGGGAACTATAATAAACGTTTTCAAACTTACGACACCAAGAAAGAATTAAAATGCTTTCTCTCCCAAAAACTTTTAGGTCTTAAATACCATGAGTTGAATAAGTCTTAATGTAGTGATAAATCTTCACTGCATTAAAACCAGGTAGAAGATAAGTAGGTAAGAAGAAAAAGAAAAGAAAGTAAGAAGTAAAGGTAATTTATATTACAACTAGCTTTTGCCTGAAGCTCCGCCCGTACCTATCGTAGCGTACGCGCATATAAAGAGTAAACTATGTTCTTCCTCAATAATCGAAGTATCTCCATGCCAAATTTCATTGTAATTGGTTCAGCGGTTTAGCCGTGAAAGCATTACAGACAGACAGATTCGTTTTTATAATATTAATATTGTCTAGACGTCTCAATATGTTGTAATATGTTAATATAAAACAGTACTTTGATTACAATATCAACTACCAAAAATGTTGTAGAAAGCTGTTTAAACCCATATTATTCAAATAAACTATATATGTGTTTAAAAGTATATGAATAATACTACTGCGTATTAGATCCTAGATATGGAACAATTCGAAAATGGTCAATGAAAGTTAGAATTATCATTATATAAAATCACTCATTACATGTAGTAATTACCAAAAACCATTTAAAATTTCTCAAATATTTATAGCGTCGGTTAGTACGAATCCAAATTATCCAATTAAAAGTAGTATGAGAATTAATAACCTATTGTTTGTCGGAATATCGTTAAAGTAGTCTGTAAAGCAAAGGCCAAGCTATTTGACAATTAATTTCGGTTTAAACCGAATCGTTTACAGAAACCAATACCATTCTTCTTTATTTAATGAAAGATTTACAGAACACGCTACTAGGAATTATTATTACTGTAGTGATTAAAGTACACAATGTGAGCTTATACGTGTGATGCTTTGTATTAGTTTGTATCTTAATTTGATATTAAGGACAGTTTTCATTTTGTTATGCCAAAAATATAATCACCAATAATATACCAAACGCCTATACAAACAATGATTCAATAAACGAAGTTAAAATATCTCTTACTCTATAATTCATCATGATTTTGGTTTTCTTTCACATATGTTTTTTGTTAAGTTGCTGTATATTAAACACAAAGTTAATGCTCCGGCCGCATGTAAGTCTGCTATCTATGTATATCCTTCCTGTGGAATCAAATCATTTCCAAGGTAAATTTCATTGAAATTGATTCAGCGGTACAGCCGTGAGTGTACAGACAGACAAAGATACTTTACGATATTAGTTTGTTGTGCATATTTTAAAGTAGAGTGACACGTGTATAAGTTGTAAGTAATTATTTTAAGTGAATGTTTGTGTTTACTTCATAAATATATCTTAAAGAATCAAATGACTGCATATCGGGCATTCTCTATCAGTGAGCCAATTCATCTTACTAAGAAATATAATGCACGACTGCATGAATGGCTTAGTGGTTTGAGCGGTCGCCCCGTCGCTTCCTATTTTACCAAGTATTGTGGGTTCAAATCCTACTTGAGACAACCTTTGTGTGATCAACAATGACACGAGAATTTAGGCGTTAACGATTGCAGAAAGAAAAACGCTTGCAACTTGGCTAGGTGGGCTGATGCGAAAACGTTCAAGGTGAGACGAATATATATATCGGAGATCGTGGGCTTTATATTTATTCACGACAAGTATTGAGTGACGATTTTTAGGTTATAATTTTATAACATTTAGGAATATATGAATATGTTCATCAGCTAGTTTAGCTGCCTAGTTAGAAATCAGATTCTTTTGTGTGAGATCTGTGAAGTTATTTATTATTAAGTATTTAAATTATGACCCTAAACCTACATAATGTAAAGGTCAGCATTTATGTAAACAGTTTTCAATAAACTGGGTGTTGTATCAACAGTTTACATCCTCATATTTGGCATTAAACAAGCCCTTGTTTGTGCATATTATGGGAATGTTTGGTTATCAAATTAAAACCGCAGCTGAGGGTCGGCCTAATCATTGTCCAAAAACTTTGTGGGTTGTTTCAAACGCGGATTTGTTTAACGAAAATAAGTTCAATTTTATTTTATCCTTCTTTATAAATATATAATAAGGTCGCCTCTTTTCCCTAGAGGTTGATCATTATTACTGAGGGTTCATTCGATACGAAAGTTAGAAAAATAATCGTGCTATTTAGATGAGTTGGCTTTTTATCATCTATTTTAAGATTATTCAAAATAGAAAGGCAGTTATATGAATGTGATACTTTGGCAAAACTTTCTAAGTGAGAAATTGAGTCTTTTTGACCAAATTAAAAAAGAATGAGGTATGTTACCACAGTTAAAAAAAAGGATACCGTTTACTACAATTCATAACGCTGAATATATATTAGAGGTTAGGATACTTCTTTTAAAGTTACATGTTTTAAATTAAATATTGGTTACAAATCTATACAAATAAATAAAATTGTTAGTGTCTGTTTATAATATTAAAAAAACCGCTTTTAAATATATGCATATTTTTTTTTAATCATTTTAACCGATTTTGACGGGACTTTCACTAGCAGGTAGCTGATAATCCAGGGGGTAACTTAGTCTACCTTTTTTTGGACTAGCTTTGTCCCGCGGCGTTACCCGCTGTTGTTGTTGTACCGTGGGTAACACCGCGGGGCTCAGCTATACAACATATAATTACTCAGTAGCTTAGGAGTGTACTATGTGGGCTCGAACCCGCAATTACTCTGTCATTACACACTCATTCAACCGCGTAGAAAAAGTAATAGCCTACCTAAAGGTTAGAAATATTTCCAATATTTATTTATATAAATTAGAAGTAACAGCCTATCAGATCATTGTAACTTTTGCCCCTATCCATACCGGTTCATTGAATAACATAACGTGAATCCGTCCCAATTGTTCGCTATTGTGAGAGCTTGCCCGTGTGGAAACGGCCGATGGACGAATTGTTATAATATTCTGTTAATGTCAAAATAAGGTTTGTAAGCGATTTTCTAGATTTCAGGAATTTTATGTTTCCCAAAAGCAATAGCGATAGGATTTCTGTCTGTCCTTCTTTTTTTTATGTATGGCCCGGTCAATGAGTCTACTCTGCCTGATGGAAAGCATAAGCAGAATCCAAGAGTGGTGGTCGCCATCCTCATTGTGAATGCAGACAATGTAGCATGGCGACCCACACCATGGCGGCCTAGTGATGCTTCTGCATTATTGGACCTTCGGTCTTGCACTCGCTAACGAAACTCGACAGCACGAACACTGACATTTTACGTTGATTTTCTATGCGAGGGTAGTACCGCAAGCAAGCCCGTTCATGCTGAAGTCATCGTGGCTCTACTACCTTGAGCTGTCTGTGAGCCTGTTTCTTCAGCGTCGAAAGAGAGGGTCAGACTCGTATGTCGTCATCATCGTTAAAACCCTTTAATAGTCCGCTGAGCAGAGGACTCTTCTTAGAAAAGAAATTGTGACCTATTGCACTAGATTCTTATGCATATTCACTTAAATCCTTACTTCCATCCTTATAAATACGAAGGTAACTCTGTCTGTCTGTCCTGCTTTCACGACCAAACCGCTGCGCCGATTTCAATGAACTTTGGCATGGAGATATTTTAATTTTTGAGGAAGGACATAGGCTACTCTTTGCTGCGATAACCGACAAACACGCTGGCGGAGCAGCGCGCAAAAGCTAGTATGTTTTATTTTATCATTACTAACTTCTGCTTTGAAAATTATGACTAGTACACTTGGTGAAGTTTTTACGCTCAAAATGTTGTTCATGATTTTCAGGATTTTAACTAACTTGCGTTTTTTATTTCCTCTGTGAAAGGGTATGTAGGCGTATTACTTTTAACGATCTGCGCTTCCTTGAGCACTTGTAAACGCTATAGCTAGGTTTTACCAGTCTCGCTATACGTGTTACTTTCTAACGACGGAATACTGTGTGGTATTCAAGACTGATTTTAAGGTTTAAGTCTGTAGAGACTACACCAAACAATTTTCAATACAAAGTAGCAAACAAATGTATCGTTTTATCACAGCAACATTTTTGACCTTGGGCCCATCGCAAGCGAGGTGCAAAATTGTGGAGCGACAGCGTATTATTGCCGGATCCATTTGTGGTGCCGGCTGAGTGCCTACCGCCTGGACACAAATTACCGTGGCCGACCTGGAGGTCCTTAAACAAACTTCGGACTCAGGTTGGCCGGAACAACGAAAACATGTCCAGGTGGGGATTTGCAGACGGCGACAACCTGTGTCTGTGCGGTGAAACCCAAACGATGTCCCACCTTGCATCATGCCCTGCCTGTCCGGACACCTGCAAGAGAGAGGATATGATGGCTGCCACCGACAATGCAGTCAGAGTGACCGCATTCTGGTCTGCTACGATCTGACTACACTGACACGAAACGTTTGCCGTCGAAACGCTAAGAAGAAGAAGCATCCTTTTTGAATCAACTGAAGCCTATCAAGGTGTTTATTTTATTAAAGAGGCATACTTACATAATATTACATGTAAGCTTCTATCCGCGGTTTCGCTCGCGAGTATGTCAGTTTATCGCGGTAAAAATAGCCTATGTTCTTCCTAAAGAATCAAAGTAACTCCATGGCAAATTTCATTGAAATCGGTGCAGTGATTTGGCCATGAAAGTATAACAATCAGACAGACAGACATACCAAGTGCGTTACTTTATAATGTATTACTATTATTCGACTAGATAATGTTATACACATACTGAGACTAAATAAAACTTAGAAATAGTCACAGATGTCCTTAATTTCGAAGAAGGTTGTCGAGAACTTGTTTTATCTCTTAAGCCGTTGGCCTTAAGTGAGGGAGTTGTATTATAGAAAAAAATTCGTAAGGAATTTATCTGACTAAATAGAAAAAAGGCAAATGTAATATTAGTGTCCCTTATCTGTTCATCTATACAAATAAATGAAATTGGAGTGTTTTTAATATAAAAATAACCGCTTTTTAATAAACTGTACATATATAATAATGCATGCACGGTACATATATCAAAAAAACTTTTTTTTTGTGTGTCTGTTCGTCTGTTTGTTCCGGCTAATCTCTGGAACAGCGGGACCGATTTTAACGGGACTTTTACTGGCAAATATCTGATGTTATAAGGAGTAATTTAGGCTACTTTTTTTAGACTAGCTTTGCCCCGCGATGTTGCCCGTGGTTGTTAAGGTACAACAATAACCGCGGGTAACACTGCGGGACTCGGCTAGTCAATACAAATAAATAATATGCAGATTTATGTACGTATTTACGATACATGTACCAAAATAACATTTTTTTCAATTTTTGTTTGTCTGTCTGTCTGTCCGTTTGTTCCGGGTAATCTCTGGAACTACTGGGCCGATTTTAACGGGACTTTCACTGGCAGGTAGCTGATGATCCAGGAAGTAACTTAGGCTATTTTTTTAGACTAGCTTTTGACTTAACTTAACTTAACGTTTTAACTACCTACTAACATTAATAAAAGACCTACTGACATTAATAATAACATAAAAAGACCTTCTACTGTTTAGGTTCATGCCGTATCACTGGCAATAAAACACTTTGTACTGTAAATGTATTACGAATTAACTCATATGTAGTTGGTGGACTAAATTACAAAATGAATTTTGAAGGTAATTTATTTTGTCCCAAAACATTTTCATTTACATATTATGCGTTTATCAAGTGTTCTTAAAAAGTAGTGAAGGTTATAAGAAAATTTCAGGGAAGTTTGTTCGTAACCGTGTTTGATGAATATACAGGGTCTCCCAAAATTCAACGATAAGTGGGCGCCTAAAGGTAGACCTGCTAATGAGTACATAAGGAAAAATAATAAAGAAAATATACCTAGGTTTTTTTTAGTTACAAAAAAATTTAGAATTTCTTTGAAAATTTATACCTTTCATGATATTTTGATTTTTTACAAGACCATGAGTCAAAATACACTAAGAGTAAAAATATTTCATAATTTTAGGGAAAAAAAATGATTTTGAACGTTTTTTGTGTAAAAACTGCGGGCAATTTGGTGTTTTTCAGAGTTGTGGTGAATAGTAGCACTATTTAGGTATAAGATAAAAAAATTATCTTAAGCATATTTGAAAATTTGTCATCGTGGTCGTTCAAAATATCATGAAAAGTGTAAATTTTCTAAGAAATTCAAATTTTTTCTTGTAACTAAAAAAAAAAACTAGGTAATTTTTTTTTATTATTTTTCCTTATGTACTCATGAGCAGGTGTACCTTGTGGCGCCCGCTTATCGTTGAATTTTGGGACACATGGTATAAAATAACTGCAGATCGGCTGCACCATTTTTTTTTGTGTTCGTCATTGTTAGGGCAAGGTTTGTGTATAACAATAAAAAAACTTCGTTTAAAAAACCGACTTCAAAAACTAAAAATTATAAAAAAACTTAATAAAGATGTAATTTAATACACCTTTTATTCAAACATTTAATATTAACGAAACACTATTATTTATATGTGCTACCCATTCATAGGTTTGAAGTCGGTGCCAAGCCAAATGTAACAGAAGGTGTGATACTTTCTGGTTTCTGGTTTCATTGACTGAAACAGTTTCATTTACGATTTGAAAAGATGGTCACGTGGAAATATAGTTCTATAAAGGTAATCTAGTCATAAAATATCAATTATTTGTTGAATAAAATATCCTGGTTATCTCTACTTAAAAAGACAAGAGGCTTAAGGTAATTAAAGTAAATTAGTTGAAGTGGAAAATTCAATAGTTCAATGACCCGATAAAGTACCCTCATGGGACACATCGTTTTAAAATATATGTACGATTATATAACATGCTAGTTTAAAATATTTATTCTAGATCACAGTATTGAGTTTATGCTTCGTACAAATTAATAACATTATCCAACAGAGTTCAAACCACGTTTCGTTCTGACAAAGTAAAAGACGCCATATAGACGAAAACTATAAGCTTTTAATTAGTTAATAATATCCAAATTTTTAGGCTTATAAGTAACAAAACCAGTGGTTTTATTTTTCCAAAAAAATCCCGTAACAATTCCAGTAAAAAAATAAGGTGAAGTTAATTGCATTGCGCAATTGCAATTTAAAACATCATTAGGTGTCTCGAAAGAAGTTTTCGGCTTATAATACCTAGTATTATGTCCAGTTATTCTTTCTGTTTGCTGTTTTGCTTAGTTTGCTCTTTTAGTCTTTTAGTCTACTAAATTAATAATTATTTATTCAATTATGACACTAAGCGACATTTATGAACGTTAAATTGAAGCTACAGTGTTAGCTACAGTTTAAAAATCATAGATCGACACAAACAGACGCCACAGAATGTACTATGTTGTCAAAGTAAATTAGGTGAAAACACCAAAATCTACTGCCTGCTTGTGTCGATCCATACCTTCGAGTTTCCAAAATTCGTAGAGCTTTATGAGAAAACTACTGACAAAGAAACTCATTGCCACTCTTTTTGAAAGTCAGATATTCAGGAAAAGTAACAGTTTGCAAGCTGTTGCCACCTGAATTTTATTTTATTAAAATGCTTCAAAACTAACGTACAAACAAAAAGATTAAATCACTCAGTGATAACGTTGAAGGTTTGAGTCTATTAAACATAGAAATCATTTAAGGTTCACATCTACTTACATTCAATTGCAAAAATCTACTGTTAAAAATAATTCGTGACTGGATTAAGAGGCTAGCTAGCTAGAGAGTTGCAGTTGAACGAACTAAAATTATAGAATAAACCAAAGCCAAACCATCGATGACCAGGCCCCCAAGCAGCACCCGTTCACGAGTATGACGCATGGACTTAGTATCATTAATCCGTCAGAAGACAGACACGAACACAAATGCAACCCAATTTAATTATAAATCTTATTTTGTTTTATAACTGAATCGAACCTGTGATGATGTACTTTGTGTAGGGACTTATAAAATTAATTTAGAAAAAAGTCTTATGACCAAACGTCTACATCACTTGAATGAACACACTACCTACTAATCGATCCCACGTTCGAGTTTAACTAAGTTGTGATCCCAAAGGAGCTTTAGACATTTACATAACTTGCGTATTGAACCCTCGGATTATTGCGGTTGAAACAGACAACGTATGAAAATGGACACACTATATGGGCCAGACAGAGGACCGCAATCTACTCTCTCTTCAAACTTCTTTTAGGCACAGTTATTATTATTTTATGCCTATTCAGGTTAATATTATATACACAATGGTTATGTTTATCGACTACGATATTCTATATGTCTACGATATGATATGTCTCCTTCTGGCCTCCTATATAATGAACATAAATCAATTTTACTGCTATAGTAAATATTTTCTGAAGATTCTACTACCACAGAAATCTTAAAACTTAATACGTTATGCATATCTTACACCTTTTTGCATTACTTTTTAATCATTGTTCTACGTTCTCATTATTTCAAACCCTTATACTAATACAGTGTTGTAGATTAGACAAAATTCATTTATACAATATTTAAAAGAATATTAAATGAAAAACTGTCATGTGATTTAACGACTCATATTAACTCGAGTATATTGGTATACTGGTACACATGCATATTTTAAATAATATAAATAATAAATAAATAAATAAATAAATTTTGTTTATATTGATTAGTTCGATTGATCATATATTTGTGGATATGACACATATATTTGTTGTTGTTATACCAAAAGTTAGTAGATAGAGATAGAAAGTTCAAATGTATTAACTACTTTCTTTCCTTAAATATATCGATTGATAGGATTTAACAGGGGGTGGTGCAGCAAAGTCAATATTATTGCCCTTAGAACGCGCTCAAAGAGCCGTGCTTAAGGTAGCAACTTCTCGCCCAATCATATTCGGCACACACTAGCTTTACATGGCTTGTAACGTACTAATAGTCCGACAGTTATTTATATTGCACACCATTTTAAAATAACATACTGAAGTTCCTTATAAACCTATACCGTTAGAGAAGAGAAGGAAGGACATAGTATGCTCCAGACCTCAAACTAGCCATCAACTCGTTTATAGATTTTATTTATTTCTAGGACCTTTCTTGTACAATAGGATTAATAAAGTACTAAACATGTTTATCATAAATAATAAAACATGTAAAATTACACTATCCGACTATTTAAGTAAATTTAATTAAGCAGACACAGAAAACATTTTGGAAACATTGAAGTAGTCTTTTAAAACTTTTTTTTTATATTTTAGTACTTTCTATTTAGTAATATTTTATATTTTTGTATTAATCTGTAACTTTTAGATTAAATTATTAATATATTAATAATATATTAGTAATATTTTATATTATACATATAATAATAATGAAAATAAATATTAGCAACCAGTTTACAAATTTTAAGTCAAGCGATCGCCTGCCCAATCAAAGCCTGCCTGCTTTGATTGCTAGCTCAGGCAGGCTTTGATTAAAATATTTGATCTAAATTAAAATATTTTCATGCGAAAGTGTAACATTAACTATCCTGACCTTAGTTTTACACTAGTGTAATTTAGTCTAATAACTATATTTAAATTAAATGTCCTAGACTGTAACATATGTATTGGTCGAATTAAATAAATCTTATTATCTTTATTGATAAATTGATTTCCATCTTTGTGTTCTACTATTGATTAAATTCAACAAAACGTCTTTAAAGGATATCTAATCTAAAAACAACATAAATAATCTAATCTAATATAAAACATAAATAATCTAATCTAATAAACTTACAACAGAACTTAATCTAAGCTTTACTAACATTTGAATGACCGACTACGACTATTGTCACGATACAATGTTAAGTGCTGTTAGTGAACTCTATTTGGGGATGGATGAAAGAAAATCTGTAATAGATACTAAGTGGAACGGCGTCTGGTAATGTCCGAGGCTAATGGCGTCATCTTAGTCCTTTTCTTAAGTAAATTGGGATTTTTTCCAAACATTTTACGCAAAGTGGGTTTTGAATAGGTATTGTTTTCTTTGTTAAGTATTTTGTTGTTCATTTTTACTGTATATAAAAACGACGGATTAACTTGATAATAATTTAGGTGACATCTTGAAAATTTGGTATTTTTGAATACAACGTAAAGAGAGTTTAGTAAATGTAGGTAATTATTGAGGTAAATAAGATTGTAGCCGCCAACGTTAAAACACGTCCTGAACAGATTTGCAAATTTATGGCCTCTTATCTCCTTATTTTCATTATTTAAGTTGATAAACCTCGAAACAGATTTAATATTTAACTGTTTATTTTATTGCATTTAAACTCTAGTACTATATACTATTCTCTTTCTTATGAGACTTGTGCACAAGACAAGCATGTTCGTTTAAAGATTCTTACAAAATTGTAATTATAACAACTACATTTCTAAGTTACAAGTGATATCATTTAATATTTTGTTTATGTTAAATAACTGTGTCAACCAACTAATCATCAAACAAAACAATTAACTAGAAACTTAAACTCCTTCACTTTTATAAGGTTGCATTTCTACTGCTGTATATATTTAATCTATGGTTGTTGGCAACTGTGTGGGTTATCAAAATGAGCAAACATATTGGTACATTTCGCTTTCTTGGCACATTGGCACAGAGTTGTTGGCAATGAAAGTCACAGGGGAAATCTAACAGTTTAGGAACAGGTGAATGTTGGTAATAATTTGATTTTTCCTCTAAGAAATATTATGGTTAAACAATTTAAGTAGTAGGGATTTTCTCAGACTACAAGGTTTTTAGTGTTTTAAGAAGATATTTTTTACCCTTAGAAGTGAACAAGACCATTCTTAATTCGTTGGTCATTTATAACGCTTTGGTACGTACCTGCTTATTAAGTTATTCTTACCCCGGCTTAGCGTGTATCGGCTCATATAGTGAACTAGCTTAAAAAGTTAACTTCCCATTTCCATATGTAAAAAACTGACTACTACTTTTTAAGTTCTGAAACTAAATTCTACATTTAGTTTCAGAATTTTACTACTTTTTACTACGCAAGCACTTAATCGAGTAATCATACGCAAAAAATGTCTTACATAATTTTGGCAAAGAGCTTCAGAGATCAGAGAGAGATATTAACCAAACATAGCTAAGAACCACCGCAAGGAAACTGGCTTTCAAATGAAAAAAACCGCATCGAAATCGTTCCATTCGTTTGAGAGCTACGATGCCACAGACATACACATACTCACAGACATCGACATCAAAATCGACTTCAAACTTATAAAGTTATAACACACCTCTTTTCGTTTCGGGGGTTAAAAATGAACGCATTCACATCTTGTCGTCGGTTAAGATAGAAATAAATAAGATACCGAGCTATTCTGCAGCTTCTTTGCCACAGTGTATGCCTAAAGAGGCAAATATCGCTTCATTACCATACTTGAGGCGCTCATATATGACATCTTTATACATTATGACACATTACAACGATTCAACATTCACGTTTATATACGATCGTATCTTTTTAACTACGCCCTTCATAAATTTTAATAATCGTGAATACGTTTACTATGTTTTACTCGTAATACGGAAACTCTGTATATATTGAGGTTTAAAGAATTTGTTTACAAAGCAATAAAATTGCCTTACATATATCAGAAAACAAAATTATCTCGATAGGTCGCCATAGTGTAGGTCACCATGCTGCATTGTTGCATTCGTATTTAGTATGGTGATCTTTACTCTTGGATTCTGCTTATGCTTTCCATCAGAGAGTCACTTTGGCAGGCTAATATTCAAAATAGTAATAATATAAAAATGAAACCTATGTACATAACCTTAATTAAAAAGAAGTTGTAACAATATTTACATATAAGCGTCAAAAAACTCCACTTCTTCGCCTACTGTAGCGTTCCCAAAAGACTGGCAGCATTACCACGTTTAATGGCAATACTGATTCTCTGTGCTTGAAAAAGGCCGGCTTAAAAATGAAAGTTATAACTTTAAAGCATAGGATACATTTTGTGTAACTTGTGTAACTAACTAATAAAGTGTAACTTTCAAAAACCAATGTTTTAACTTTTCTCTACTAATTAATATTCAAAACCAAACCATTTTAACACCCAACCAACCAGAAAGTGTTTTAAATATCGTTACGACTCTAAAATATACGTTGATATATTAATTTTAAAGAAAGAGAAATCAATTTAAGTGCAATAATAATATATACTATCTCAGCCACCCAGCAAATCTTAATCAGATTAGATTACCTACATGTCTATCTAGATGAATTCTCTAATTCTCCCTTGATCTACGAGATATCTAAATTTATCAACATAAATTTGCAAAATAATTGAAATTTTCTGCCAGTTTAAATTCGCTTTTGAAATAATCTGACAACGACATTTAAGTATGAATACGTTTATTGAATATATTTTAAAAGTCGTAAATAAATCGAATTGAAACTTTGTATTATTTTGTCTTATCAAAATTCTTGAAAATTGCAACACAGAATGTTTACACACCTAATCTATCTCATGCCTTTTTCTTTAAATGAGTTATTCTTGTAATATAATATGAAGCTCGGAAACGGCTCAAGGATTTTCATGCAATTTAGTATGCATAGGGTTTCGGGGCGATAAATCGATCTAGCTAGGATAATATTCAAGTATAGGTAAACACACTAAACTCACACATCTTGTACAAAATTATGACGACTATTAATGTCTTATGAATCATCATCTTCCTAGCCTGTATTATTGCCAAGATTTGGGGTCGGTTACTGGTTCAACCGGTTTTACCCGAATATCAGTTTTTACACGGAGCGACTGGCATCGGACCTCCGCAGCCCTAAGCGTGAACTAAATTCGAATGTTGAGCTGGTTGTCAGTATATTAGAGGGCACTGACTTCTCAATAACGATTGCCATAGATTTTAATGACAACCGGGACCGACGGCTAAACGTCCTCTCCGAGGCAGGGGAGGGAAACACCGCCATCTTTCATACTCCGGGCTGCTATCAAGAATTTCTAGTAAGTAAAACCCAACAGCAGTCCGACCCGAGAATCGAACCCGAGACCTCTCGATCAGCAGTCGCTTACGCTAACCACCAGACCAACGAGGCGAATAGGAAGATAATGTCTTACGAATACAGTACATATTTCTAAGGGCAGTTTGCTTCTATAATAAGGAAAATATAATGGAAAAGTCGATATTGAAGTAAGATAAGCCGTACGTAAGAAGTGGCATGAAGACGCTATTCTAATAAACTAGAATATTCTGAAAATAATAGTATTAAAATCTTGAACGATCAAATTAATAAAGTCAAAAAATGTCATTTTAACTTTTCACTTTTAAAAGTAATATGTAAGTCAAAGACTGACAAAAGCTCACAATTTGTAAATATATTTAATGGGCATAATTCACGAACCATATCGTTCTATACGGTAATAGTGAAAAGTAATAAAATACATGCCTACGTCACTTAAAATAACGACGTCACATAATGTTATGGGTTACCATAAAACTGATGATGATCGTCTGGCGGAATTGTTTTTGTTCAAAACTATATGCCTAGATCATTTAATACGAATATACAAAAACCAACAGTCTGAAATATTAGTAGTGACATCTAAAAACCTTAATTTACATAAAAATATTTTTTATACTAGCTCAACCCGGTTGTACCCGCGGTAACAACAATAGTTGTTACCGCGAGTAACGCCGCGGGACGAAGTTAGCCTAAGTTACTCTCTGGATCATTAGCTACCTGCCAGTGAAAGTCCCGTCAAAATCGGTCCAGCCGTTCCAGAGATCACCCGGAACTAACAGGCAGAGAGACATTTTTTTTTAAACTACATAGTTTGTATATGTACCGTGTACACATATATACGCACTTAGTAAAAAGCGGTTATTCTAATATTACAAACAGACACTCCAATTTCATTTATTTGTATAGATATGAACAAAATTCTCGACAACTGCTATATCTTCACAAAACCGTTAAATACAAGTCAGGTCATTCCAAAAAAGAAATGTGTCACTTTGTTTCTCAAACAAACTGAACACTTCCATTTTACTAAAATAATCTTTTTGCGTAGAAATTCTCATGGGCCGTCAATTTACAGGGACCAAACTGCAAATAGTTATATCGGACTCTAAGCGACTCCGGTATAATCTAGAAAGGAAATTCTAGTAAATACCCGCAGACTTTCCGAAAGAACATGATAAGGAAGTACATACTATAAAATTCCTTTGATCTGAAGGCTGTAAAAACGAAATTTCGATGAAAAACACTAGACACAGCGAGCCAAATTTAGTATCAAACTTCATACGATCGTTTGTACATATATACCGATTGAATAAAAAAATACATAAGTATAGGACGGCGGTGTACTGCTA
Source organism: Spilosoma lubricipeda (assembly GCA_905220595.1). Classification (NCBI taxonomy): domain Eukaryota; kingdom Metazoa; phylum Arthropoda; class Insecta; order Lepidoptera; family Erebidae; genus Spilosoma; species Spilosoma lubricipeda. The sequence continues at coordinate 14,454,014 of HG992290.1, read as the reverse complement.
AAGTCGTCTATGATAACTGAATTTCAGAAATAAAAAGTTAATATATGATAATTTCTGATGTTTCATTTTCATTATAACAGCTTTACATGCAAGTGTGTACACCAATTAACATACATGATGATGTTCTACTTGTCCAGTTTAGCTGTGAATGCTAATTTACGTTTTTTGGGGAAACTAAATGGTGCTGCCAAACTAAAGCTCATAACTATTAAAACTGCAACTAAAAAATAGTCGAACTAAAGCTATTGCTGTAATAATTTTAGATCGATATAATGTTTAGATCGACACAATCAGCCCAAACACAGTCAAATGATGTCATTTAATGTGTCTATAAACTTATGTTTGATACACAACAAAACTAATAATATCGTGACTTCCAACTGTTCATATATAGTTATTAATAATTTTATTACAAAGAGAAAAAATGCCTATTTACACACAACGCTGACAAATTACAAATTTTTTTGTGTTAGGCTAAAAAAATTCCACCTACATAAACTATGTATGAACATTGAATACTATCATGACAAATAACTTATTCAGTAGGCTTACGCACGATTCGTCATTGTAACCAAATTGTGTCTGACGGTTATATTTAGATTTGATTAAGGAGTATCTCGAAGCTTCGATTTTCGACTTGAGAAGTCTGACTGTCGTATTGCTTACGTACTTCGCCCACAGTTATCTCAAACGGGCAGACAATAGGTACCTAACAATATTCATATAATATAATATAACATTCTATATCGCTTGTATCCTAAGGATCGGGTAAAGTATTCACCTCACCATTTGTATAACTTGCAGTTCACCACTGTGCACCATTCAAGAAAAGTTTTACTTCACCTTGCAATCTGTGAAAGAAATTGTCGCCTGCATTTCTCTACCGAGGCAACCTTTATACTGAAAATCGAATAGAGCGTACTCCGACCTCGAAGGCTGGCAAAAGCATGAGTGGCTTTAGTCAGTTTACATTGGGTGTCCTCTTTGCTAATCCGTCCTCCATTACATAAAACGTATATCTCAAATATATTACAAATAGTTAAAATACCAAAAAATACAGTTTACATAAAATTTTTAGAACTTCGTATGTTGCCAATTGAAAATGATGTGTTAGATGTTCTTTCTTTTGTGGTTGTGGTGTTTTACAAATTATCAAAATTATAGTTTGTAAGTATTGGTTTTAGTTTTACGACTACTAAGAAGGGAAAGCCAAATAAAACAAGCGTTTTTGTTCAACAATTCCTTTTCGATCAAAATTTCCAATCAGACTAAAAGCCGTTCAAAATTTCTAACATTAGGTGTTAATATTTTTTTATAATTTCGCAACCACATTTTAAGCTAACTTAAGATTATAGAATTGGTGATATCAATTAATGAATGTTGTGGTTTGTATGTTTGTTTATGACATGTTTTAAATACCACAAAAGTTCGTGGCGCGTCCAAAATGTCAAATGAATATTATTTTAACAATTAACATCGCTTTTATTCGGCTGAATACAAGCAATGGTTTTATATGATAAATACCATGAATAATAACTGAATTTGTGTAACAATCAATATTCCTGACTTGGATGCTCTGTTTATTGATAAGGTACAAAAAAAAGCTTAATATATATATATATATATATATATATATATCGATAATTAATCATTTAGATGTAATCATCTAAATGATTAATTATCGATTTCAGGACCTGACATGTCATTTAAAACAATTATTATACGAATACACGAGTACACCAATTCAAATTTTGTTGATGCAAAGTTTTTTAAAGATAACCTTTGCATGGAAAACGAAAAAAAGGTACAAATCAATAGTTAGTTTTTGGTAGCATCTATTTACAACCAAAAACGTGACGCTACCAAAAGTCCGTCCACATATATACTCTAATATAATGACCTACATAGCACTATTTTGTAATCATAAAAAAAACATTAAATCGAACCGAATTGACAGAGGTACTATTAAACCAAGATATTCAACAAATTATTTCACACAGCCCTTACCTTTCATAACCGCAATTTCTCAATCACTAATCTCAACCAGTGAAAGGATAACCTATTCTCATTCTTAGCCCATCCTTAGAATATTTTATTCCGATGCTTTTATTCCCTTTCGACGTAACAGGCATAGTTAAGACATATAAGGTCTAAATCACTATATTAGGGCACCAATATCGAGCCACTTCAAAAGAACTAGACAAAAAGTACCCGTAATAAATATTGTGAGCAATCTCGCTTGAATGTCGGGTTTGCTTCACTTCGTACAAAATAGAGAAAACCTTGTCCCGCCTTTTTCCTTCAAAATCCTTTTTGTACAGGGTTGGGTCTTCAATATGCAAGATTTGTTGTTCATACTTGTATCTTGCAGACAAAAAGGGCAAGGAAGGTGTCTGACAAATTTACAGGATTAGTAAGATAGATCACGTGAATAAGAGCTCTTGGCACGAATTAATAAAGTTCAATATTCTTTACTGCGCATTACAAATCTACTTAAATGTATAACTTATAGTATGTATACAATCTGAGTGTGTAATTTAACACGTGTTTCGTCACACACATACACGATTGTAATAGATTTTAAGAAAAAAAAAATATTGCTAAACAAATAACATCTTTGAGTTACACGAATAAATGATTTAGTTATTATTGTTATGGCAAAAATGATAGTTTATAGAGCGTCAATCTCACTATTATGAGCACTAATTTGCCAAGGTACAGTGTATGCACAATCACTATTTAGATATTGTAAAAAATATTTTAAAACATACAAATATGTATTAACAAGTCGTATTTAATCAAAAACAATCCCTAAACTGGTCTAATATAACAAACCACATAAAAAATGTACGTAGGTAAGTAGCTGCCTTGATTTTTTTATCAAAACAATCAAAAAAATCTATTACATTTTTAAAATGATAACTAAATGGATATCATTACTCGGAATATAGTTAAAGTGATGCCTAAAATAAGTTATTATAAAAGGATCTATTACTGAATTGGTAATTCAAATAAAAAACCTTTCTAAATTGATTTCGTTGCTAACTGTGCCTAAAAAAGAATAGACAGAAATAGCGTACCTCGAATGTCATTGTTATTTGTGTAGATTTAAAGATTTAGACGCTGAGTATGTAGTAATTACTTATCTGAAAGAAAAGATAGGTTATTGACAGAACAACACGGCGGACCGAACAAGGTTAATGCATTTTCCGATACAAAACAGTGTGTAATTTTTTTTGGGGGAAAATTTTTACACACACACACATTTTCGCCTCACATACAAAAACAATCGCCTGCCACTGAAAAACTCACACATAAGAAGACGGTTGATAATTGAAACAAAACATATGCAATAAAATATATTCTACTTCAAATAGATTAAAATTTGAGGGTTGTCTTTGATTCCAACATGGTGTCAATGGAACCACCTGGGAGCTATACCAATTCCAATGTAAAAACAATTTTTAAAATCGGTTCACAAACGACGAAATAATCGACGATATATATAAACAAAAGACGGCACTACAACGACATACATAAAAAAAAGATTCCGACAATTTGATAACCTCCTTCTTTTTTTGAAGTCGGTCGACAGAGTGATATAAAGACTGAAGTTCTGATCATTTCAAGTAAACAAACCTACTGTAGTTAATTTTACTACCTTAGCAAACCCGGATAAAAAAGAGAATCGGGTTCAACAAAGATCCAATCTCCGGTATTACAAGTAGTTACGGACATTTAAGTTTGCGGGACTAAACCAGGATACTATGCCTGAAATAATTTTCTGCTCGGACTAAGTTTCCCATACCATCCTCAAAGTAACTCGAAACTCAAATAACCCGAAATTAATTAACTAGAAATGTCCTGGACTAACGCTGAACACATATTTACATGTGAAACTTTAGTACAATACATTAACTCGACTAAAATGTATTCTTATATATAGCAAACTAGCTGAACCCCGCACTGTTACTCGCGGTTATTGTTGTACAGCGGGTAACGCCGCGGGACAAAGTTAGTCTTAAAAAAGTATCGTCCCGTCAAAATCGGTGCAGCCGTTTCAGAGATTACCGGAACAAACAGACAGAGAGACAAAAATTGAAAAAAATGTTATTGTAGTACATGTATCTTGTATACATACATATGCATTTATTTAAAAGCGGTTTTTTTAATATTACAAACAGACACTCCAATTTTATTTTTTCGTATATCTATACGTTGTATATGTATATCTACATTAGCAAAAAAAAAATTAAAACTTTCGCGTTTCATGATATATTAACAATTATTTTTACGGGAATTAACGCGATTACTTACTAAAAGGTATTACATACCTCTCATTTGCCTGACGTTTTGACCAGGTTGCACTGACCGTGTGTAAAAATAATCCTACTAATATCCTACTAATATTATAAATGCGAAAGTTTGTAAGGATGGATGGATGTTTGGATGGATGTTTGTTACTCTTTCACGCAAAAACTACTGAACGGATTTGGATGAAACTTTACAGTAATATAGCTTATACATCAGAATAACACATAGGCTACTATTTGCCGCGATAACCGACATATACACCGACGGAGCCGCGGGCAACAGCTAGTTGTTAGTATAACAAAAAAATATATGACCAGCAACTTTAATTAAAACTTAGTTCTGTCTTTTTTTTAATGGTGTCGGTGGCGTCACAAGTGCATTGCTGACCTTTGGGGGATGGGAAAAGTAATGTGGGGAGGGGTTGGGATATGGGCCTCCGGTATCCTCACTCACTCGGTGAAACACAGCGCAAGCGCAATTTATACTGGTTTTCTGTGAGGCCGTGGCATCACTCCGGTCGAACCGGCCCATTCATGTTTGTTTGTTTTTGTTTCAACTCTGCTAAATCACGACAGCAATCTCATTGATTTGCAATTTGATACATTCGTAAGAAATGGTCCGTGCTTTATTTGCTATGAGAATGACAGAATATGTAAGGTGTATAAAAATGTATGTTTTAAATTTCTACCTGTGTGTGCCATTTAAGTGTATTTAGTTCCTTTAATTTTTTTTTAATTCATTTTAGGGTTCCGTACCTCAAAAAGAAAAAACGGAATTACTTACAGGATTTTGATGTCTGACTGTCTTTCAAGACCCTTTTTCTCAGGAACACGTGGAGCTATCAAGCTGAAATTTATATCAAATACTCATTTCTACTGTCCCTTGGAGCTGTGAGCCAAGGCAATCAAAAGATACTGCCGTTTAAGCTGCAAATTTTCGACAAGTTCTCAAGGTAGTAGAGCCACGCTGATTTCAGCACGAACAGGCCGGCTCGACCGGGGCGGTACTACCCTCGCACAGAAAATCAACGTAAAATGACAGCGATCATGCTGTCGTGTTTCGTTGGTGAGTGCGAGACCGGAGGCCCAATGATGCAGAAGCATCACTAGCCCGCCATGGTGTGGGTCGCCATGCTGCATTGTTGCATTGTCTGCATTCGCAGTATGGTGACCACCACTTTTGGATTCTACTCATGCTTTCCATCAGGCAGAGTAGAGTCATTATGGCAGGGTCAAACATAAAAAAAAAAAAAAAAAACACACGAAATTAAATCAAAACCTACAGGGTACTCCACAGATAAAGCAAAAATTACGAAAAGCATAAATTTTACTCAGTTTGCGAGTCCGACTCGACTTGGCCGGTTTTTATAGCATAAAGAGTCGTATTCACTTTGATTAATGCGAATGCAGGTGTGAAGTGCAGGTAATCGATGATTGGTAAAAAATACGTGTGAACAGCGATTTCGCGGTCCACACGTATTTTCTACCAATCGTTGGTCACTTGCACTACCAACTTGCACTCGCACTAAGCAAAGTGAATAATAAATAAGTAGCTTTTGCGTTTTTTTTTTTTAAATATGAGCATGTATTAGTTTAAAGAATTTATGTAAAAATGTTAAATATCCACGTACTGTAACTAGGCTAGTAGTGACTTGTAAAAACCTGTTTTATACCTCAGTCCGGTCTCTATACTAAGCAGTGGAAAAGTTTAAAAAAAAATGCTGATATCTAACATCGATATCATACAAATATATGTAGATATAATTAATTATAATGTGTTTAACTAAATCCTTTACAAAAGCGCTTAACACCTACAATATTATCAGTCATCAAGCCAATATTGAACTGATAAAAACGTTATCGAGTCTTCATGGATAGTTATCAACTTTACGCTTCTTAGTTTACCAATGACGTCATGATAGGTAGCCTGCATAAAAATTTGGGTTCTGTACTATGGAAAACAGTTTAATTTGTCGTAAACATGGGTCGTATTGATACTTAGTTCAACATAAAACTCGTCGATAGCGAATCAGATTATATGATTCCTATAGAAAAACAACTTATCTTGCTATAAGTTAAAGGTCTATTCGTTACCTGTAAGTAGTAGCAAAATACATCCACCCGGTCCATTCTGAAATTTACAATGTTTTTCGATGATTAATGCTCTAATTGGACTAAACAAAATAGTTCATTTAAATCACAGAATAGTTGACAAGTTTAGAGTTAAATTTATTGTGAAACATAAAATTTATAAAAAAAGTTTACCGTACGTTAGAATCTAAACATTTCTATATACCAAATGATGTTATTTCAAACGTTTTCATTAAGAAAGTTAATAGCACACTAAAGTCAATCAGATTTCGCAAGCAACATCACACTTTAGATAACACACTACACTATTTACAACAGTTTCTCCAAAGTTTCATACATATAATACAACCAATTATTTTGTCAAAAACTGCAGATAATCTTTACTACCTTTTAATTTAGCAGGATATCAGTTAGGATGTACTTAGGATTCTGCGTATATTATAATTATATATATTAATGTCGAACCCTAATGTGTCCCATTTGTAGAGAATTATCTGCATAATTTGTTCTTAGTGATGACATCGGTATTTTCCTTCGCAATGATAATGATTTTTGGAACGACATTAGAAATTAAATTCTAGAATAAAACTGTGCTATTTATTACTTCATAACTTAAGGTAATAACTCCGATTACGTAACATACTTAAATGATCTAAATCAAAATAAAGATAAAATCGATTCAATGATAAATTGTAATCCTTTTAAGCCCGGCTTTGCAAATTGGATATTCGTGAAAGTTCCACATTTTGTCCGAAAACAAATCAATTAGAATTTGAAGGGTTACATTTGTGATCGATGAACGGTTGGGTTATATATTATATGTAAATACAAAAGTACTTTTCAAGTACTTTAAAAGTGTATCAATTCGATTTTTGATTGAACGGGAGTCAGTTTCTTTCAGTTCCCTTTCTAGAAATTCGTTTGAAATTTATAAGATATGACTTTATATTTTGCCAAAAGTTTTATTTATAGTACATGATAATTGAAAGACGAAAGAATGACATTTTTTTTTTTTAAAGTCCATAAACAAATTTTATCTTATTTAATAACAAGAAAGTACCTTGTTAAAATAAATACTTTGATGAAATTGAACCATATAAAACACCCAATCACTCTGTAATCCATCTCCGCCTACAATATACGGTATATTAAACGATTAATATTCAAAAAATATTCAATCCATCGTTTCTTTTTCCTTCAGTTTAAGAATCACTGAGGAATTTACTTATTCATAAGACGCGACACCTGCGAGGACGAGAGAGCTGCCGAATCAACTATAAGGCATATGCCTGAATATGCTTATAGATGTGTGTGTAGGTTCACAGTTGATGCCTGCCTTTTGAAGAGAGCTTTAATATTGTATTCTTGGCAATAAATCCTTGTTATAGCACGGGACCGTTCCGGTAACATATAAGCTGAAAAATAGTGAATGTCATACACCTTGAACATAGGAAAGATGCGAGAGATTCATGTCGTAATTCCGACTACTTGACAGCGGGGCTCTTGATTCTGTACGAAGAATTACAATATAGACAATTATTTGGTTTCTACAGAGATAAAAAGTTGGTTATACCAAATCACATCCCTAGTTAGTATCCTCTACAACAGTTTTAACGAAAATAATAATCATACGTGGTTGGAATTACGAGTATATGACTCTAAATTTAAACTAATATTTTACGAAAGTTTAGATCTTTTCCAACAATCCATTATCTAAATTCGTCCTCAAAGCAGTCACACAAATGTTTTATCCTCAAATCCCATTTCGACTCCTAAATTACCGCCCCAAAACTTATTCTCCTGTTCAAACAATCCTTAGATCAAACTAAAATTCAAACTAAACGGTCGTGAACACGTACTTGACTATTAGTTCCTATACTCATGTTTCAATTACTCGCATTAAGTTCGCATGGCTTATGGATAACGCCTCTTGGGACATGAGTTTTCGAACTTTATTAGAAACCCACATAACGATATCTGAGCCTTCTGACGTTCTAATTAAGAAAGTAATAATTATAACGTAACTCATATGCGGTCGTCTATCTAGCTAAACTATATTTTTTTTTATGTGTTTAATGACTCTACTCTGCCTGATGGAAAGCATAAGCAGAATCCAAGAGTGGTGGTCACCATACTGCGAATGCAGACAATGCAACAATGCTTCATGGTGACCAACACCATGGCGGACTAGTGATGCTTCTGCATCATTGGGCCTCCGGTCTCGCACTCACCAACGAGACACGACAGCATGATCGCTGTCATTTTACGTAGTCTGTAATATGGTAACCAAACTATTGAGAAATATACATAGGTATCATCAACAACCCATAATGTCTCACTGCTGGGCTCGAGTCTCCTCTCAAGAGAGGGTTAAGGCCATACGTCCCCGCGCTAGCCCAGTACGGGTTGGGGACTGGCAAGACAACGTTGTGGCTACGTAATCTTACCGTTGGATGATCTTAAGCCGCCCAAAAGCTTCCAACTTAGCTTGACGACTGATATCTTATGATAACAACTGGGACCAACTGCTTAACGTGATCTCCGAATCACGGAGACGCTCATGGTATCATGCCACCAGCGGTCACCCATCCAGGTACTGAGCGCACTGCTGTTGCTTACCCTCGCTAAATGTTTCTAATCACCGAGTGCAACTTGGCTATGAGCGCCTCTTATTTACATTTGGTACAATTTATTTGCCTTTGAACTTACAACAACTTACATATATATGACATTTAAACTACCTGAATAGTATTTTTTTCAATTTTAGACACACTAACATGAATTGAACAGATAATGCAGTGATAGACCTTGCTGGCCTCTGTGGAACCGTATTTGTTTTCATCATATTTTGTTTTAGCTTTTTCCTTTACTTTATTCTCAATTTTGTCAAAATTTTTGCTAATAATTGTGTATAGCTTGTGTTAAGTTATTTCTATTATTTTTATTTTGGTGTTATTCTTTACAGACAATGTTGTGTACATCTATAATAGATATACATATAAGATTAAGTTTTTAGCTACAAATGTTAACCAGTTCTGTAAATGTATATTGTTGATGTTCCTTAAAATAATAAAATAAAATAATAAAAATAATTTAATGTTTTCTGACAATTTCGTTATTTTCAATAAACGGTATACAATGATAGCAAAATATTTTTAACTCTTTAAAGTTAAAAAAAAACTTTGTGCTGTGCACTGTGCATTCATTATTAATATACTGCCAGTTTTCGCTAGCATATATTTTAGTCTACTGGGCACGTTTCCAGACTCCGTGTAGCTACTGACAATTTCATTACAGAAAATCCCAATAAGAATCTGCCCGCCATATTTGAAATTTAATTTTGAAACGTAATGGGGCTTTTACGATTAGGGGTTGTCTGGTGGCTGAATTTCGAACCGAATTCACTAGCATCAACCTGTGGGTTAGCTCGTTTTGATGTCGATATTGCTGCTAATTATCGAGTTACGATAAATCTTTCCGAGTAAAAAGTATTATAGACTGAAATAAATCTCTAAACAATATTCATCCCATCTCAATTAGCCTATCAGACGTCATTTCGTTTTCGTCGCAGCTATTTCAATTATAATGGTCTTATTTCAAAAGTTTGACCGATATCAGAACTAACATTGCAAGAACTTCTAGTAATTCTAACAGGTCAACATATAAGTACAGAGAATCCCTAGTTTTTTTTTAGTCTTTCCCTTTATTATTCAATTTGCGACACTTATAGATCAAAACTTTAAATCAAAGATTAAAAGCAGAATAATTATATTATTTACTAGCTGAACCCCGCGGTGTTACCCGCGGTTATTGTTGTACCGCGAGTAACGCCGCGAGGCAAAGCTAGTGTAAAAAAAAGTAGCCTAAGTTACTCCCTCTAGAATAAGCTACTTGCCAGTGAAAGTCCCGTCAAAATCAGTCCAGCCGTACCAGAGATTACACGAAACAAACGGACGGACAGACAGACAGGCAAAAATTTTAAAAACTGATATTTTGGTAAATGTATCGTGTATACACACATATGTATTTATTTAAGAGCGGTTATTTTAATATTACAAACAGACACTCCAATTTTATTTATTTGTATAGATATAATAATATATGTAAATACATATACTTTATCTTAATTTAAACTCTTCTCTGATCTCTGATCAAATCTCTTTTTTTTTATGTCTATTATGTGTGTACAATAAAGATAAAATAAAATAAATAATAAACTTATAAGACACTTTCTCCGTAAGTGAAATTGTCCTAAAAATTGTCCTGACTATTCTTTTCACGTATTAATGTGCAAATTTTCGTTACAGCACTTACAGCTATATCCGATTTTCTACTGAATGTTTCAGTGTTTTGACCTCTAAATGTACTCCTATACCTATATTTCATTTATTTATCTTACTGCTATTACAAATTTGAAAATTTGAATACATATTGTTAAAAATCACTTTAAAAAATCCGGTTCAGAAAATAATTATAACCGTTAATAATATATAAACATACGCCGGTTATTTTTCTACAATATATTAGGTTAAGGAAGCATTAAAGCAAACAAAAGCTAGCATCTTATAAAAACTAAGCAAGTAAGCCGGGATACACACGGAGTATATCCCATTTTTACCCCAAGCCCTTCCTTATAACCTCAAAAGACCTTGCGACTTTGATTTAAGGATATTTATGGATGCTTATTAAGGTTTCCCGCTGTTTTGGTATACATCTCTATTTATGAAGATAACGCTAGATATGGATAAGAGACATTGTGAAGATACGTATCTACCCGTTTTCTGATAATATTCTTGCATTTATGATCGCTGCTCTGTTTCTAAGGATCGTAGCGTGATGTTTAATAGCTTATATTAATCTTCAATAAGTACTCTACTGAATAGAGAAAAACTAAATAGAAAACTTCTCGGAAATTTATTCAAAAATATAAAAATACCAAGTTACAGAACTAGGAAAGTTCTGCACCATTTTAATTTTTTTTTAACGCGATGCTATGAACCTCTTAAAATTTATTTCTTACTATTCTTTTTTCAACAGTTTTGTTCCTTATATCTTATTAATGCAGCTATAATGCCCCACAGTGAAATGCGGCAGGCTATAACTAGTAAAAATAGAAGTAACTTTCAAAAGAGAATTTGGTACAATAAATTTAGCGACACTTTGTTGGGCCGGCTCGACCGGAGTGATACCACGGCCTTACAGAAAATCGTTGTGAAAAAGCGCTTGAGCTGTGTTTCACCGACTGAGTTAGGATACCGGAAGCCCATACCCCAACATCATCACATCCCTTTCCACATGCCCCCAGGGGTCAGCAACGCACGTACTTCTGACTACTTGCTAGTTGTAGGTTTTTAATTGCAGATGCTCATGGGGGCTTTAGTTATTCACCATCATGGTGATGCGTCTGTAGATCAGTATCATTTACAACTATAAAAAGATCAAAGAGAATCCACCGATTAATGCCGTTTAATTTTACTCATATCCATACTTAATTTAATAAATGTAAAATTTACTCTGTCTATATGTTTGTTAGTTTTAGTTAAGTGCATTCGCTTTTTCTTAGTTTACTTTGGAATATAAAATAATACTACCGAAATAACGTGCGGTTGTTTTATTAGCATATTAGTATTTTAAATATTTTAAATTGATAGTATGAACTTATTTTTTTACCATTTCCCAGTTACTTTTGTTTCCTTCTCTTATTATTCTTATTATACCTAGTAATTTCTGGTGCTTTTATTTAAAATTAAGTTATAAAAATATTATAAAAACAATTGTTTCAACAAAGTAAAAAGACTATAACTATTATAATGTAGCATGAAAAATATAGCCTGTTATTACTTTTCATTCAAAATGTTACTCGTCAACAACAAACAACAGATATCTCCACAAAGCCGCTTTTAAACCTCCCACTGCATTTCAAAAAATGTGTCAGAGCGGAACGCGAACACTCACTGCATTCAACACGTATATATACAAAACCACATAAAATAAAGCTCGCTCTCGTAGCGCGCTACGGCGTAGACCGGGTGCAACTCGTAGAGCAACGCGAGTGTCGGCGCGCGCTTCTAGGCTGACACTGACTACGAACCGACGGGGATACCAAATATAAATTAAATCACCCGACCACTCCGAACTTAATAATTTGATTCCTATGAATACTATGTATCAAAGAGTAGTGTTTCTTTATTGAATTGAATGTGCATTTGAAATTTTCTAATAAAAGTATGTAAAGGGTTTATATACTTTTATTAGAATATATAATTTAAAGAAATAAGAAAGAAATAAAGAATTTATAAAAAAAGGCTTTTGTTACAGAAAAAAAAAGGAAATTATGTCAGTAAATTATTTTTAGTAAAATACGAACACATCTTACTATTCGGAAATCGATAGTCGCCAAGGTAAACTTCGAAATAATTGAAAAAACACTAATTTTAGGTACTGTTATCAGATATTCTATCAATAACTTACACAAAGTGTTTTTTATAAACAAATATTTTATATTAACTAAACTATTATTATTATTATATAACGCGTACAAATATGCCAATTAAAATTGTAACCCAAAGGTGCATCTTGCGTAAATGATGGGTAACGGTGTTAAGTTGGCCACACTGCCAGCAACAGTTATCTGTTGCGCTCACCATCGTCCCACCATACAATTAATATCAAAGACTTAAGTTTACGATCCCATTTGTCACAAATACTGGCACAAAAGAAACTATTTTAATAAAACTTGCTAAGACCGTTATAGTGATAAGGAATTTCATATTGTCATCATTGGTTATAAAAGCTTTATATAACACAGCTTTTGATAATTTCGGGGGATATTTTACCTATATGTCTTCCTTCCTTCTCTGTATGTGAGTTAGTTTGCTTCTTTGTAAACTTTGTAAACTCCTAAACTGCTTAACCTATTGTCATTATATTTTGCATAGACGATATCAAGAGTACAGAAATTGATATAGAGTGTATAGAAACATTGTGTTACATTAATTATACCAAAGCCTCAGATAGAAGTTGTTACATGTGGTATTAAGCTATCGTGTTATGACTCTAAGGGAATCTTGAGTTTTTTACATAGCCAGGAATAAAAGCGATTACTATTAAAAGTTCCTGGTAATAGGAAGAAACTTTATGCGCTCTACAGATCAGATCCCCTGGACCGTTAGGAGGTTTAAAGTAAATTTCTGAGCGCCACGACCTTCCTCAATATAGACACCACAAGGAGTAGACAGACCCTTTTTTTATTAAATAGGGGGCAAACGAGCAGACGCATCGCCTCATGGTAAGCGATTAACGCCGCCCATGTACACCTGCAACACCAGACGCGTCACAAGTGCGTTGCCGGCCTTTTAAAAAGGAATACATTCTTTTCTTGAAGGTTTGAAGGTCGTATTGGTCCTTGAATACCGCAGGCGATAGTTCATTCCACAGTTTTGTTGTGCAAGCCAGAAAGCTTCTAGAAAAGTGCACAGCTGTGGACTGCCAATCATCTAGATGATGAGTACCCTAAGTGGGACATGGATGAACTTATAAACATTAATTAGGAATTGAACATCGATCCTTTGGTTTCATTCCAAATAACTCTACGCGTTATTTTCGTATTAAATATTCATTTAAATTTATGTATTCTATTCACAAATTGATGTAAGGGTTGAATGCCAATTAAAAATAACTTAAGTATTTCAAGTCTAACCATCAATCGACTAGAACAACATTACGTCCTCGGGGAAGTTCTAAATGTCGTTAAACCAAATTTAAACACCACTTCTCGCTTTTATCTTGTTTACTGTGAGTTATATCCTGAACTGAACACATGTTTTAGAGAAAACAGCTTAAAACAAGTCTTTAACTTTTTTTATGTATGGCCCTGCCAAAATTACTCTACTCTGCCTGATGGAAAGCATAAACAGAATTCAAGAGATGTGGTCACCGTACTCATTGCGAATGCAAGTAATGCAGTTACTACAACAAATTAATCTCAATTGTTAACAAACAAACTAATGTTAAGTACCTGTCATAACACCCTTTGTTAATGCCGTGAGAGGAAACAGGTCAGGTTTAGTAAAGTTATCATTGTGAAACAAAAACAAATAGAATTAAAACAATTCGAAATGAAAATTTGATTGAAATATAATATGTGCAACAGTAGACTGCAATAGACTGGTGTTTATTAACCACAACTTTTTTTTTTATTGAGGGAGTCTTGTTATAGTATAGTTGAAAATCTGTTTAAAAACAAACAAGAACGAACCCTGACGTCTTAGTGAAATGCCATAGGAGTCAGACATGTACAATTAATAAATCTGCCGTCACCAGACTGGCTTATAACGACTGTTTTGTAGATTGGTAAAGCTTTATTAAAATACATGATGTATTTGGTAATAAATTAAGAAAAAAAAGTAAAAACTAAAACCCAACTACGACGGAAAATACGCTGAAAAAGTATGAAACAAGTTTGAAAATCCGTAGTCACACGCTACATAGAAAGGTACTATAACACTCTAACAACGCGTGACTAAGGCTTTTCAAACCTGTTTCATACTTTTCAGCGTCATATATTGTCGTAGTTGGGTTTTAGTTTTTACTTTTTTTATTTAAAATGTTATGTTGCCGTTATAATATTAATTTTCTTTGCAAAGTATATTTTAAATACCATAGAAATAGTACAATTATCGAATAAATACGAACAAAGTCACTAGCAAATTCTAATCACACTAATATAAAGGCGAAATTATGTGAGTGTGTATGTTTGTTACTTCTTCACGCAAAAACTACTAAACGGATTTGGATGAAATAATAATATAGCTTACACATCATACAGTAATATTTATATTTTTGAAATGTGCAAGTAACGCCCATTCTAATGATACCTATTGCGTGTTTACCCTTGGAGACAATTAGACGACACGTTGATTGTAATATTTAATTATGACTCAATGAATTTAACTTAAACTAAAGTTTATATACAAGATTTATGGATAGGTTTAGGTGGGGGTAACTAGTAACTATTGTTTACTGAAATTGCTAAATTGACAATATCTCATTTCTATTTCCTATTATAATATCGCTGCTTGACGGCACGTAGTACAACAATTAATGTAGCACGTTGCGGCGTACAGATTTAAACTATTATCATACTATGGCTTCGCCATAGATATTCCCCCTCTGAAGAGAAAAAATATTATTATAATTGGAATCTAACCGTCTGGTGGGAGACTCTACCAGAACGTGTCCTTGTTTCTGTTTGCTTATCTGCTTGCAGCGTTCAAACTCGTGGTTTGATTCAGTATTCCACTGGATAACCGTTTTATCATTTTTCTTACAATTAATTAAATATTTATTTAACGGTTTGATGCTTTGCTGCATGTGGAAGACTGCTTCTGTAGAAATTAATCATACCCAAAAAACGTCGTAACTCATTTATCGTTTGTGGTTTAGGGTAATTGTTTATAGCTTGAATCTTTTCCATAGTAGGAGTCAACCCTTGGCTCGTTGTATGATAACCGAGGAAATCAATCTCCGACTTGGCGAAATTCGCATTTGTTTGTATTTATTGTTATGCCTTTTTTATGTAGGCGCTTAAACACCTCTTCTAAGTGTTCATAATGTTCCTTAAAGTTATTTTTCTTGTTTTGCCATCCTGTATTTGTCAGGAGGTAATGGACGCGCTCGCGTAAATACTGGGAAACCCTTTGTTATTATTTGATGCTGTACTCGGTGCTTTGTATGTAGATTCATTGATCTAGGCTTTTTAATATCTTCATATTTCTCTAATAATCCCTTTATTGGTTCCTGTAGAGAAGCGTTTAACGATCGAACGGATGCAATTGCTCTCACTATTTCGGCAGGCGTTTCCAAACCTGTTTTTTTATCGATCAGTTTTTTTCTGTGTATATCCACTAATAATTGATAATGCTCCAAAAAACCAGCTCCCAGGATTGGCATCTTGACGTCGGCAATGGTAAATGTCCATTTAAAGCTTCGGCGCAGTCCTAGGTTAAGCTTTAAAACGCGTTCCCCGTATGTATTTATAGGGGTCCCGTTCGCGGCGAATAATTGGTATTCGCATGCTTGGCTCTTATTATTTGTGCTATTTATGACCGAAATGTTAGCACCCGTGTCGACTAAAAATCTATAACCACTGTTTGAGTCAGTTATAGTTAGACGGTTTGCTGGGTGGATAGCACAGAGGCCCGTCGTATTCTGTGCTACATTTAGTTTTCCGATAGCCTGTTATTTTTAATTATATTCCATGAACAAGGCTTATTGCATTTATATGCATCATGCTTGAAACGATTATGGAAATAACATAATCCATTATGTGAGTTTCTGTGGCGCGACCTTGACCGTGAATGTGACGTATGTCGTGTTTGGTATTTGCTGCGTTGCATAGGTTGTTTCTCGCATATGCTGCGTAATGCATTTATTTCTATTCGCATGGCTTCAAGTTGTGACGATATGTTTGTAACTAGGTTAATGTCAACCGCTGTCTCTTGAGTATTTTTCTTGTTGTAGGTCAAGTTTTCGTATATTTTATCGGCTAACTCGCTCAAGTTTTCTAACGATATATTGTTTGTAACTGATAATATCGCTGTTAGCGACGCGGGGAGTTGCCTTAGCCACAGCAGGCGAATAGTGTCGTCGTTTATTTTTCCACATCCAGCTTCCTTCATTTTTCTCAAGAGCTGGGAAGGCTTCTGGTCTCCAAGGTCCATTTCTGATAGTAGCCTGTGGAAACGTCGGTGTTCGCTCTCTTCGTAGCAGTTTATTAGACGTTCCTTGATGGTGGAGTACTTATTTTCGCTGGGCGGGTTAGTTAAAATGTCACTAACTTGATGGACGACCTCTTTTGGTAGTTTGGATATTACCATGTTATATTTGTAATCTTCGCCCTGTTTTTGTGGTGCTATTATTGCTTCAAACTGGGCGAACCATAAACGTGGGGAGTCTGTCCAAAATTGAGGTAGTTTGTCTGTGACCGTGATAGCAGCAACTGAATCGCACCCAGTGTCGCCTCTTGAAGTAGTTGTTGTTGGAGCCATTTTTGGGATGTGATTATTTCGTAATGCTATTGTTCTCTAGATTCACTGCTGAAAACCTAATAGGGTTCCGGTCGTCCCGGTATTATATCAGCACTAGAAACCAATAGATCACGTCGGGGTCACCAATTATTGCGTGTTTACCCTTGGAGACAATTAGACGACACGTTGATTGTAATATTTAATTATGACTCAATGAATTTAACTTAAACTAAAGTTTATATACAAGATTTATGGATAGGTTTAGGTGGGGGTAACTAGTAACTATTGTTTACTGAAATTGCTAAATTGACAATATCTCATTTCTATTTCCTATTATAATATCGCTGCTTGACGGCACGTAGTACAACAATTAATGTAGCACGTTGCGGCGTACAGATTTAAACTATTATCATACTATGGCTTCGCCATAATACCAAACACGGCATATTTATCTCGGATAAACTTTTTGACACAGTAGTTTATCACCGCTAGAAGGCGCTACATTAGATTCAGTGACACGTCACATAGCCTAATACCAGTGGACGATCAAGATGCTTCTAATGATACCTCATTTGTTCAGTTCTAATTAGTAGTTGAGGAGCTATGAGGGAACAGATGAACATAGATACATACATACATAGCATGTCAAAATTATAACCCTCCTTTGGCTTTGCCGTAGTCGGGTAAAAAACATAGTATACAATCAAAAAGAAAAGTTAGAAGAAGAAGAAGAAAAGAAGTTAGTTAGAAAAGTTATAAAATTTAAGTTTAAAAAATGTTGGTATTAATGTACTTCAAAGAGTAGATTAAATAAAAGAAATCTATACAAATAAATAAAATTGGAGTGTCTGTTTGTAATATTAAAATAACCGCTTTTTACTTAATGCATATGTATGTATACACGATACATATACCAAAAATGTAGTTAAAACATTTTTGTCTGTCTGTCTGTCTGTCTGTTTGTTCCGGGTAATCTCTGGAACGGCTGGACGGATTTTGACGGGACTTTCACTAGCAGGGATTAGGCTACTTTTTTTTTGACTAACTTTGTCCCGCGACGTTACTCGCGGTACAACAATAACCGCGGGTAACACCGCTGGGTTCAGCTAGTCATTAATATAAAATTGTGCTCCAATGAACAGAATAACTAAAAGATACCCTACGTTTAAAATGCAACGCTACTAGACCTGTACATAAATGTTCAATCAAACAGCTTTAAAAAAAAAATGTACCTTAACTGTTCAGCATTGTTCTTGCTCTATAAAATGAAAAATTTGTTCATTGCTATAACTCTGTAAATAACTCAACAGTCGAGAATTTTTAGCATCGAATTTCATTGCCATACCAGCTTTTGCTAGCAGCTTCTTTAGGGTAAGTTTTCAATAACTCTAAAACACTATTTTTCTCTTTATGAAAGATGTTCTCGTCCGTTTCTGAATCCTTGGTAATGTATATGCGAAACTCAATAATAATATGATGAACGATGCGTCATATCTATAAACAAACATATTTTTTATCAACAATTTCCTTCACCTCCCTTTAATTATATTTAGTATCGATTCTATATGTGACATTGCAAAGAATTTTGACTAGTTTCTCAGATTGCCGGTTACGAACACGATACCAACTCCTCTGGGAAATATACTCGTTTTTGGTCAGGTCAAAGGGAAAACAAACATTGCTTTATACTTACACTAGCTGACCCACGCCTCTGACGCGTCTCTTTTCAGTTATGCTCGACCATAGTGTGGGACGCCATACTGCATTGTTTGCTTTCGCAGTGAGTATGGTCACCCCCACTGTTGTATTTTGCTTGAGCTTACCATCAGGCTGAGCAGAGTCATTTTGGCAGGTAAATTATAAAAGAAAAAAAAAACTTTTTTGGCCTAAGCGTGTAGTTTCCTATCCTATCTTATCCAGCAAAAAACTTATAAAAAACGTGAAAATCGGTTAGATACTTTCGGAGTTCGTCGTGAGCAATAACATTACACAAGAATTATATATAATATAATAGATATGTCGTAGTCAATACTCTTAATCAGAGAGAAGTAGGCACACACAGGGCAGTGAGGCACTCCGCCGCCTTGTGCCCCGGTCGACCGCAGCGGAAACAGAGTCCGCTGCAGTCGAAGCAGCTGTCACACTTGACGCGTGTGTGTCCGTACGCCAGGCATTTAAAACACCTCATCGGCCTCGCCTCGCCTCGACAAAACCGACGAGAAGCTTCCCCGCGTCGCGCATGAAAAATATTCAGAACAATTTACATATAAAATGTCATCCATAATGACGCGCATCATCCCGATATTTTTGCCTAGCCGCCTTTTAATTTAGTCAGACTTAAAAGGGATTAGATTTAGTTCTATAAATCCACAATCTTAATAAAACCATCGTATTTAAATCACGAACTACTCTTAGCCTAGATAAGTGAGATTGTTAGATTTCTGAACGATTTATCTAGATAAGCTGGGCCCAGGTGTACTGCTCTGAAATTACTTTTCTAGTTCCTCGCCATGTCGTGGCAAACCGATACGAGTTTATTGAATAAGAAACAAAGAAGGCTACTTGAAAGTTGTTTCGTTAGTCTGTTAGGAGAGTTTTTACAACTCCAAACATGTTTTTTTTATTTATATGCACTTTGGTACATCGGAGACTTAATGCCTAGGGCATCCTCAACCCGTCAATCTTTGGGTGGTGTAAAACTATTGTGAGGTAGTCCTATATAGGTTTCATAAATGAACAACTAAAATAAAATTAACACAGCTTTGGATACTTAAGTTTAAATACGAATACATACAATTATATGTGGGGTTAAGATTTCTCTTACTCAAGATTTCTCTCTATTTTTATCCTAATTCCCGTTCTGAAACCTTAAGAGGAAAGGATTCCCTCCAATTTAAAAATACTGTGTCCCCTAAAACTTTTGTAAGTATTGTGCATGTATGTATTGCTTCCTATTTTTGTAGTACATGTATGTTTATGTCTGTATCTATGTATACTCTTAGCTACCACGCCTATTATTACTATTAGTATTATTTCTGTTTCTGTGTTCCATAATTGTGATATTTCTGTTTTTAATGAGTGATATTTATTTCTTTTAGTCCTTTGTTATAGTCTGATGGTATGGTTACGTCAACCAAGTAAATTTTGTTTTCTGCTTTATTTATGTATATTATGTCTGGCCTATTGTGGGTTATAGTGACGTCCTTTTGTACCGGTATCTCCCAAATTATCTTTGCAGATTCGTTCTCTTTAATTTTAACTTGTGGTTATGAATGTATACATACCTATATTATTATTTTTACATTATGTTCTTCTACTGTGAATATAAAGGAATAGGGTGTTGCACATACTATCTATATATCTACATACATATGACTCTACCATGTCATAGAGAAAGAGTTCAGTGCCTCCTTTTTAAACACGGAGAGGTTAGTGGATATTGTTTTCAAGCGGCAATGTCTGTATTGAATACATTTTTTCCTCCCATATATACAAAGTCTGTTTGAAATGAAATGAATGGAAAAACACTTTCCGCAAGTGTAAACCTAAGTGTAACTACAATCTACAGAAAACTGCAATGCAGTAAGCGTGCTTGAATAAATTAATGTGAATAGTATATATTTATTCTTAGCTACGTATAAAATAGTTCGAACTGCGTATAAATTTTAAATGTTAAATTCTTGAACGATTTATACAATGCATTTTTAATGAATCATATGAAATGCTGGTTACCTCATGAATTCTATAAGTTTACTAAGAGTTCCTGGTATCTTTTTCTACTAATTATAGTTCTATTTGACTTATTAATTATTTTGAGTACAATGGAATTTTAGTATTACAAAACTTGTGGTCATAGGATCAACATTACATCCTAATCCTAATGCAATACAATCCACAAACAGCGGCCCATCGCCCTTTTCCATTTTGCTTTATTTACCTTTTTTAAATTATTATGTACTAGTTTTCACCCGCGGCTTCGCTCGCATTTAATAAAACGTATCCTATGTTACTTCTAATACCTCCAAGAATATGTGTACAAAGTTTCATGGTTATCGGTTTAGTAGTTTTCGCGTGAAAGCGTAACCAACAAACTTACATTCACATTTATAGTTATAGAAGATAGGATTTGTTTTTAATAATTAAGTTGCTGATGACACAATGATATTGCAAAAATAATGGTTTACTTTGACTACATAATCAATTTACTGTGTAGTAAAGTAAATGTTATAGCACTTTATACACAATAAAGAAATAAAATCAACAGCTGAAACGCAGTAGAAGCTGGGATACGCACAATTCCAGTAATTTCCTGCTTATCCTTAATCAATAGCTTGTGAAGTATTTATGGAACGGAATCCGTTTCGAATAAATTTTAGGGTACGTAAAATGTTTTATTACTCCCTCTTATCTGGTTTAGAGGAAAAGTACGGCTCAGTTGGATATATTAGACATTACAAATTATTACTTTTGAACAAAAACAATGACGGATTATATTTCAAGAATTAAAATTGCAAACTGTTGGTTACTCTAAACCGGATTTTGAAATAAAAGGCGGAAGGTACTTACGAAATCCCCGGACCTGGTCCCGGTTTCATGATTTTTAAATAACTTTGGCGGTTTTCATTGCATATACTACATTTTGTTCTCACATATCATAATCTCCACAGTCGTGCTCTAATTGTTACTAGATGGCGTCACTGACCTCCGAATTATCCAGAGTATACGAGACCCATTTTAACCATGGCGTAAGAATATGTAACCGCTTTATGATTTATGTTCCAATAATGACCAGAAGCAATTTACAAGTGAATAAAAAGCTTTAAAATAGGAAGCTTAAGGAAGTAGAAGTATTAAATACTGGGTGCTAATTCTTTTCAATATACAGATATCGAACAGAGAAGTCTACCATCTTCTATCTTCTGGTTGAATAAATAAGAATGAAAATGGCTGGCTACATGACCTTATTTAGATTATACATATTAATGTAAGAGTTTACAAATAACTAGTCCCTAAAGTAACATTTTAACGTCTATTGCAAAGAAATTTTGGCAGCTATTTTCCAAAACTTTAGGTACTCATTACCAGCGTTCAACTTAACTCTCCGTTTTGGAATTAATAATTTGTATTATGATACCGAATAAACTTTAAAATAATTATTGTTACATTCCAAATATTTAGTCTCAAAATTTCAAAGAGTAAGTATAATATCACTCTCTAGGCAAGTATCTAACGTATATTGATTTTGATAAAAACATTGCACTATTGGCGACGTATACACATAATATGTAATTTAGGTAGACTTGCTTAAACTTTCCATCTTCAAAATGCTTTTCAAGTCTTCAACCGCCTGTCTTGCCGACAAACTGTCTTACAGTTTGGCAGACTTGAGCATGTAGAATGTGTATATGATTTTGAATAAATAAATAAAAAATAAAAAATGTAAGTCGTTCTTTTTTTGTAAAAATACCAATTCACAATTAAAACAAACAAGTACAATTTTAACAAAAATAAAATCGACTTCAAAGTTCGACTCGATTTCTCTTGGATGCTATCATAGATGTTAATGTTCTTATGATGATACTACCGTCGGGACATCTCCTTTCCATTAAAAAAAGAATCATCAAAATCGGTTCATAAACGACGAAGTTATTCGCGAACACAAATTAAAAAAAAATATACGGTCTATTTGAGAAACCTCCTTTTTTTGAAGTCGGTTAAATAAATAAATAAATACTGATAACTTGTTCAACCTTCGAATTCAGTTCACCCTCAGGGTTGCGGAGGTCCGATGTCAGTTGCTCCGTGTAAAAACTGATATTCAAGTAAAACCGGTTGAACTAGTAGCCGACCCCAAATCTTAGGTATAATAAAGGCTCACAATTAATTGCATAATTTTTACTCAAATATCAATAATGAATTTATTCCTCAGACTTAAAACTCACAACAGGTTCAATACAAATATTTATCGATCTACTGTTACGACGTAGAAAAAGTTTTATAAACATATTTTTAGCACTAAAGCTGTTCCCAGTTCTTATTATTGATAAAGTTTTAATTAAAGAACCCTCTATTCCATCTAGTCTCGATTTATCTAACAATGTTCATTTATTTCATGTAATACTCGAAGTTACAGAACAATAACTATCGAATGCGTTCATTTATTTACACTAGGGATTGCTTCTAGACTTCAATTCACGTGATTCCCTCAGACAACTTTATCTATTACACAAGTCAGTTACAGTCTAGTGATCTTATCATTAACTATTATTCCTTTAGTATTAGAAATAATGAGTAGGTACCTCTCTGTGTTACCTTTGATTGATATGATAACTAAAAGTAAATTCTGAAAGTTGCTGTTGATTTAAAATGTCATAGTAATGAATATTTTGCATGGTTTTATTAATTTAAGGAAATACAATTTGAAGAAACAAATTAAATATTAGCTTTTACTCGCAGCTCCACCTGCGTGCATGTCGGTAAACGCGATCAAAAGAAACCCTAAGTTTTTCCTCAAGAATCAAAGTATTTCCATACCAAACATCGAAATCGGTGGTGGTTACTTTCTAATTTATGAAATTAGTATGGATAACTATAATAGTAATGAATTATCATTAATTACATAAGTGCGATTTTGAAAAATGTTTTTCAATACAGAAAAGGGCAGGCACGAGCCACGATTATAACAGAGGTTGGTGTCTTATGGTCGGCCTAATGCACATCGTAACGTCGATGAAAACTACTTTTGAAAATTAATTAAATGTGAAATAAGAAAAGTACATAGTTGTGAAATCTGTAAGAAAGCACCTTCTTAGATTTTCGAATCTTTTAGATGAAATTTTACATAAAGTATATTCGTACATAGAACTGGTTCTGTTTGAAGGATAGGAATGCAATATACACTCACTTATTGCGTGAGTATTGGAGCAAACACACTCGTTGATATATATTGTCTGACACAATACAACTCAATAAAATAAAAATTTCGTTACACCATATTTTTAAATAAATATGAACGGTTATTTTATTTAATAGTTTATATCTAGAAAATAGGATCTTAAGGCCGCGTACTCGAAATGAGCGGGGCCGAAGCGGGCCACGCCCACGAAGCAAATTGCTCCGTGGTGGCGCCTCCGCTGTCCGCGCCGCCATCGTTCCACTCCTCGCTGACTTCGAAAACGCGGCTTAGAAATTTAAAAACGAATTTCAACTCCAGCAGGGGAAAATAGCTGATTCTAAAAATTTATTCTCTTATTACTATTATATATCTCAACAGAATTTATTTAAATATTAAAAATTTCAAATACTCAGAAATTTGATTTGAAACTTTAGATAAATATGTCGCTAAGCACAAAATTCGAGAACCGCTGGACTGATTCGGTTAAGGTTTTAAATATTTTTGTTAGGTACAAGGAAGGTTCTCATGGAGAGAAAAAAATTCAAAATGGCAAGGAAAATAGTAAAAACAACACTTATTATTTTCTATAAGACTGCCAAAAGCCAATTATTTTTGACAGAACGAAGTTTATTTTAAATATTTCTAATTGAATGTGGCGAATAAAAATTTACGAATAGCCGTGTACTGTTTTTAAACCATTTTATAATCCTTAATGTAGATAGACAGACAGATAGAAATATGTTATTTTAATTTTATGAAAGTAGTATTACTTAAAGTAATAGTAGTTGATATAGATATGGACATAAAAGTCACTTATGCACTTTGAATTTTCAGAACACGAGACTAAAACTAGGTTTTTAATAACTGTACTAGCTGACCCGCGCAACCTCGTCTGTGACTATTATTGCCCGTAGCGCGATGTTATAAAGCATGAGCAAACATAAAAAGGATATTATAGTGAGTTAACCTTAAAGATAGACATATTGTCTTGTTTTTTTATGCGAAACTTTAACCGTATACGCAGTGCACTCAATGGGAAGTCTCAAACCGAATAATTTTACCCCGTTTTTGCAATATTTTTGATTGAAACTCTGCACCTTTTGACTGCAACGTCATGCTATTTAACCTAGGTATAGCCTTTCTGGATAACCGGGTTGTCTAAAACTGAAATAATTTTCTAACCGGACCAGTAATCTATACAAATGCATAAAATTGGAGTGTCTGTTTGTAATATTAAAATAACCGCTTTTTACTAAATGCATATGTATGTATACACGATACATATACCAAAAAGGCAGTTAAAAAATTTTTGTCTGTCTGTCTGTCTGTCTGTCTGTTTGTTCCGGGTAATCTCTGGAACGGCTGGACGGACTTAGACGGGACTTTCACTGGCAGGTAGCTGATGATCCGGGGAGTAACTTAGGCTACTATTTTATACTAACTTTTTCCCGCGGCGTTACTCGCGGTACAACAATAACCGCGGGTAGCACCCCGGGGTTCAGCTAGTTCCTAAATAATGTAAGTAAACAAATAATGCGCAGTCAACCAAACAAGCAAACGAACTCTTTTTTAAGTATACTCGTAGGTTCATATTAGATCTAATTTAAATATACAAAGTTTCGATTGCTGAAAGCGCTTACAACTTTTATATTCTCTCAGCCACTGAAAACTTTGGCGTCTAATTTTGTCTAGAATGAAACCATAAGGCACGGACGTTTTTCTAAATGACAGCGAGAAAGGATAATAACTTGAGCACTCCACAACTAAATACCTCCAGCGGTGAAGGAAGAAATCACAAAGCAATCCATTAAACAACAAACATTTGAAAGTTGGCTGGAAGTGAAGCGTTCTTTATGAGGTCTGTCTATAGACTATAGATTGTTGTTGGCTCTTATTTAAGCGATTTCTTTTTCTATCGCAGTAGTTGTTTATGATGACTTTTCATTTTATACTTTACTAGCTGACCCGCTCTACTTCGTTTGCGTCTCTCCATAAGAAATATTTTTTTCCCATTTTCCCAACATTTGCGGTCTATACCTGGCTCCTATTAGTCGTAGAGTGATGTTACATAGCCTAAAACTATCCTCGCTAAATGGACTATGCAACAAAAAAGAATTAAAAAAATCGGTTCAGCCTTTTACGCGTGATGTCGTGACCAAGGCAAAGAGGGATTCAATTTTAATATATCTAGATATGCTAACTTTTTTGACAGTATTTAATATTAAAAGAATCCAAACTATAAATAGGTAACTCGTACTGTACAAAGAATTTGGATGATTCCACAAAAAGACAGGCCATAAAGAATTTTCGATTTAAAGACAAATTTCAAAAACACTTCATTTACTTTTTCAGATGGAATTTAAACTGTAGGGCAATACAAAAGAGCACTGACAGGTTAATTTATATTGGATGATTTGGATTTTTAGCTTCGCGTTTCCTTCTCTTTGATTAATTTATTGCCTACTTAGACAGAAAATCAAATACTATATTTTATTGTGTAGTTTTATAGTTATCTATTTGAACATAAAGTAAAAGGGTTGACTGTTACAAATCCGTCTAACTCAATTTAGAGTCTGAAAGTAGGATGGCAATAATTTCTAAACGGCAATAGTGTGTTTTATATATAAAACACACATCGTGGTGGGAACTTTAATTGAATAATTAAATTACTATTGCGTCTAATCCAAGAGTATTTTGGTGTTGCCATCTAGCGCTTGACATCTGGCACTTTGGTACACAGTCATAGGCCTTTACTCACACAGTAGGTAGGTTAATAATTTAAAATATAGTTAGTTCAAAAAACAAATAAATAAAAGCGTGTTGAAAATGGAAGAGCCATGCTCGGTACAAATAAGCTAACGGGACCGGAGTAAGTGTTACCACGGCCTCACAGAAAACCGTGTTAAACAATTATTTCCTTTGCTCTTGGTAAGAGTTCAAATCCCCCCCCCCCCATCTCTTCTTCCCGCGTCTGCTCATTTGACTCTTATACTCTAAACTAAATAAACTGACCGGTATTTTCCATTGAATCGTTTATGGTTACGTGTTAATAACAAGAATAAGACTAAAAAACTATAACTCGACTACGTTAAAGCTTTTACGAAAATAAAATTTATGTAGCTTCTGTGACCCGGGCCATTATTACGAATCTATTGACATTATTCATTAAAATACGTTCAATAGTTTTGGCGCTACGGTGGAACATTTACCGTGGGAGAGCCACGCTTCGGCACAAATGGGCCGGCTCGACCGAAGTGATACCACGGCCTCACAGAAAACCGGTGTGAAATAGCGCTTGAGCTGTTTCACCGAGTGAGTGAGGATACCGGAGGCCCATACCCCAACCCCTCCCCACATCCCTTTCCCCATCCTTCAAAGTTCGGCAACGCATTCGTGACCCCTGGTGTTGTGGGTGTTCATGGGCGGAGGTAATTGCTTACCATCAGGTGATACGTCTGCTGGTTTGCCATCTGTACAACAAAAAAACATACAAACATACATAGACTACCAAAACTATTACCCTTCCGTTTGGCTTTGCCGTAGTCGGTAAAAAGGAGAACTATAATAAAGGAACGATGCGACATATTCCTCAATATACAAAACTCATGGCATGCTCAGTGATCGGTTGTCGACGCCAACCGCCCGCTGCCTCTAATGGACAAAACTGAGAGCCTTTTAGATTAACACTTTTTACGTTAAATAGGTCAATGTTTACTTATTTACTTAAGCTCATACTAAGCTTTTGCATATTGTTTCAGTATGGCATAAAAAGCAATCGTAGGTACTTATTGAGTATCACGACATACTTTGGAAATTATGTCATATTTGCTTTTTTCCACAATGTCCTTCAAGTTACCCTGTAGAAGAGTTGTGGAGAGAAACGAACCTGGCTGTGGTTAAATTTTAACGGACCATATGTCGGGGTGTCCACTCGTTACGTGACGAAAAATAAATATCATAGATAAGCTCTGATATTAGGAGTGAAAATCTAATTGGTATACGTTTAACTAATACTGATCATTTTAAAATTTGTAGAAATCAACAAACTTATATATTAGTTATGGAAGTTTTACTAAAAACGCCCTATTTTAAACGACAAACGAAAGAAAGTCCCAAAAAAGTTATGTTCTTGATTCTTTAATTTTGTTTGTATTTACCCATTACAATGACTTAAAATTTAAGTACATACTTAGATGGAAATCAGTCCGACGCACCCAGAGTACCATAACTAAATAAACTGACATGAACTTGAACCAACTTGAGAATTGCTACTCAATAGTATTTACCCCTTTTTTAATCCAAAAACCATTTACTTAGCTATATTAACTCATACACATCTACGTAAAATTGAAGGCAGGCAGACCTTTAAGCTGTTTACAAAGAAAATTGAACCAAATCCTTTTTTCTACTTCATTGCCGAATGTTAAATCCGATACGGTTCGTGCCTCGTTTGTTATCACGCTACACCATAACCACAGTAGCCAAAATATACTATTTTTTTGTAATAATAATTTACTACTATTTAATAGTTACTAATGTACTCAATGTATATTATAGCTTGACACAGAATTCAGATAGAAAAGAAAATAAAGCACAAAATGTTCAGTCGAATTAGGAACTTCTGTTAATTCTTAATTCAAATGATTTAAAAAAGGAAGCTCTTTGAAGTCAATGGATTTGAGAATCGTGGTCTTCGTGGACTGTAATACTAATGTTGAAATCTCAAGTTAAGTAAGAGAAAATATACTTCATGGCATAACAAAAGACATATATGAGAAGAAGGTAATTATCTGCTGGTAGGGTTTTTCTTAATAAAAGGAAACGATGTCGCAACCACAAAAAAGGAGAATTCCTTTGTTTTGTAGTCGCGACACAAGTGCACTCGAACTCTCGAACTCGCACTGTTCAAACGAGGCTCAGTACAGGTAGGTACGTAACTAGACCCTTGGAGCCTTGAAACTACGAGCTTAAATTGTAAGACACGAAGCACTAGCCCTCTCGCTCTAAGCCCACATCACGTCACCTAAAATCGTCTAAAAACGTTCAGTCAATAAATGTTCTCTCATTTTATGTTTTAAGCCTAAAAAGAAGTTGCGTAATGGTTTACTAATGTCGAACGCAAAGACCAAATACTTATAAACAGATAATAAATAAAACTAGTCCTTGCATTGCGGAATAATATATATATATATTATTTCTCAATGCAAGGACTTCTATAAAGAAGTCATCTCAACCAAAAACTGTAGTACAACTTCATAACGGAGGGGAATACAAAGGGCGCGCGGGAGGGGACGTTCTAATAGATTAGAAATTAATGCAAACAGATGCGATGTTTTTATTATTCTGCCTACAAGATTGAGATGTGAAATATTGAAATAATGTTGTAGGAAGATTTTTATTATTTTATTTAAAAAAAACTTCCGCATCAGGAATATAAAATCGTGTAATGTGGGAGACTTTACAAACATACATAAAACGGACACAATTAACACCTAGACTCAGAACAATAATTTAAGAATCACACAAAGTTTTGTCCTATGTGCCATTAGGTCAATCGTGAAGGCAATTACTACTGTATAATAAATAAAAAATATAATCACTGTTAAAAATATAAAATTGGGATTGCTCGAAACAAAATTTGATTGTTCATTTAATATCAATTAAATGGATACACATGAAATGTCTCACATAAAAAATTACAGTCATATAATTCAATAAAGATTTACCTACGTACTTACTATTTACACGACTATTTTACCTTTAAATAACACGTATGTCAAGTCTGAACCGTGCACTTTTCATAATTTATGATTTTCATTCATGAACGGCAGGTACAAATTTAAAAAATATATTTTTGATTTATTTGTAGAACATTAGTTTACTTAATGTTTTGTTTGCTTGCCGATGATAAGTTAAACCACTATCTTTTTCTTTCTTTTTTTGCACGTTTTTAACACACAGGATGGCATTTTTGAATAAATTTAAGTATATAAAGTTTAATTGATAAGATTCGCTCTGAGCGTCTAGTTGCGATGATGTCCCGGGACATCAACGTATGGAGCAAAAACTCTGTACCGCGATGTCTGTTCTACGAGTAAAAGTAGTAATATTAGTTCAACGAGTCCTTGCCACTTATTTTCATTACGTTTTTTTTTAAATCATAAATCAGTGTCAATCTAATCAGATGGTGTAAAAATTAAACAACCTAAATTCTTGTTCAAACATACGTCCCAAAAATAGTTTGTTCAAACATACGTTCTAAAAATAGACAACTTAAACAATAGATAATATAGAGAAGTGCGTTGCCGACCATTGGGGGATTGGGAAAGGGATGTGAAACACTCGGTGAAACACAGCGCAAGCGCTATTTCACACCGGCTTTCTGTGAGGCCGTGGTATCACTCCGGTCGAGCCCGCCCATTCATGCCGAAGCGTGGCTCTCCCACGGTGTAAACTCTGCTGCTGCCTGTGTCTGTTGAGTGTGATTCTTTATTTCCATGAGCTTTAAACACTCTAGTGTGTAATGGCTAGTTCATAACGTCATTAATGTAATAAACATTAACATTAAGTAAAACATATTGGCAAACAAACGATTTCTAGCATCGAGTTTATAACAAACGTGACTGGGTTAATGTCGACATAAAACAGCGTCTGGAGTGATATGAATTCAGCGCGTGTACAACAGAGCGCAATATGTCGGTCCAATTTGACTAGACAGCAGGATTCCCGGCTTCATACGCAATGCTTTGAGAAGTAGGTGAAACTCGATCAATATAGATAGCATTACTTACGTATTCATAGAGGCTGCCACATTTTTTCTACGTTTACAGATTTAAGATTTCAAAAAATATACCCTTCGATCCTTACATAAAACTACACCGGCTAAGCTCAGTAATTGTAGAATTTTTGTGAGCTATAATTTAAAGCAAATCTATGTATTAAATGTCTTTTGCCACCCGTGTGTAAGGCAATTATCGCGACAAAAAGTAGCCATGTCCTTCCTCAAGGTCCAATCAATCTCAGTATCGAAATTCATAACAGACGGATAAAGTTACTTTGGAATTTGTAAAAAAACATATGGAATGTTATGGATTTGTAAGGAAATATGGACGTGTAGCAAAAACTTTGTGCCCCCTTTTCGAAAATTATGCGAACGGTGGAGCATGAGAGTTCGTGGCTTATAGGTACAACAATACCGCGCAAATCGATTAGCACAAGTTTTCAAAAGAGGCAAATAACTGTTTATTTAATTCAGTAGTTCGTTAATCACACTAGTATATAAAGACGAAAGTTTGTGAGTGTGTGTGTTTGTTACTTATTAACGCAAAAACTACTGAACGAAACTTTACAATACTGTAAAGTACTATACAGCTACAGATCTATACAAATAAATAAAATTGGAGTATCTGTTTGTAATATTAAAATAACAGCTTTTTAATCAATGCATATGTATGTATACACGATACATATACCAAAAATGTGGTTAAAAAAATTTTTGTCTGTCTGTCTGTCTGTCTGTCTGTCGGTCTGTCTGTCTGTCTGTTTGTTCCGGGTAATCTCTGGAACGGCTGGACGGATTTGGACGGGACTTTCACTGGCAGGTAGCTGATAATCCAGGGAGTAACTTAGGCTACTTTTTTAGACTAACTTTGTGCCGCGGCGTTACTCGCGGTACGACAATAACCGCGGGTAACACCGCGGGGTTCAGCTAGTACAGAATAAAACATAGGCTACTATTTGCCGCGATAACTGATATACACGCGGGCGAAGCCGCGAGCTACAGCTAGTGTTGAATAAATGCAAAAATAGATTTATATATATTTTTATAGGTTATGGTAAATATACGAGTGTATTTTCACTGCAAAACTACACGTTCGACTTGTGCTATTTTAGTTTGGCAATTTAAAGACTTCTGCGTTGTTTGAACTTTTAATTAATTATATTACTGAAAAACTATAAAATATTATTACAATGCTAAATAATCTAATGAGTGATATCAGTTATTAGACTTTAAATTGGTTTAATTGATAAGATTAGATATTTAGATTAGATCTGTACAAAAGTTTAAGCATTTTCGATGATTTCTTCAGGCGACCATTCCGATGGAACACCTCGAACAAGGCTCATTCGTGTGATTTAAAAAGTAGGTATAAATGCTTTTAAATTCGTTTTTCATAACTCAGTATTGGAAATAAAGGACCCGAGAACATTAAAGAAATTTCATTTCTCCATGTCCTCTTAACAGATTCATCTACAAGGTCATGAATGGCATTGCTCTTGAGAATCCTACCAAATGTGACCAAGCAAGTTGGTATTATCATTGGGCGACTTAACCTCTTTCTGGACGTGTACAACAAACGGGCCAATGTCATTGACATCATATTTGGTCCTAGCAACTCCAGATACAGAACCTTGGGTGCCCGAACCACTACTCGGTGCGACTTTATGATTATAATTTTCAACCGTGCTAACCATAAGAGTAGAGTCACTATTTTCACTATCACTACAACAGCCCTTGCTTCCATCAACAGTCTGACTGACTGTGCTTCCTCTTTTTTTTATTGCACATTTTGCATATTTTATGTAACCTGATTCTTTTGTGTCCACGTTGGGAACTGGGACCATCCGTTTCCAGATTCATTGGATACAACTGATGAAACAACTGTTATAAAATTAGCAGCCGGGGGTACAAAGACCCCCTGGTCTTCCAAGTCAGCTCGTTCATGGATAAATATTTAAAAAATTACTGAATCTGGTAAACTATACACTAAAAAAATATAAATACATTAAATATGAATAAGATTTATAACATAACTAGCTGAAACCCGCGGTGCTACCCGCGGTTATTGTTGTACCGCGAGTAACGCCGCGGGACAAAGTAAGTCTAAAAAAGTAGCCTAAGTTACTCCCCGGGTCATCAGCTACCTGCCAGTGAAAGTCCCGAGAAAATCCGTCCAGCCGTTCCAGAGATTACCCGGAACAAACAGACAGACAGACAGACAGACAGACAGACAAAAAAATTTTTAACTACATTTTTAGCATATATATACCGTGTATACATACATATGCATTTAGTGAAAAGCGGTTATTTTAATATTACAAACAGACACTCCAATTTTATTTATTTGTATAGATACATAACTGATCCTTTTAGAAAGTAAAATTAAACTAGAAAATTTTATCCAGGCAAAATGCACCGGTAGGTACGCTTGAACTTTCCCGCGCTTCTCTTAGGTAGGCTTGGACAAGACAAAGAATAACTATAAGTAGTAAGTAGTAATATTTTCGAATAGTTTTTAAGTGTACCTACTTGGTTGTTTTTTCCTGAGTGAAAATTACTTTGTCCCTTTCTGTATTATTGACACATTGTCAAATTGAATGCAAATATGCAAACTTTCATAACGTTTGGTTGAGTAATTAAGTTATGCATTACAAACAAATCACTTTTGGGGAGATCGTTTTTTGTTTTTTCGGAAGACGGTCCCCATTTCATCTCATCCACATTTTTTATATTTTATATCATTAATTTCATCACGACGAAGACTTAACGACTTGAAGGCTTATGATTTGAAGACTATAAACACTTGACATTGGCAGAAATAGCTGATCCGAGAGATCCGGCTGATTGCCATTTCATCAAAGAAGAAGAAGAAATCACTTTTGAATGCATATAACTACTAAGCTTTCTCCACTTCTTAAATATATTTTATTTAAATATTTCTTAATGACGCATTTCTCGGAGTGTAAAGTTTTCCTAACGGAAACACTAAGAATTATGTTAATTCATTAATTTAAATTTTAAAGCTCCTTTCGTATTGTCATACGCAAAAACAGCATATTTTTTTTTACTAGATGAATAGGATGCTTTGGAGATCACCTGTGTCTGATTCGCAAGAAGCTAACGCCTGAGTGCCACCACTGCGATGACCCGACCGTTGACACGCTGGCAGAAAGTTCGACGGGGTGGGGGTTCTCTTGCTCAGCAACCTGATTGCGGCCATGTTGCGGAGCGCGAGCTCTCTCGCGTCTCTTACTACGAGCAGGTTATGCTTGCGAAAGAGACGGCGGAAGGGACCGGGAGAGGTTCATAACTCTCTCCATCAGCATCACCGCAGACGACAGACCCCAACCCCTAACCCTATCCCCCAAAGGTTGGCAACGCAATTGTGACGCGTCTGGTGTTGCGGGTGTCCATGGGCGGTGGTAATCGCTTACCATCAGGTGATACGTTTGCTCGTTTGCCCCCTATTCCATAAAGAAGTGCTTTCTGCACCGGAGGGGGCTACCTTAAAATAGTAGGTAGCCCGAGGTACGTCGGGGTTCCAGAGATTTCTATTCGAGGGTGCACCTGGTTCCCCGATTTCTAGTACCTGAGACGGCGTGCGGTTTTAGTCGGTTCGTCTCCGACATTGCCACCAGTCGGTGGCATCCGCGGGGATTTCCGCACAAATAAAAAGGATCTAATAGCAACGGTAAGCAAGTAAATTAAAGTTTATCTATCACATTGCATGAGGTTAATCAGTTAGTTATAATTTCGCTGCGTCCAAACTCTGGAACGTTGATCTGGAAAAATTATATTTGCATTCATACTTACTTACAGAATGGAATTAATTTAACCCTTAAATAATGAAAATAAAACCATAAAACTATTTCAATAATCATTTTATTTGTTTACAAATTGCTTAATGCCTGTATCTACTGTCGTCTAACTCATTATAACTCACCATTGATACTGTAAAACAGAAATAATATCCTACGCCAGTCAAAATATAGTTACAATTTATATACAAATATAATAGACTTAATGAGAAATAAGAGACAAAAAGTAATTAAAAACACTATGTATCAGGCGTCTATTCTCAGTCAAGTCAAAAATGCAATGGCTTTTCTTTTATGAGGGTTTAAAACATAAACACGGGATACTGAGTCCTGAATTTCAGAACATTCAAGTGGCAGGTTAGCTCAACTCTTCTTTACTCCAATTTTGATCGGGTAGAAGATAGGGTAATTCTAAATATCTGAGGCCATCTGTCACCTTTAAAGCAGGCCTTTTAGAGAGCAGAAAGGGAACATCGTGGTTCCCACAGACGAGGGGGTCTTCTACAGGCCGTAGATGGCCCGGAGTCTATCGAGGTACCATGCGTTTTCTTTCTAGGGTAAACATGATTCCCCTGCTAAAGGTAACGGAGTGTAATTTTTATTCAGTTTGAGTCAGACACTACCCACCAATTGTCCGGTTTCATCAATACGTATTGAATATTGCGAATGACATGTGATAAGGGCGACACAGAACGTAGGCCCTAATGACTGCCTACGAGCTACGAGTATATTCTTCATGGAAAGTAATCAAACTAAATGGATAACTAACAGGTTTTAGTGAAAATTAATCGCATTAAATTAATATTATTATCATTGCCGCTTTTTTACCTAAATTTTATAAAATCAGGTGTGAAATAAGATAGGAAGGTAATAACAGAAGCAATTATCTTAGTTGTCTTGTCCTAAGTCGAAACAACATTGTTCTCTCTTCGAACGCAGCCATCGCGGAGTTGGTTTAACTGTCACAATAAAAGTATAAACATAGTCTGGAATCACTTGAATGTTCTAAAACGTTCACATTATATTTTTTTTTTCAGTAATATTCTGAGAACAGTACTAGACGTTAAAACTAAAAAAAAGAAACAAAAAAACCTACAAGATTGAGCAGTGTACAATAAATAACATTAATATAAAAACTACTTATCACTAATGAATTGAAATATAAAAGAAAATTTCGCTAATTTCACCGTACCCATTATTTCTTTACTGAACTTATTTTATAAGAACCGACAATAGCTGAAAGTAATAAAATAAAATGTTATCCAAAATTCCAAATAACCAGCACGTCTATTTAATTCTAATTTACTTATTAAAAAAATATTATTTTTGACAAATATTTTTTCTATACAATCAATGAATACTCATCTACAGTTACTTTCATACTATATTTTTATTTAAAAATTAAATACATATATAAGGAAGATCAATATAGTCGAAATTATTAAATATAAATATTTTCATTAGACAGAAAGGAGAATGGCCAGTATCAGAAATATGAATAAAAGTTGCCTGTTATAAGAAATAATAACAACAATGAAATTCTTATTTTCGTCATTTATTAATATACCTTAGCAGGAGACAGTTTTATGTAAACAACTAACATTTACTTCGTCATACATATCCTAACTGTAAACAATGTAGTATATTATTGACTTTTTGTTCATGGCACCCCTGCAGATAAATGTTACCAGTTCTAAAATATTTAGTAGCCATCCACCTTCCCACTAATAGCGGGAGAAGAATAAAGTGAAGCAGCTAACACTAATCGGGACCTTACGTTCAACAAGCAAAGGCGAAGTAAACAGTGCGATCATCAAGAAATGTATACAAGCGTTATATTGGAAGTTACTCTAAACTATACTAAAAGATAAAACTGTTTAGATAAAAATGTGATGGCTAGCTCAAACTAACTTATCGCAAGTACTGCTAGAATTAACACGTTTGTAGAAACATCTATTATGTTTATATATCTCTCTGGCAAATGTAACCTCTCTTGTATTAAGAAGATCTTAAGCCCAAAAGTGGCCCAATAACGTTGATAAAATTATTTTACAAGTATATCTTGACTTTGGCTGGTATATATCATAGGGAATATGCATATTATATTTTATTTCTTAGTCCGACCATTTACATCTCTACAACATAGGAAAAAAATATGCTTGAAAATAGTCATACTAATTTTCAAAGTGAAGTTTAAAACACTGACTAAATTTGAACTATTGAAACGCCTCCATTTTGCGCGCGCTTTTGGACAAATTCAATAACGTCATTGTTATTTCGTGTTTGTTTACTGATTCAGTTACTTTATACTTATTTACAGTTTTAATTGCTGTAAAAATCATGAAAGAAGTAATTTTTTCCCGCAAACACTACTATCACAGTAGGAATTTCGACGCCGATAATTTCGATAATGTAACAATCGACGTCACATTTCGTTTTAACCAATAGGACGCGTTTTGTAGGTTTGAATTTCCCTCCCTTAATTTTCACTTTCTATTTAATATTTTCTGGGTTTAAATAATTAAAAGAAATACATTGGAAGTATATTGTATAGATAGACAATAAAGAATGTAGAAACTATTTGAGATAAATAATTTTTTATGCATATTCCCTATTGTCTACTATCGCACATCGTTATACTTACCAAGTCTTAAATTATTCCACGTTATCATTTTGTATTTCAAAGTTTTCAGTAAATAACTATTGGTTTGAACTTTAGACTGTTGTGGGTAGTCGATAAAAATGTATATTTAACGTAAGGCATATTGCATTGTGCAAGTAATATGCAAATAACCTTATTACAAAATAGGATATCGTCAAGGAGATATTTTTAAATATTATAATAAATAGTAAATAAATAAAGTAACATAATAAAGTAGAAATAGTCAAGCCAGTAACATCAATAAATTATAATATATATTATAAACAATGATTTTAAAAGTCCGTGCAAATACCTGCACAAGCAATAATGCCTCACTAGAAACCGTCAGGAGAATGTCAGTGGTTATCAAAAGCGATTTATAACCCACATGAACTCAATACTAGCTTAATAACTAAGCTGATGAAAGTTAATGGGAATACTAAAAATGTTTGACCCAAAATTCTTTACTATTTACATTTCTTATAAAATTCTTTATACTGTTCCTGAATGATAAGAAAATTAAAAAATCTATACTAATATATAAAGCTGAAGAGTTTGTTTGTTTGAATACGCTAATCTCAGGAACCGCTGGTCCGATTTGAAAAATTATTTCAGTATTAGATAGATACTAGATACAGATATCCATTTATCGAGGAAGGCTATAGGCTATATATCATCACGCTAAGACCAATAGGAACGGAGCACCAATGAAAAATGTTTCAAAAACGTGGGAAAATTATCACGCTACGGGCAATAGAAGACGCAAACGGGGTTGCGTGGGTCTGCTTATAAAAAAGTGATTTATAAAAAGTTAACAATCGCTTTAAGTAAGTGTGATAACTCACTTCACATTCAGCTCCCTATATTTGTACTCAACGAGTTTCATGTTTCAAATCTATTTTAAGATTCAAGTCTTTCAAAATGTTGTTATACATAAAATATTTTTATATTCGTTCGGTTTATAAATGACTTATGTGTAATCGACTAAAACAATCACATGATATTTTCACGGCACATTTTATTTTAATTGATTTTTAGTCGATTATACATTAATCGAATTACCCAACTATCAGTATTATTTTTCCATTTTTGTCTACGTTTAATATTTTAATAATAGTTGCATGAAATCGGAAGAAACGAATTGCACAACACTTCGATCCGTGACAGTGACTATGTGGCGGGAAAATTCATTGACATTTAGCTTTTATACTGAGATCCTACTGTGTCTATACAAGGAATGCCAATATTATTTGGTTAAAAGTTAAATTACTAAAACATTTTATTTACAAGACATAGATCAATAATTTAAATTCCAGATATAACTTTGTACCAAGAATCGAATACCGCATAGCTAGCACGATAACGATAAATCAAAGTAAATGAAAAACCATTTAAATGATTCGTCATATAAAAGATATTTCATCAAAGTGCTTGCCTTGTCACAGTAAATTCTTTATTTACTCTAGAAAAAAAAAGATTAAAAAGATAACTTAGGGAGGTTGGCAACTTACGCTCTTCGGATTAAAATTTTCGCTTACTTAGAAGAGATCGTTGTTCTCTCTTACAGGGCTTATCACGAGTGACGTGTGAGGATGACGTCACGGCTCAGTTGGCGGGAACGGTGCTCTGCTGTTGTTTGTGCCGTCGGTGGTCGTAGTTCACTAGTCGCTGACCGACCAGGTACTTGTCGTTCTTTATGTGTTCGTATAACTTCCGGAATTGACGGATCTGTTAAAAAAATTGTTTTGTTACGTGGTTTCAAATATATGTGACAACTATTATTATACTAACTATTACACACATACTTTTAATAAATAATCACAATACATAATAGTATTGTTAATATTTAAAATATAATCCACAATTTATAAAACTATTTACTGGGTTGTGAGTTTCATCTATACAAATAAATAAAATTGGAGTGTCTGTTTGTAATATTAAAATAACTGCTTTTTAATCAATGCATATGTATGTATACACGATACATATACCAAAAATGTAGTTAAAAAAATTTTTGTCTGTCGGTCTGTCTGTCTGTCTGTCTGTCTGTCTGTCTGTCTGTCTGTCTGTTTGTTCCGGGTAATCTCTGGAACGGCTGGACGGATTTTGCCGGGACTTTCACTGTCAGGTAGCTGATGATCCGGGGAGTAACTTAGGCTATTTTTTTTACACTAACTTTGTCGCGCGGCGTTACTCGCGTTACAACAATAACCGCGGGTAACACCGCGGTGTTCAGCTAGTTATGTATATAATTGGCTGCCTCGTTTCTTTAGAGTTTAGACTGTTGGTCTCAAGTTCAATTCCCGGGTCAGGCCAAATAATGTGACTGAGTTTTTCTGATACTAGAAATGCTATTAACAGTCCGGATTTTAGAAGTTGGGGCCTTAGAACTTGTACCTCGGAGCAGGTTGCACTGCGCGGGCGAGGCGAGCAGGAGGGGCGCCACGCTCTGTAAGGACGTACTTGGAAGACGGTGAGCGCGGCGAGCACGCACACGAGCAAGAGTGCGGGGTAGAATCGGCGCGCGAGGCGAGCAAGAGAGGCGCTATGCTCTGTATGGAAGTACCTGGAAGACGGTGAGCGCGGCGAGCACGCACACGAGCAAGAGTGCGGGGTAGAATCGGCGCGCGAGGCGAGCAAGAGAGGCGCTATGCTCTGTATGGACGTACCTGAAAGACGGTGAGCGCGGCGAGCACGCACACGAGCAAGAGTGCGGGGTAGAATCGACGCGCGAGGCGAGCAAGAGAGGCGCTATGCTCTGTATGGACGTACCTGGAAGACGGTAAGCGCGGCGAGCACGCACACGAGCAAGAGTGCGGGGTAGAATCGGCGCACGAGGCGAGCAAGAGAGGCGCTATGCTCTGTATGGACGTACCTGAAAGACGGTGAGCGCGGCGAGCACGCACACGAGCAAGAGTGCGGGGTAGAATCGGCGCGCGAGGCGAGCAAGAGAGGCGCTATGCTCTGTATGGACGTACCTGGAAGACGGTGAGCGCGGCGAGCACGCACACGAGCAAGAGTGCGGGGTAGAATCGGCGCGCGAGGCGAGCAAGAGAGGCGCCACGCTCTGTATGGACGTACCTGAAAGACGGTGAGCGCGGCGAGCACGCACACGAGCAAGAGCGCGGGGTAGACGCGGCGCGCGAGCAGGTTCCGCTGCGCGGGCGAGGCGAGCAGGAGAGGCGCCACACTGTGCGCGAAGGCGTAAGGCACGGCCAGCGCCAGCCCCAGCCAGCACACGCACGGCGCCGCCACCGAGCGCAGAATGAACCTGACACAAGCAACATCACACACAACTTAATAACGCATTTTTTATGTTACATTATTTAAGGTCTTACAAGGTGGTCAAACTTACCTTCTAGCTGTTAAGTTCGAGTTGTAAAAATATCTATAAAATATTTACTTATTAAAATAAATATCTTTAACACTTTAGTTACTCATTAATTCTATTTTTCAATAGAACAGATACCGCAAATAAACACACAGTACGTATTTGCGATTACCAAATACCAGCTTGATAAGAAACTATGTTTTCAATCGAAATCAAAAGTTTGAAAACAACCAAATAGCTACTTACTTCAAGTCCATTTCCCGGATACCATCACGGTACGCTCGCTCGATGGCCCGGCGCATGGCCCAGTCGGGACCCATCATGGTGAGCGCACACACTATCTTAGTGTACAGTACCCCGAGCGCCCAGTCCTGCCACACGAACAGGACGGGCGATTGTTCCAGTGGAACGCGAAGAGGTATAACTAACACCTGAAATAGAAAGATCGATTGTTCTAAACCGCAGTGTAGAAAGATAGTAAATGAGTTGTAGGGTAATAACTTTTCAAAAAAATATTTTTATTTATTTTTTTATAGAGTATGGGGCAATCGAGCAGACGTATCGCCTAATGGTAAGCGGTTACCGCCGCCCATGGACACCCGCAACACCAGAGGCATCACAAGTGCGTTGCCGACCTTTGGAGAAGGGAATTTTTATTTATTTTTTTATAGAGTATGGGGCAATCGAGCAAACGTATCGCCTAATGGTAAGTGGTTACCGCCGCCCATGGACACCCGCAACACCAGAGGCGTCACAAGTGCGTTGCCGACCTTTGGGGAAGGGGATGAGGCCTCTGGTATGTTGTATGTATGGTATGTTTCACATCGGTTTTCTGTGAGGCCGTGGTATCACTCCGGTCGAGCCGAAGCATGGGTCTCCCGCGGTAAAAAACGGTTATTTGTGTAATCTAGTTTTTTATGACTTAAAATCTCTTTTTTTTATTGAATCTTTATATCTTTTAAGTATTTTATTATATGTATTGATGTTTATTGACTTTCTATAATATGAAGGAGTTAAGATCGGTTAGTTTATTTAACTTTGTGTAATATAAATATTTTTATAGACAAAACTAATATCTAGTCACTATCCACTTTATTTAACTTGCATGCAAATATATCCGATTACATGTTAATTTCTACATACATAATTGGTAATAGATACCGAGACAAGTGGCTAAATATCCGGAATCCGCCTAAAGATCTACTCGTTTCATTTTTTGTTTCCTTCAATTTGTTATATTTTGACAACCTTTTTTGTCGCACGACACTCACAGTAGCCAGATAATCATTAAAACCATTCATGTGTGCAGTACAATTAATATTAATTTAAATACGAGTGACAACCCTAGCTATAAAGCCGAGTACATACCAGCTCGAGCAAGAGTCCAAACATGAGCGGCACGAGGCCGAGGAGCGCGAGAGCGGCAAGGGCTGCTCGGGCCGCCACTTTGGCCCAGAGAGCGGCTCGGGCCGCCACGACAGCGCGGCCGCCACGCGCCCATCCAGCCGCCAGCGTGCCGCCGCGACCCACCGCCCAACATACGTACATACCTACATATAACCTACAATTGAGTATGCGACCAGGTATATTGTTATAACCTATACTACGTGTACGAGCTCGTGCATGATTTGACGACTCCAAATTAAAAAAAAA
Organism: Spilosoma lubricipeda; assembly: GCA_905220595.1. NCBI lineage: Eukaryota > Metazoa > Arthropoda > Insecta > Lepidoptera > Erebidae > Spilosoma > Spilosoma lubricipeda. The sequence continues at coordinate 14,411,464 of HG992290.1, read as the reverse complement.
TAGATTAGAAATAACATAATTTTTTATGTGGTGTGCAACATCAATCGTTGCAACTTAACATACAACAAATAAATCGGGATTTACGTCAACAACAGTTTGATTTCTGATCTGTTTGATCTAAACACTACCTACAACGTAAAAAACCTCTAATGCTCGTACAGGTATCTTATGTCTTTGTACATTAAGTATCGATTAAAACACCTTAGTAATTCACTTGATAGTTATTATTCTTATAAACGGGATATTCATCATGTTAATTTTCAGAATAAGTTTGCAGAATTAGATTCTAAGCAGGGGTGATCAAACGTTTACCCCTTAATATTAATTAATCCGTTACTACAAGGCAGACTCGCCGTTTCATTCAATGCGATAGCCCGTACCTGACATTCTTTCAAAGCAATATTTTATATCTATGTGGAGCACGATATATTTTTAAATAATTTACTTCTATTTGTGGACATTATCCAACTTTTACTAAAATTGTTATCGGACTATTCGAAATATTCGGAGACATCAAACAGACCACTACTGAATATAGGCCTCTTTATAAAAAGGAGACTTTTTAGTATAGAGGTTGTTTCAAGTTACATATTAAAGAGAATTAACTCACCGCAAGCTGCCGTATAAAGTTCATGCACGCCCTCGGACGCTTTCGGTAACCATAATGACATCACTTTTCTTCCCATTGCCACAGGAATTACCTATAAAATAGCCGGATAATTAATACATTGCTGAACGATATTGAGTTACGTATTTTATAAATATCGATATTGCCACTTGCAGTCCACTGCTGGATATAGGCTTTCCCAAGGAACACCACAGAGCCCAAAAAAAAAATAGAAACCTTCTCCTTTTTTTGAAGTCGCTTAAAAAAGCGATATTATTCAGCTCAAAAAAAAATTATTTGTAATTCACAAACTTCCAAATATCCCATACGAGGCAAATATGATACTTACGAGTGTTAGAGCGCTGGCAAGTACCAGCGATATCGACACGAGGATTAGCAGAATCCCGAGTCGCACCGGGAACCAAGACACTCGCACGTAAGGTTCAAATCCAGCTGGACCATCGCGACGCATCAAAGCCTGGAACATAATAGGATACACGTTTCAATTTGCGCACATTTCAAAGATTTTTTGTAATAGGGAATATTACTGCCAAATTATCCCAATAGAGGCGCCACCTAAATATAACCTAAACAAATTAGAACGTTCATGTTGACATTTGACATAATAGTACTTTTTGTATCAAAACTATTTTTGTTTCTGTAGAATATAATAAAAATGCATCAGTATTGCGCATTTGGGTGAAAAAAACATCGGAGTACATTATGTTTCCTAAAGATGAAAAGCTGCGTAAGCGATGGGAGATAGTTATGCGTCGTAAAAACTTATGCACTGAAGACTGTCATTTTAAAACAGAAGATTATGTTATTGAAGGATTTGTAACCGGTAAGTGTAAAATTCAATGTTTATTTCAATATTATTTATTACTAAAATTTCGTGTAAATTGTTCATAAAATGAGGGATGCGCCGCGTTCTCGGAGCAGCTTTTTTATTTCCGGTATAGTTAGACGTCCATAATTATTATCCATTTTTAATAATATGGAAATAAAATAAAATATACAATTAATGAAACTTTAAAAGTTTACCGCGCTAATCTGTTTACGTTATAGTTCGGTGGCGACCTCTAAGATTAGCTTTGCGTAAGTAACCTAATTGTAATAGTAGTAATAATGTAAAGTAATGCAATAAAATTGTATGTGTGTGTGTGTGTGTTTGTACCTGGTGTGCGGCGCCGAGCTGGTGCGGCGGGCGCGGCGGGTGCGGCTGCGGCTGGTCCTGGCGCAGCTCGCCCAGCAGGTACGAGCGCAGGCCCAGCACGCCCGCCGCGCACGTGCACCACGCGCGCACCGCGGCCTTCAGCCACGTGCGCGTGTGCGACTGCTCGAGCAGAGCTGGCAGGATCACCTGACCGCACACATGTATTATATTATTTCCACAGGTCAGGTACAATAACCATGTACAACAGAATTGTGACTTTTAGACACAAAATGTACTTCTGCAATTCGTTTGCAGAACGTAAACAGAAGATGCAAACCATGGACAACGTGTAACTAATATTCTTCTTTCACAAATATTTGCAGAAGAAGAATATTATTTACATGTTATTCATGGTTTGCATTTTCTTGTTATTATATTTCTATATTTTATTATAAGTATAAAAATGACTCATTAGTGAGATTATACAATACTAATATATTCTAGTCTAAAATATGCTACAGTGAATAGAGAAAAGTGAAAGCCCAAACCGCTGAACCTAGAATCCTGAAATTTTGCATGTAGTTTCTTTATATGACGTAAGTGAGCACTAAGAAAGTAAATTATGAAATTCCATCCTTAAGGGTGTAAATCAGGGGATGAAAGTCTGCGTGAGCGAAGCCGCGTGCAAAAGCTAGTTAATATATAGATGAAGTGTCAATAGATTCGTAATAATGGCCCAGGTGACGTAGACTAATATAACCTTTATCTAAAGTTTTTACAAAGTCAGGTTTTGGTTTTATCACTTTTTGATGTTTATCTTTAAATATTGGTGTCACATTGAGTATCCAAAACGTATCTGTTATAAGCAGTTCACTTAAAAAAGGGGGTCACATATGTTTAACTCTTGACGTGTTTTAAATTAAGGTACGTATTGTATTCTTAAAGATAATATTTGTAAGTAATTAACATTTTAGTCCAAATGTTATCACTAAGCAGCTATGTGTATACGGCATTACAAAAGACCCAATATGTTAATGAAGCTTTCTATGATAATGTTAAAATACCTGGTCTAAGATATATATATTTGAGATATCGAATAGAAACGACCCTCATCCATTTGTTTATTGGATGAAAAGTATTTTATATTAAATTTAATATATTTAATAATATTGATTATGAGGTGGGTTGCCTAAAAAAAGCCTGGCCAATTTTTTTTATTTTTTATTATTATTTATACTTCCTGAATTACAATTGCATGAGGCGGACTCAATGTCACATGGCATTATATACCAGTCTACCTTGAGTTAGTTCAGTAAGGCACAAAGCAGGTGCCTATCCTATCATACATATTATAGGAAAAGAGAGAAGGGAAGTAAAACTTTATTTTATCGGTTATATCTGTATAAAATACATACACGAATTCACATATTAATATTTAACTATGATAAATAAATCTATATATACAAAAATGAACCTTCGAAATGTATGTAGACGTGTAACTTCCGATCGGCTGCACCAAATTAAAGAATTCTTTTTTTATGTGTTGTGTGTTGTAGATATAAAGCTGAAGAGTTTGTTTATTTGTTTGTTTGAACGCGCTAATCTCAGGTGCCGCTGGTCCGATTTAAAAAAATCTTCCAGTGTTCGATAGTACATTTATATTCATAAGCTATTTATCATCACGCTAAGACCAATAGGAGCGGAGCACCAATGAGAAATGTTTCGAAAACGGGGGAAAATTATCACGCTACGAGCAATAGGAGACGCAAACGTGGTTGCGTGGGTCGACTAGTAGTATATATGTATGTATATTTCTTTGGCACGCCCTAGAGCCTAAACGGCTTGTCGTAATTTTATGTGAGTGGTATCAATAGATTCGTCTTAGTCGTAAGAGTGACATTAAAATTTGTTATTGGATTATTACTCTAATCACATCCGCTTACAGTCCATTTTTCTATATCTCAGCTGTCATTGTGTTTAGTTTTGTACCAAATACACATTAATCAGAAACACACGCTTGTTTATTACTTGAAAAGTAAAATTTACTTCGGCAGAACCAAAATAAGTAAAATTACCCAACTTAGACCATATTTTTCTTTTCATATTCTTGTGTTAAACGTTTAAAACGTGTAACCGGTGACATACAACTTGACATGTCGCACTAAGCTTAGGTACATTCCGACTAAATTACCTACGTATTTTTTTTTTTAATGTTTACATTTAGTTTTTTTTACTAATAAACAAGCATGTACCTCTGTTCAAATTTTAGTCCGTACTGAAGTAAAGACAGTGAAAACTGAGGTATGGGATATTGAAAAATGGACTGTAAGCAGATAAGATTAAATAACAATATTAAATAAGAGAGAAAAATACAACAAAAAATTTTAGTTTAGTGATGACAACAAGAGAATCAACACCATCGACGTAGTCGGTTTTTTTAATCATTCGTTATTATGAAGAGTAGTCTTCTACGAAGAAAGAAATAACCAAGACCAGTTTCATTATGATTGAAAGATTTCAAATTCGATCCAACCCGTATTAAGTTGAGTATTCCAATTAGTCTTAAGGTGGTACCTTGAAGTATCAACGCCATAAATATAAGTGAAGCATCAATTTGTGTGCCTGTTAAGGAATATAATCGCTACACAGGCCCTATTAAGGTAGAGGTCGACAAAGTATGAGTTTCACTTGTGGTTATGGAAGCAACCCACATACCGTGAGTCTAGCGTCATTTACATGATGCCATTTTCTTGTACATACCAGGGCAATAATTGAATGTAATAAATTAAGCGCAATAATTGATCTTCAAGAATTGTAAGCAACTGTTTACACGCTGAGATTGCATGCAATTATTGAATAACAGTTTTGACGTAAAATAAATACAAATGTGTTTTGTTTACACCAATACAACTATGTTTAGGTGATTATTGCTTTCAAGATTTGATGTGTCTAAACACAAGCTTGTATGAGTGTACCATTTATTTGTAGGTTGCTTCAAGTATTGTACGTATTTGCGTCGGCGAATTTTTTATTCAACTACTAAACGTGTAGTAGAGGAGGCTGTTCATTAAAATTGGGTCTGCTGATTTAATAAAGTTTATTGAGATTTATCACACTCATGAATGTTTATGGACCTCGAAAATATTAATGACAATTGCCAAACAAAAAAAATAAAATACGGTGTAGTCAAACTGAAAGATGATAATTTTAACAGTATATATAGGAATAATTGTATGTTCTACCGTGGCGCCTAAACTATTGAACTGATTTTTAATCGACTTTCAAAAAAGGGAAGGTTATCAATTAGAACTGTGTTTTTTATGTTCGTTACCTCATAACTTTCGACTGGGTGAACCGATTTTAATGATTCATTTTTTATTTGAAAACTGCTGCTTCTCATGTACCCATTTCAATTTGGTCCAATTCTGACAATGTAATCCATGAGAAAACCATATATAACTCTTCAATTTGGATTAATTATATGCGGGATAACTTGTAAAATAACTTAATATCACGCCAACCATTTAGATGATTCCTTTTTTATTTAAAAACTGGTGCTTCCCGTGTGGACCCATTTTAATTTGGACCAGTTCTTTAAGTCGTTTTTTTTCTTAACATTTTGTATTAAGAAATCAGGTGTGAAAAGATTCGTATTCGAGGCTATTTAGAGTTCATCAAAAGTTTTTAAACTTTTTCTTGTTTTTAAAGTCATTGTTGCGTGTTTTATTTAAACCGTACAAGTTTGTATAGGAGCGCCAACTATCCCGATCTTGGGCAGTCAGCATCCATCCGCTGCCAGCCACTTTCTTCATATCGTCGGTCCATCGTGCCGTTGGGCGCCCTACTCTACGTTTGCCTAATCGCGGTCTCCACTCCATATATTTTTTGTGTATCTGTAGTTTATAGTCCGGGATCAAATCTTACAAGTTATTACTATCAAGCTATTTTTTTGTGAGTGGCTTCATTTTGATGAGGCCCACCTTTCGACTTACAAAAATTTTTGATTGTGGTAGCTATAAGGGCTAGGCAGGGAAAAAAACTTTTGAGCGTAGGACCGGGATAACGTACCACGCAATTTTTAAGACAATGTGGCTAATAAATTATTATTAACTCAATCAATATCAAAAGCCACTCACGACAAAATAGCTTGATAGTAATAACTTGTAAAAATCTGTTCCGGGGATCCCCGACTATTATGTGTTCGAAGCACATAAACAAATAATTTAACGGAGAGAAAGGGAACACACTTTACCCTCTCACATAGATCTAACATCTATACAAATAAATAAAATTGGAGTGTCTGTTTGTAATATTAAAATAACCGCTTTTTACTAAATGTATATGTATATATACACGGTACATATACCAAAAATGTAGTTAAAAAAATTTTGTCTGTCTGTCTGTTTGTTCCGGGTAATCTCAGGTACGGCTGGACGGATTTTGACGGGACTTTCACTGGCAGGTAGCTGATGATCCAGGGAGTAACTTAGGCTACTTTTTTAGACTAACTTTGTCCCGCGGCGTTACTCGCGGTACAACAATAACCGCGGGTAACACCGCAGGGTTCAGTTAGTTTTCTTATAAAGACGAGATGTATTAAAAATATTTCTACAAACCTGAAGTAAAAGTAACTCCAGGCTAAGTTCATTAACTGGTGCCTCCGCGTGCACGGCCACGGCGTACGGCAAGAATCCAGGCAGGACGTATTTGATGACCCTTATTGGTAACCACAGCATGAACAGAACCGCCGTACCGAATATCATTGCAGATACCACCAGCCGACGAATATGTGACCAAACTGAGAGGTGGATCATTTCCTAAAAATAATGAGTAAAATTAAGTGTTCACGAAAAGCTTAGTTCGGTTGGTTTATTTCATAGACATACATAGACATAATTTTATCTATTTCTTAGTTGGTATAAATAAATAAATACCTATTTACCGTATTTTAAACAAAAATGGCACACACTAACGAAATCATTTCATAGTAGGTTTTATATATAGAACAAGTTTAGAAAGCTAAAATTTTTACACAATTTGATTTGAATTTAAAATAATATGTATAAATAGCTACAAAATACAATACTACGACATATTCTGATTTATCATAGTAGAAAAGTAATAACACAAATCATTCAAAACGGTCGAAATTTCATCAATCTCTAATACTAATGTGTGAAAATTTGCGACGCTAATCGCTGCGAATAGATTCTAATAAAACTTTATTCATTGGTGAGTTATAATGAGATTTGAGAACTACCGTAAATATAGCTACGTATATGGGACTACTTCTCAAATTTAATCTATACAAATAAATAAAATTGGAGTGTCTGTTTGTAATATTAAAATAACCACTTTTGACTAAATGCATATGTATGTATATAAGGTACATATACCAAAAATGTAGTTAAAAAAATTTTTGTCTGTCTGTCTGTCTGTCTGTCTGTCTGTCGGTCTGTCTGTCTGTCTGCCTGTTTGTTCCGGGTAATCTCTGGAACGGCTGGATGGATTTTGACGGGACTTTCACTGGCAGGTAGCTGATGATCCGGGGAGTAACTTAGGCTACTTTTTTTAGACTAATTTTGTCCCGCGGCGTTACTTGCAGTACAACAATAACCGCGGGTAACACCGCGGGGTTCAGCTGGTAAGAAATAAACTGCAAACCTGCACTGGACTGAAATCAGGATCATTTAAGTTCTTCAAGAACCATAGCACGCCGGGCCTTAGAACTTCGCGTAACAACAGGATGAACGACGCGAAGTAATACACGTAGACCATTCCAACCAGCCAATGAATGAACATAAGGGTCCATGGTGCTGCCTGGAGACTCGCCTCGCGGTCTTTTAGAGTCGCGTCGAACATCGACAAGGAGCATAAATCCAGCCACCAACCACAAACTAATGGTATAACACCGATCTGTGAAACAAAAAGAAAGGATTTTTTACAAAAAAGCGATAATGCTATTCATTGAGTTCAAATCTATATCTATATCTATATCTATATACTTATAATAAAACTGTAGAGAGGTCAATTCTGTACATTGAATATATATTAAAAAATATTATTGGGGGATGAATGGTTATCGATACTGATGCCAAAAATGTAATCAGTAAGTTTTTTGTCTGTCTGTCTGTCTGTCTGTCTGTATGTGCACGCATGGATCAAAAACTACTGAAGGGATTTTAACCAAACTTGGTACGATCATAGTCCATACTCCTGGGCAGGTTATAGGCTATATAACATAACGCTAAGATGCATAGGAGCTGAGCAGTGACGATAAATTTGAAGCAAGTCGGATGAAAATTTTCGCTTTCGAGCTCTTATCCTCGCATACGTTGATCATACACCAAAAATATGTATTACAAAGATGATGGTCTTCAAAAGATCTACAAAAAAGTCCTCAATAGTATATTTCTATCTTTTATAAATTAGCCACAATAACGTGTTTAAGCGTTAGGCATTTCTTCAAGGTGTATTAAATACTTAAATATATTGTATTTCACATGGATATATCCTTATCACTATACACTTTAATATCTTTTTTAATAAAATATAGAATTATAAAATTATAATTAATAAACACACAAGATATAGATGAAATAAAACTGCCAAATCTCGCCGCACCAGTATAGGTACGACATTACGGTTGATTTTTCTTTAACACGCGAAACGGCCATCCGATGGATCTACAAAAAGGCGGGAGCGCTCACGCGCTGACTTCACTCGAATTGTCACTGTTAATGCGAACGAACGTGGTTCTTATTGACTGGGAATAAGCGCGTTTTAGATTTAAAAAATACATAAGACGTAGTTTTTAGATATCAGTTTAAAGTAGGTATTAGATAATAATATAATTAGTTTGTTTAGTGTTTTTGTTTGTTTCTCCTTCTTTTCTTTATATTTATAGTTGTAAAATTAGTAAGTATAATTTCAAATAAGTAAATTTATGCAATGACAATTAATAAATCTCATCGTCAGACTTTCCGTGTTGCTGGAGTAGATCTTAGTCTCAGATGTTTTTCACATGGGCAGTTGTACGTCGCTTTTTCCTGGGTCAGTAGTTCCACAAATCTTTATGCATACGTACCGGAAGCGTCCACTTTGAACAAATGTAAACAAGTGTAGTGACGATGCAAAACAAAAATTACTCTTCGGTCTTAAATAGATTTTTAAAAGGCAGCGTCATATTTATTTAATAAATTGTAGTTTAATAGTCTATAGTTTAAAAAAAACATTATTGTAAAAGGAGATCCACGCGGACGGCAGAGCTTTAAACAATAAGATATTATGTCGCATGCCTGCCTGGTCAAAGTACAGAATATTGCTTCATTCATCGGGTGGTGAAACTACTACTTACCGAATCAATTTTTTTGCAGAATTTCTACTGTATTATGATTAATTATGAATTTAAATTTAAGATAAAGTTCAAGCTTAACAACCAAAAACGATATTTCTGTAATGACGCTGGTCACATGAGACGCGTGACATCACACTCTAGCCACAACAAAACAAAACAGCGCGGTTTAAGTTAATTTTATCAGTTTTCTCCAATTTTATATTAATTAAAATGTCGAATAAATGGTTTGTAGTGCCACAGTGAACAAATCTATACATCTATAGGTACAAATAAATAAAATTGGAGTGTCTCTTTGTAATATCAAAATAACCGCTTTTTACTAAATGCATATGTATGTATACACGGTACATATACCAAAAATGTAGTTAAAATTTTTTTTGTCAGTCTGCCTGTTTGTCTGTTTGTTCCGGGTATTCTCTGGAACGGCTGGACCGATTTTGACGGGACATTCACTGGCAGGTAGCTGATGATCCAGGGAGTAACTTAGGCCACTTATTTAGACTAACTTTGTCCCGCGGCGTTACGCCGAAATGTATGTATGCGCGTAACTTTCGATCGGCTACACCAAATTATATTTTTTTTTATGTGTTAGTTATTCTTAGGACAAGGTTTGTGTACAAGAAAAAATAAAAAATAAAGGAAAAAGTTTTTTTGTCCGTGACTACACCTTACTCATGGGTAGCTGGTAACGAAAGAAAAATATGGTGGTACGAAGTTCGTCGGGTCAGATAACATCTTTAAATACCACGCTTTGTACTATTTCAAAATGTAACCTAAAAGCATTGAGATATACCTACCTACATAAAGTAAATTAGATTATACAAAAATAATAAATGATTTTTTTCCAGAGGTTATTACAGAAACAATTTTTATGTTGTACTTATGCAAGTGCAACATAGCTGCTTTAACATTTTTTCAGTTCTGCAGCATAGTTATCAATGTTATTATTATGTACTAGCTGAACCCCGCGGTGTTACCCGCAGTTATTGTTGTATCACGAGTAACGCCGCGGGACAAAGTTAGTCTAAAAAAAGTAGCCTAAGTTACTTCCTGGATCATCAGCTACCTGCCAGTGAAAGTTCCGTCAAAATCCGTCCAGCCGTTCCAGAGATTACCCGGAACAAACAAACAGACAGACAAAAACATTTTTAACTACATTTTTGGTATATGTACCGTGTATATATATACATAGGCATTTAGTAAAAAGCGGTTATTTTAATATTCAAACACACTCCAATTTTATTTATTTGTATAGATAGAAAAGTGCAACCATAAAAGCGTCTATCTTATGTAGGTTGCTGTTATCGGCACGCACAAAATTTGGTTCCTTTTTGTTTCGAACCACTTATTAAATAGTTTATTAAAAAAAGTCCTGCAGAAATAGCTCACAGATCGATTATTACCACTCCGAAAACATAAAACGCAAACAATATTCAATAGAGGAATCTTTCGTTTATTAGCATGTGACGTCACCAGAGTTGCAACCAATCACAAGACGTTTATGTCAAAGACAAAATTTCAAAAAAATTGTTAGTTTTATTTCGTGCAATCTGCGAGAAACTTAAATTATTTTGTTTGATTTATAGTGAAATATGTCTTTTTAGACTATTATCTTAAAGGATGACCCCAATCCATAGTTTATTTCCCTTTCCTCTTTAAACGCGTGCAGTTTTTGGTGAGTCTGTGAGTCTATGCTTTGTGATGACGATAAACAAGACATAGGTCAGACGTTGCGCACCGCAGGCATAGACGAACTGTTTCAGCAACGGAAAGCTCTATGTGGCTCTGTCGAGGGTGAGCGACAATGCTAATATGTTCGTATATTGTTCCAATGGCATTACACATAACATAGTATACAGCGAAGCTCTTTAAATAAAGGTAACACTGTCACAGTATGTGGACATATCAGTGAAATTGCACGCAAAAACTACTGAACGGATTTGAATGACACTACAGGAATTTAACTTATACATCAGAATAACACATAGACTACTATTTGCCACGATAACCGACATACACGCGGGCGGAGCCGCGGGCAGCAGCTAGTATTCAATAAGAGTATTCATGAATAATATAAGTCAGTTGGTAGGAATATCAAGTAAAGCTGATTTGAATTGTTTTTTCATGGAAATATAATGATTTGCCAAACATTTATTGTATTTTTTGTTTTAGTTGCCTACAAAACATTATTTACAAAAAAAGTTTTACATCTTTCTAATCCACTTAAGACTACCTATTCATAATTGTTTATTTGCACTTCTAAAAATCAGCAATAAATTTAATTGTCTAAGCAAAGACGAAAGTAAGTATAACAAAATTAGTTGACCCGACGAACTTTGTATGACCATATTTACATGTCTGTCTGAGCTTCCAATTGACTTTTCCCGTATTTTTTTTTTCTTGTACCCAAACCTTGTCTGACAATAACGAACAAATACATAACACATACAATAACGATTGTACAAATTAAATATATATTTAATTTGTACAATCGATCGGAAGTTATGGGCGTACATACATTCCGGCGATATTTTTTTTATATGTAGATAATTGGTCAATTTTTGACATTACAAGATTAATTTTAATAAATAACAGTATTCAAACAGAATTTTAACCGGTTTAATTTTTGTTTACCAGTGGTACATGATATCTTCGGGCCCCCATGATTTTCGGTAGGACGGTAAAAGCGAATAAAAAGCCACACGGTACCATTATGCATTACTCCTAAATCAAGATCTCTATAAGCTGTAAGCTGTAAATAACAGTTCAAAAACCTTCCAGAATGGCGCTGGTGCAGACACAGGGCATACCCTGTGTCTACACCAGCGCCATTCATACCATAGAATCATGGAGTATAGGGGTATTAAAAAAATGTGTAGGTAAAATAGGCTTTATTAAGAATGCTATTGCAAAGCGGAAGCCTTTTTCTCATTTGATTATCTCATTTGATTATCTCATTTGATTATCTTTTCTAATTCTTTAAAATTAATACTTTTGCTACAGTGGCGCCGCCTATTTAATGCTTTTAGCGGACACTTTTCTATCCTAGAGATGGTACTCATTTACCTCTATACTCCATGAACTAAATGGAAATAAACCATAGAGCAACACCCTACTGTGTTGCTCTATGGTTTACTCTATGGTACAACACGGTAGTAGTACGAGTACGTATACACTTTTATGACAGACCGAGTTCATGTATCATAAAAAGGTAGTAGAGCTAGGCTGATTTCTACACGAACGGGCCGGCTCGACCGGAGAGGTACTACCATCGCACTGAAAATCAACGTAAAATGACAGCGATCGTACTGTCGTGTTTCGTTGGTGAGTGCGAGACCAATGATGCAGGAGCATCACTAGCCCGCCATGGTGTGGGTCACCATGCTGCATTGTTGCATTGCCTGCATCCGCAATGAGTATGGTAACCACCACTCTTGGACTCTGCTTATACTTTCCATCAGGTAGAGTAGTCATTTTGGCAGGCCCATACATAAAAAAATGTATGTGTTTTTTTTTGTTTTAATTGTTATGTGTGAGTTCGTAATGACAGGTAATTGTTTTTGTATGTTATTGTAAAAATTGTCCCCCGCAAAAATGAAATACCTACCGTTTTGTAACGGAAAAAGGCGCCATGGCTACTCCACTTCAGTAATCTATACTAATATATAAAGCTGAAGAGTTTGTTTGTTTGAACGCGCTAATCTCAGGAACCGCTGGTCCGATTTGAAAAATTATTTCAGTGTTAGATAGCCTGTTTATCGAGGAAGGTTATATGCTATATTTTATCACGCTAAGGCCAATAGGAGCGGAGCAACAATGTTCAAAAAACGGGGGAAATTTTTCACGCTACAGGCAATAGAAGACGCATACGAAGTTGCGAGGGTCAGCTAGTCATAAATATTCTAGCTTCGGTACTTTACCAATACATATTTTTAAATGATAAATTACAAAGCTAGTCTTTATTATAGGTGCAAAGAAGGAAGTTCGTTGCTTAATTTATTCGTATCTATTAAATAGATATCCATCATACTCCGTAAATACCTACTAGGTAGATTTGCGTGAATCTTTTGTTTATTAAATTTGCTTATGCAAATTTTAATATAAATATATTATACAAAATTAGTTAAAATGTAAGTATATTATTAAATTATAAATACGTAATTCTTTTCAACTTATGTAATCTTAATTTAAAATACCTAGATGAAGTTTGGAACAGCTTAGAAGCAAATTGTGAACAAAATTTGTAGGAATTTTTTTATAGTACTTACTGGGAAGGAAGAAACAAACTTGTAAACATATTTTACGCTAGCTAGACTTAGTTCCTCCTTATATCAGTCAGCCGTTCCAGCGATTAGCCAGAACACACAGACAAACAAAAATTTTAAGAACTAATATTTTCATATGCATTAAGAGAAAAGCTGTTAATCTGAAATTGCAAACAGACGATTTTATTTATTTGTATAGATAAGTCATAATAATTTTAAAAGTGTCTTTAGCCAAACCTCCAAATGTTTGTGACTTTAACACACATGCAGCTAAAACGTTGTTTATATACTAAACGTCCTCATTTTTTTTAAATTGATCCCACAAATCGCGTTGGTCCCACCGTATCGTGCAACCTTGACATCATTAACTAGGTATGTCGTTTCAAACACATATAAATGTATATTATTACGAATGTTTGGTATTCGTACCTACTTTAGTTTCAAACTAGCTGAACTCCGCGGTGCTACCCGCGGCTATTGTTGTACTGCGAGTAACGCCGCGGGACAAACTTAGTCTAAAAAATAGCCTAAGTTACTCCCCGGATCATCAGCTACCTGCCAGTGAAAGTCCCGTCAAAATCCGTCCAGCCGTTCCAGAGATTACCCGGAACAAACAGACAGACAGACAGACAAAAAATTTTTTAACTACGGTTTTGGTATATGTACCGTGTATACATTGTAACGTCGTAGTATCGACTTATACACTAGAAATTATAACCTATTCGTTTTGATACCATTTCCTTGTTGTGAGTTTAGTTTTGACAGATGTCACATCAGTTTGACATAATCTATGGAAATTTGGTAGACTGATCGATTTATTTAAGAGTTGTCCCTTCCGATGGCGCTCTGAGGTAATTTTGTGGCTGGGAACACTCTACTAGTTTGTCATCCTTTTTCCGGTCGAACACTGAGAGAGAGTGGTTGACATATTTTAACAATTTGTTGGTTCTTGTTGAATCGTTCTTAATTTGGCTAATCACCACGGTCCATGGCCAGATAAATGCGGCGGAAGATGCCCCGCTGTTAGTTATCGTGAATTAACGGTTATTTCGACTTTTTCGGGTAAGTGAAAATGGTGACTCCACGTTCGACAAGCACGTTTGTTGTTGAAGCGAATTTTGCTAAAAATAGTTGATTTCACTTACAGAAACTAACATCGAAAGATTCGCCAAGGGATTCGTTGGATTTTCTAAGGATTTGACACGTTATTTTGTTACTTGCTATTGTTTGGAGCTTTGAAGAATTTTTGAAATATTGTTGATAAAAGAAACTCTGGTAAGTACTGAATAGTTACTATTGAGATTAGGATTGATAACCAAAGTGATAAAGTACCTAATTAACCAGTGAATTATCTTTGTTTTAGCCGGAAGCGCGGGGTTTCTTTCTTTATTTCTTTTTTTTACTTTTCTTTTTTTCTTATATTTTTATACTGGAATTTTTCTGGGATATTAGTATTATCCTCATTAGAACATTACATTTTTTATAACCTATTTTTACAAAGGTTTGTTGTGTAAAGTTGCTCCCCACTTACATTAAATTAACCATGAACCTACCTATGGCATTAGTATAATAGCCATAGAAGCAAGAGGCTGCCTTAACATCCACGTGTGAAGAAGCCAAAGAGAAGGACAGCCAGACATCTCCTGTCTGGCTCATGTAACGTAGAATTTTAACTTTAAGGATTGCAATGACAACAGAAACAGTAACCAGTGTAGCGCTACTATTAGCTTAGTTTATCCACCTGTAAGACCTTACCCTTCAGATACTACGGGTTAATAAATCTGCTTTTAAACTAATGGTTCATCAGTCAGTACTCCCCGCCCTAGATTAAGGGTTCAATGTTGGCCGAGTTATCCACGGCATTGGTTTGTTATTTTTTAGGTGATCTGTAAGTTACCATTGGGGGTAATAATATTCTTAGATCTGCACCTGGCGCCCGAGATATTGGATTCATTTGGTTCTTATTGGTTTTATTAGTTTTAATTCTGGTGACAGATCAGGTTTTTTTTTGTTCGTTTGTGCACTCCCAGTGGTAGCAAGCAAGACACATTTAGTTTTCATTCATTTATTACTTATTTATTCACACAACCCTAATATTTTATTTTTTTATATTACAATTTGTCGCCAGCGCACAGGGACTGAAGTAGTTTCTGAAGGTTAAATTGGATACTGTTGTTATTGCATCCTACTTTTTTTAACACTATTCTATGTTTTTGTGTTTTATTTGTGTTATTTTTATTAATTGTTAACATTAAGTACGGTTTTATTTGCAATTTTGCAACAATTGTTTTACACCATTGTGACCTTTACACACAATGTTTATTTTTACTTTAACAAAACAACAATAATTAAGGTTATTCTACTGCTTATTGTATTCTCTATTAAGGGTATAGATTACTTCAACATTGTGTTTTGCAATTTAATAATTTTGGATGTGTTTATATAAAGTCTACTCGGCAAAGCTTTTGCTTTGACTATTGTCAATCATAGCTTGATATTGTTCATCTTTAAAATAATGCTTCACTTTGATAAACATTAGTATTGGAAATATTATATTTTAACTTTTTGTAAATTGAACTTAAAACAGCCTAGCTTAACTTTGTATTACCTAGCTTTTACAATAATTGTGAGTGGTTATTGCAATCTACAGATGTTCTTTAATTTAAAAAAATTAGACATTTATATTAAAACTTAACATTTGCTATAATTTCACTTTTAAATAAATTTAAACATATCTCTTCACAAGGCTTCACTTTTGAATGAACTTGAATTTGGCTATGCTTTAAATAACTTGGCTTTTCTTAACATTTTGCTTATAAATAAATTTAAACTCATCGTTTCACAACATTCACTTTTGAACGAAGTCGGGATTTACATTGCTTTAAATAAAATTAACTTTTCTTAACATTTTGCTTATAAATAAATTTAAACTCATCGTTTCACAACATTCACTTTTGAACGAAGTCGGGATTTACATTGCTTTAAATAAAATTAACTTTTCTTATCATTTTGCTTATAAATAAATTAAAACTTATCTTTCCACAACATTCACTTTTAAATGAACTCGGTATTGACTTTGCTTTGAAAAATTAACTTTTCTTATCATTTCACATTGAAATAAATTTAAACTTCTCTTTTCATAACGTTTCACTTTTGGATAGATTTGGATTTGACTTTGCTTTAAAAAGTTAACCTTTCTTATCATTTCACATTGAAATAAATTTAAACTTCTCTTTTCATGACGTTTCACTTTTGGATAGATTTGGATTTGACTTTGCTTTAAAAAAAAATTTTAACATTTCTTATCATTTCACTTTGGAATAAATTTAACTTATCCTTTCATAACATTTCGCTTTTGGATGAATTTGGATTTGACGTTGCTTTGGAATACTTAACGCTTGACTTCTATTTTAGAGTTTTGTGGTTATCGTCGGTTTTCATTATGGACAAGGGAGTTCAATGTCCACCGTTTGCCAGCGGAGATTAATTGCATACCGGATTCGTCGGATGTTCATTGTTCTACTGCTCATGCACCAGGATTGCCTTTGTTCAGCACCATGAATGAACACATTAGGAGGAACTTGCCTATTTCTACTTCGAGGCCGCCTGATTTGACTAAAAGCAAGATTGTTTTTGACGGTACTACCTGTGTTAGAGAATTTATTGCTCGGGTTGAGGAGTACTTCTTGTCTAGGAACTTCAATGAATTTGTGTTGGTCGCTTCGTTCCCTGATCTTCTTGCAGGTATCGCAGTCAAATGGTTCCGGGTTACTCGTAGAAACATCTCTTCGTGGTATGAGCTTAGGGTTGCTTTACTCAAACGTTTTGATAGGCCTGATTATGATTACCTTATGGGGCATGACCTTCGTACCCGCAAACAGAAGCCTGGTGAGTCACTTCCAGATTTCATTTCAGAACTTATTGATATTACTAGTCACCTTGGCACCCCTGTTCCAGAGTCGGTGATCATAACTATAATTAAGCACAACATGTTGCCAATTTATGGTCCTTATGTTTTTGGTAGACAGATTTCTACGCTTGATGATTTTATGAATTTGGGTAAGGAGTTGGAAGTTTTTGTTAACCGGGAGTCTCTTAAAGATTTTTCTCAACCTTTTGATATTTTAAAAGTAGAGTCTAACGCTGTCAGGTCAGATGATACTAAAATTACTTGTTTGAAGTGTAAGTCAATCGGACACACTTATAAAAATTGTCCTTCAATTCCGGGTATGATTTGTTTCAAGTGCCAGAAGTTGGGAGTTGTCACAAAGTTTTGTGATGTGTGCAATTCGACCCAGAAAAACTCGCAAGAGTCCAAAGAACTGTTTAGGCCCCATCGAGCTCCGGTTCCTGAGAAAACTAGGGATGACTCGATGTTTAAAAAAATTGTTAGACACACTAAACGCCCTGACGAGGTCACTTGTGGTAAAGAATTTCCCATTGTTAAAAATAAATTTTCGGGTTTACAGATTAGTAAATTAAATTCTAAAGTAGTGAGTCCTAAAGAACCCATTTTTGATACCATTAAAGTAAAACATGATGAAATTAGTTCTGACCTTCAGTTTCATAAAACTATTGAGAAATTAAAACAACATTATTTTTGGAACGGTATGTTTAATGAAGTCCACAAAAATATTAAATCTGGTAACATTCGTAAGGCCTTTAAACACAGCATGTCTCCGTCTTCAAGTGTTGTGGTTGATCCTGAAAAGTTGGACCGCCCTAGGGTAGTGTTTTTGGTTGATTTAGTTGGAATTTTGCCTGAAATTTACTCTGAACATAAATTTATTCTTTCGGTTGTAGATATTCCCACAAAGTTTTACCGGATTTTCCCATTAGGAAAAGAAACAACATTGTTTGATTTTAGAGCCCTGGAAAAAGAAAAATTTCTTAAAATTGATTGCCCTAAAATTGTAGCTTGTGATAATGGTACTCAATTCATTTCTAAATATTCTGTAGATTTCATGAAGAGTTACAACATTACAAAATTATCTTATAGCGAGTTGTATACTCCCCAAATTAGCCCAGTAGAGAAATGTAATAAGACGGTGGAGACTGGTAATACACGTTTTGTTAAAGAAGATCATCGTACTTGGTCTGAATTTGTTCCTCACAGCCAATTCGTTTTGAATGGCAGTGTGAGTCTTGCTACGGTTTTAATATTTACTTTTCTTTTGTTTAGTAGCAAGAGCTTTTTATTTGTTGGTTTTGTTAGATTTGGTGTTCTTGAGAGGAGTTCAGATGGCGTTTGCCTTTTACAGGGCCTCGCAAGAGCATCATTGTTTGTTGCCACCTTAGGTATTTTGTTCTATTTAATTTTTGGAAGTTTTACTATTTAGTAGAGCCGTGTTGAGTCCGGTTGAGAATAGCTCATCCCCATTTCTTCCTATGGGTGTCGTAAAAGGCGACTAAAGGAATAAGCCGTGTTGAGTCCGGTTAAGAATAGCTCATCCCCATTTCTTTCCGTGGGTGTCGTAAAAGGCGACTAAAGGATATGAGGAAGGATGAACAGCAACATCACCAGCTGGAACCTAGCCGTGTTGGGTCGGTGAAGAATAGCTCATCCCCATTTTTTCCATGGGTGTCGTAGAAGGCGACTAAAGGGATATTTAGTATTATTTTATAAATTTGTTAGGAGTCCTTGTTAGTGTCTCCTATCCTTTTATTGTTAGGTAGTCTATTTAGGACACGTTTTTTGGCTCATAGCTACCATAGTATTATGAGTTGTTTTTGTTTCAGTGCCTAGATAGATTATATTTGAGCCCTTTTTGTGGGAAGAATATTTTGTTTATTTGTTATTATATTCACACTCTTTCCAAGTGTAGAATATTTTGTTTATTTGTTATTATATTCACACTCTTTCCAAGTGTAGAATATTTTGTTTATTTGTTATTATATTCACACTCTTTCCAAGTGTAGAATATTTTGTTTGTTTGTTATTATATTCACACTCTTTCCAAGTGTAGAATATTTTGTTTATTTGTTATTATATTCACACTCTTTCCAAGTGTAGAATATTTTGTTTATTTGTTATTATATTCACACTCTTTCCAAGTGTAGAATATTTTGTTTGTTTGTTATTATATTCACACTCTTTCCAAGTGTAGAATATTTTGTTTATTTGTTATTATATTCACACTCTTTCCAAGTGTAGAATATTTTGTTTATTTGTTATTATATTCACACTCTTTCCAAGTGTAGAATATTTTGTTTGTTTGTTATTATATTCACACTCTTTCCAAGTGTAGAATATTTTGTTTATTTGTTATTATATTCACACTCTTTCCAAGTGTAGAATATTTTGTTCATTATTATTATATTCACACTCTTTCCAAGTGTAGAATATTTTGTTTGTTTGTTATTATGTTCACACTCTTTCAAGGTGTGGAACAGTTTGTTTGCCTTTTGTTGTATTGTGCCCGGTAGTTCGGTGGTGTTGAGCCGATCACAATACACAATTTTTTTTTGTGTTCACACTCTTTCAAAGTGTGGAACATTTTGTTTGCCTTTTGTTGTATTGTGCCCGGTAGTTCGGTGGTGTTGAGCCGATCACAATACACAATTTTTTTTTGTGTTCACACTCTTTCAAAGTGTGGAACATTTTGTTTGCCTTTTGTTGTATTGTGCCCGGTAGTTCGGTGGTGTTGAGCCGATCACAATACACAAATCTTTTTATATATTATTCTATTAGAGTCGGTGACGAAGGTGTCCAACCGCACTTCTTGGATATTGTTATCTTTGTTAGATATTCAATTCCTAATGGATATTTGTTTAAGATTTATTTTCTAGAGTTGTTATTATTCTATTAGAGTCGGTGACGAAGGTGTTCAGCCGCACTACTTGGTTATTGCTGTCTTTGTTGGAATTACATTCCTAACAGATATTTGCTTTAGTAAAGTTTGATATTGTTCTATTAGAGTCATTTATAGAGTTTTTGTAGAGATTTGTTTAGAGTTCTTTTTGTAGTCTGAGTCGAAATTTTAGATGTTCCCAATGTTTTTTTTAAAGTTCTGTTTGGTTATTACTTTGCAGCTTAAAAGAAAGAGTCCTTTCTTTTAATCTTTTTTTTTGGGTTGGTATGTAATGTAACGTCGTAGTATCGACTTATACACTAGAAATTATAACCTATTCGTTTTGATACCATTTCCTTGTTGTGAGTTTAGTTTTGACAGATGTCACATCAGTTTGACATAATCTATGGAAATTTGGTAGACTGATCGATTTATTTAAGAGTTGTCCCTTCCGATGGCGCTCTGAGGTAATTTTGTGGCTGGGAACACTCTACTAGTTTGTCATCCTTTTTCCGGTCGAACACTGAGAGAGAGTGGTTGACATATTTTAACAATTTGTTGGTTCTTGTTGAATCGTTCTTAATTTGGCTAATCACCACGGTCCATGGCCAGATAAATGCGGCGGAAGATGCCCCGCTGTTAGTTATCGTGAATTAACGGTTATTTCGACTTTTTCGGGTAAGTGAAAATGGTGACTCCACGTTCGACAAGCACGTTTGTTGTTGAAGCGAATTTTGCTAAAAATAGTTGATTTCACTTACAGAAACTAACATCGAAAGATTCGCCAAGGGATTCGTTGGATTTTCTAAGGATTTGACACGTTATTTTGTTACTTGCTATTGTTTGGAGCTTTGAAGAATTTTTGAAATATTGTTGATAAAAGAAACTCTGGTAAGTACTGAATAGTTACTATTGAGATTAGGATTGATAACCAAAGTGATAAAGTACCTAATTAACCAGTGAATTATCTTTGTTTTAGCCGGAAGCGCGGGGTTTCTTTCTTTATTTCTTTTTTTTACTTTTCTTTTTTTCTTATATTTTTATACTGGAATTTTTCTGGGATATTAGTATTATCCTCATTAGAACATTACATTTTTTATAACCTATTTTTACAAAGGTTTGTTGTGTAAAGTTGCTCCCCACTTACATTAAATTAACCATGAACCTACCTATGGCATTAGTATAATAGCCATAGAAGCAAGAGGCTGCCTTAACATCCACGTGTGAAGAAGCCAAAGAGAAGGACAGCCAGACATCTCCTGTCTGGCTCATGTAACGTAGAATTTTAACTTTAAGGATTGCAATGACAACAGAAACAGTAACCAGTGTAGCGCTACTATTAGCTTAGTTTATCCACCTGTAAGACCTTACCCTTCAGATACTACGGGTTAATAAATCTGCTTTTAAACTAATGGTTCATCAGTCAGTACTCCCCGCCCTAGATTAAGGGTTCAATGTTGGCCGAGTTATCCACGGCATTGGTTTGTTATTTTTTAGGTGATCTGTAAGTTACCATTGGGGGTAATAATATTCTTAGATCTGCACCTGGCGCCCGAGATATTGGATTCATTTGGTTCTTATTGGTTTTATTAGTTTTAATTCTGGTGACAGATCAGGTTTTTTTTTGTTCGTTTGTGCACTCCCAGTGGTAGCAAGCAAGACACATTTAGTTTTCATTAATTTATTAGTTCACAACACAATTCACAATATTTTTTATTTTTTTATATTACAACATACATATGCATTTAGTAAAAAGCGGTTATTTTAATATTACAAACAGACACTCCAATTTTATTTAGTTGTATAGATAGATTGTTTGCAACTTGCACACTTAATTATTTGTGAAAAATTAATGCCAAGATATCCGATATACACGGTATAGATGTGTTGCTGCTGCATGCTGTATAACTTAGTATGTCTCCACAGTACTTGGAGACATACTTAGTTCTTTTCAACTCAAAAAGTTGAAATGAGGATAATATTTCATCTGCCCTGAATAAGAAAATCCCTGAAGAGTTTTCGAACAATGTTCGGAAAACATTGAACCTACCTACATACTAGGCAACACTATGATTTTTTTTTTTTAATTACAAGCGAAATACTATAATTATGCCGATTAATTAACACTGCCAGTGTTAATAAGTAGTATAATGTATGTAAAGCACAAACAATTTAAAAAACAAACTAAAGTAATAGGCGCACATAACATGGGTTACATAAAGTCCGTTACCCTTACATGAGAATGGGGGTGTCTGTTTTTTATTAGTGTCATTAAAATGTGTGTTAATGATCTAAATTGAACCTAGTTAACAAAGGGAGTACATATAAAACAATTGATAGATAATTAAAAAACAATACCTGACCCAGCAAACTTTATACTGTTATACTTTTGTTTTAATTTTTTTTTTAATACAATAAAGAAAATTCTTTCCCAAGATTAAGTCAACCAAACAAACAAACTCTTCAGCTATATGAGTACAGATTGTTTGGTATAATTTCAAAGCCCACATGTATAAGTAATATAGTTCAACAAAAGATAGCAACACACAAAGAACATATCAATTATACTTACGTGAGAACTCTAATCAAGTACAGTGAGCTTGTTTGCTAACATGATTCAAAGTATAATATTTATTTAGTTATTTATACCTATACAATTTAATTAAATTGAAGTGTCTGTTTGTAATTTCATATTAATAGCTTTTTCATGAATGGGCCGGCTCGACCAGAGTGATACCACAGCCTCATAGAAAACCGGTGTGAAATAGCACTTGCACAGTATTTCACGGAGTGAGTGAGGAGGCCCATACCCCAACCCATCCCCACATCCCTTTCCCATCCCCGAAAGGTAGGCAACATACTTGTGGTGCCTCTGGTGTTGCAGGTATCCCTGATGTAATCGCTTACCATCAGGTGATATGTCTGCTTGTTTGCCCGATATACCGTAAAAAATAAAATACCTGTGAACTTTCATTTTAATGATACATTTAAGGAAAACTGACTTGTTCTGGCTAATATCTAAGACAGTTGTACCGATTATAACAGGACTTTCACTGGTAGATAGTTGATAATATAAGAAGTAATACCAGAGTGGTGGTCACCATACTCATTGCAAATGCAAACGCAGCATGGTGACCCACACCATGGTGGCTTAGGGATACTTCTGCATCATTGGGCCTCTGGTCTCACACTCGCCAATGAAACACGACAGCATGAATGCTGTCACAAACGTGCTGAAATCAGCGTGGCTCTACTACCTTGCTACCATTAGATATTTATTTAAACTCAATGATTTATTGGTCTGGTAGTAGTTTCAATCACCAATTTACTCTGCAGCCAAGGTTCTAGGTTCAATTTCCACTTGATTTGACTAATATATTAATAATTTTGATATGAGTTTGTGACATCTATGATGATTATTATTGTGTCCAAGACTGGCAGTAAGATATGCAGTTCATTACTGGTATTTCTAACATATTATTATACAGGATGCAGGATTGCAAAAGCAGTGAGTTTATAACTATGTATCTACTTCAACTTCCTTAATAAAAATATAATGGTTGCAATTAGTTCATATCTTCATAATATATTCCAGGAAAACACTAATGTTTTCATCAAATGTAAAAATTAAAAATGAATCAACAACTTACCTCTACAACCGAGAGTAGCGCCACTTTCACAACCACATAGCAAAATCCAAGTGCCTTTTTAGCACTCCGTAGGCGAAGCAGAGATGCCACTCCATGTAATACTGCCAGTATTGCGCCAACAAGCACATATCCTGCCAGTGCAGTCAACGGCCCAGCAAAGGGGCCTTCTGCAGTCAGACCTGCCAAAGCAGCCCCCAATCTTCCTATATGATATGGGCAAAATGCAAATACCACTATAAACAATGTGTTCAGTGATACCACCCAAAACACATGCTCTAGAAACACCATAGAGCCGTCTAACCCCAACAGTCGTGCCCATGTCAATTCTTCAGCAGCAGCCCGATCCCATTCCATAGGATTCCAGTTAGCTTCATCACCAACTAGTGGATCTTCACCCACTTCACCATTCACCTCATCCCTCCCTGCCCCAGCTTCATCCACCACCCCTTCATTCACTCTCTCATTATTATTATCTTGAAGGGGTATATCTTCTGGTGCAGGTACAGGTAAATTTTCCCTTTCCATCCAGTCGGGGCCACCACCATGCATAATTTGCTCTCTCAACCAAACAAGGCCAATAAACGAAAACAGTGTACAAGTAACAACAAAACATCCAGAAAAGACATCTTTGGCAAGGTTTTCTGCTGACACAATGTCAAAGGGTAGGGATATAACAGGGTCTAAGGACCCAGAGAACAGACATCGGTACGTTCTGCAGGCTGTTAGAGGCACGATACCCAACCAGGCAAGCGCAACGAGAGTGTAATGTAACCAATCCTTCACAGCTGAGGCTACAGATGTTACAAGACCACCCACAACATCACGGATCGGCAGTCTGCGCGGCATATCGGGAGAATATATAGGCATAAATGAAAACCGGTGTCCACATAACTCGCATATCTCCTTTCTGGAGTATCGCATCCACTGCACTAAGCACTCCTGATGGATCCATTTAATTGAGCCGGTGCATATACATGGATGAAACAGCGGCCGGTCAGAAGATGCCTCCGAGCGACAAAACCGGCAGAAGTCCGCGCCGGACGAGTCCGAATCCATCATTATCTTCAATCCAGTTTGTCTAGTTGATTATGCGATCTGCGAAAGTTATCACCGGATTATGTTTCGAAGTCAATCTACACAACCCCGTTAACACAATTAAATTATTAAAATTACACACCTTGGCTAGTGAAAATGTTGGGCAACACAGAATACGATGGATTTTAGAAAAAAATATGTATTTTCTCTTTGTTTGACAACCAGACCTTTACAAGAAAGTCGTATCAATTAATGTAGCCACAAGTTTGGCATAAAATTCTACTATGAACTGGCGATCAGCTGATATCACCAAAAATGCTTAGAGAATATCATACAAGGGCAGCTGAACGGGTGGAAAGCGTGATCGAGAGTAGTGAGAAAGAGAGACTGAGTTTAGTTAGAGTCTGTCTCTCTTACGCAAGCAGTGGTGGATTTACGCCTAGACTGAGCAGGCTGGAGGCAGGGTGACGATTTTTAGGGGGCGGCAAATTTTCAGTTTTTTTCTTAAAGAAATAAAAAAAACATTATTGTATAATAAACGGAGAAAACAAGAAATCGTTTTAATTTATTCTTTATTACATAATTAGCACACTGCGTTAATATTTTGCGGAATTTCTACTGTATTGTGAATTTAAATCTATGATAAAGTTCAAGTTTCACAACCATGTCAAAAAACTATATATTGTAATGGCGCTGGTCACTAGACGCGTGACGTCACACGCGAGTAAACAAATTCACTCGCTAGCCACAACAAAACAAAACAGCGCAGTCTAAGTGAACTTTATCAGTTTCTCCAATTTTATTAATTAAAATTTCGAATAAATGTTGTGTAGTGCCACAATGAACAAATCTTATACATATAAAAATTAATCACCGAAATGTATGTACGCGCATAACTTTCGATCGGCTGCACCAAATTATATATTTTTTTATGTGTTAGTTATTTTTAGGACAAGGTTTGTGTACAAGAAAAATGTAAAAATAGGGGAAAGTTTTTTTTTTTGTCCGTGACTGGTAGGAAGGAATAACCCATGGAAGCTGAGGCTGAGGATAACTTGTAAAAGCAAGGTTTTCGGAAATTCGGAAAATAAATATGGTGGTACGAAGTTCGTCGGGTCAGATAAGATCTTTAAATACCACGCTTTGTACCGTTTCAAAATGTAACCTAAAAACATTGAGATATGCCTACCTAAAAGTAAATAAGATTTTATAAAAATAATGAATGCGTTCATGTCGCAGACAAAATTTCAAAAAAAATGTTTGTTTTATTTTTAACTTACATTATTTTGTTTGATTTATAGTGAAATATGTTTTTTTAGACTATTATCAGTATGACCACAATCCATAGTTTATTTTTAATATTGTCAAATAGCCTATTCTCCGGTCGATGATAAATAACACCATACAGTATCCCGGCGTGGACGGTAGCTCTGAACGCCCACTGTCACGCTCAGAGAGTATTGTACGACCACGGCAGTCACGCACTAATACGAGTCGCAACACATTGTGGTGGAAGATCGTTTTTTGTTTTTCGGAAGACGGTCCCCATTTCATCTCATCCACATTTTTTATATTTTATATCATTAATTTCATCACGACGAAGACTTAATGACTTGAAGACTTATGATTTGAAGACTATAAACACTTGACATTGGCAGAAATAGCTGATCCGAGAGATCCGGCTGGTTGCCATTTCATCGAAGAAGAAGAAGACACATTGTGGTTATCACAGAAAGACAACTTAGGTTTATAGAATCTTTCCCTGTTTTCCAATTACAAAGCATAGTGCGACTCATTGGCGCACAATGCTGAATTATGCTGAAGCTTAATTGGAACGTGAATTAGTTTTCAAATGCACCAGCAGAGTGCGCTAAGTTCAGTGTTGAAAAAAAAAAAAATTCAGAGTTAGCAATAACCTCATTAATTTGTAAGCAAAGTGGTATACATAAAAATTGGTTGAAAACTATTTACGGTTATTTTAAGTAATTTGGATTTTGATAATTACATTAACATTTGTTTGTTTTGAGTAATTTTTTTAAATGAGTTCTACCTTCATCCATACTTATATTTATTTTTTTAACACAGTTTGAATTAACTTTGATTATTTCGAAAAACTGCAACGAAACGAAAGCTTTAAAATTTTTTTCATAATATTACTAACGATAATATATAAATAAAACATTTTGATCAATGCCACCTTAAAGAAAAAACACTTGTTGATTTTTGTCACGTTGGTATCGATTGCACGCATCACGCAAAAACACTACTTTTGAGAGTGCTCGATTGTGCGAAGCGTTGCTGTAGTTGAATAATTCAAAGTTAAGCATTATGCCGCATAATGCGCTCTAGTGCTGTAATTGGAAAACAGGGTATATCTCTCAGAAGCGCAATTTCTGTTCATTTACATGAGATACGATTTCTAGGTAACGATTAGTGGCATCTTGTAACAAAGTATGCATAAAATAATTATATTACAAAACATAAACACACAGAGGTACGACAACTTCTAAATTTAAAAAAGAAATATGAGTATGTATATAATAATGGATAGGAAATTATTAGACGAATTTAAAAAATTGTTTTAGTAGGTGTTTAGTATAAAATTATGGAGGGAAAATTCGAATAACTGCATCAGTGTCTAACGGGGAAGATTCCAAGATCATCGTCGTCTTAAGCTTTAGTTATTCACCAGTAATATTATAAATTTCTAGCACATGTTGTCCAATACAATGGCGGGCTTAATGCCATAAGGCATTGCATGATCAGTCAACCTTCAGGTGTTGCAGAAATATGATGTGGTAGGTGCACAGAAAAAAATAGATAATTCTATAAAATTTATAATAATAAAAGAGATAACTAAATCTACATTAACCAATGTACACAAATAATGACACATATCAATATAAACATTAATATTACCAATGAGTACAAGCTTCAAATTCATTGTACTTATACTAGGTATTTAAAATATATCAAACATGTGCATGATAGTATTTAGTTTGTTTTAGCGATGGCAAGCACTGAATAGCTCTGCAGCTGTCTGTTTTTTTTTGTGAAATAGGGGGCAAACTAGTAGACGTATCGCCTGATGGTAAGCGATTACTGCCGCCCATGTACATTACGGCCTTTTAAGAAGGAATACGTTCTTTTCTTAAAAGTTGGAACGCCTTATTGGTCCGGGAATACCGCAGGCGACAGTTCATTCCACAGTTTTGTTGTGCGAGGCAGATAGATTCAAAGATCCTGGAAAAGCGCACAGTTGTGGACTGCCAATCATCTAGATGATGGCGATAAAAGTTCTGTCTCGTAGTACGATGGCGGAAAGAGGCGGCAGGAATCAGTCCGAACAATTCCTCGGAGCACTACTCTACGCAGCGCCAAAGAGTCCAGCCGAATTGAAAGTTCTCGGCAATCGACGATTCGAATCGCTCTCCGTTGAATGCGGTTCAGAGGGAGGAGCTGGTATTGGGATGTCCTGTCCAAAGATGGGGACAGTATTCCATGTGAGGCTGAACCTGCGCTTTATAAAGCAAAAGGCGGTGGGCCGGGGTGAAATACTGTCTCGATCTGTTGAGCACACCAAGCTTCTTCGAGGCCAAATTGTATTACCCTCTAAATGACCACGAAAAAAGTGGAGTGGCAGGTGAACGGGCGGAAAGCGTGATCGGAGTAGCGAGAGAGAGAGAGAGAGAGACTGAGTTTGGGTAGTGTCTGTCGCACTCACGCAATCATTTATCACAGCGATTTGAATACAGCAAAAAAAAAAAATTAAAGTGACAGTGACATTGACGTGCTAGTTCAAGTCAAGTTGGCATTCGTGGATTCAAAGGATTGGATATTTGTTGACATGTTATTTTCCAATTTATTTACATTTCCAACATGCAGTATGTAATTGAGATTGTCACACTATACTTAAATTAGGTACGTAAAGTTCATTTTCACCGGCTATAAAGCAGTGTAAACTACAATCATCTTTGAATTTCTAATTTTTATATATGTAGTTTGCATTGTAGTTTGTATCTATACATTGTTCACATTTACAAAATCCGGTCATCAAACATTTATGATTTATTTATTAATATCATATCATAACACTTCATTTAAAAATCTATCTTAAAGAAATCAGAGCATTTATTCAAAATTATCAGGTAATACCTGATAAATTGATTCTAATTTAACTATTCTTTTTCAAGGAAATCAATGGATCAAAATCGACCCTATCTTCTTTTTCTTCGTTCATTAATGCTAAATACAAATAATATTTATTTTATTAAAGTGGAATTACCGCTGGCACAGTTAAAATGTTGTTCTCAGCATGTTTACCAGAATCATTAAAAATGTGTTTTTAATGTTTGTTTATCTAGTTATCAGATATTGGTATATTATCAATCTTTTCCATTATACAACATTATTTTTTAATTATAGTTGTGCATTATCTGTTTCCTGCCTCAACTGTAATTATAATATCTTTTTATTGTCACATCTTTGTTGGTTGCCTTGAAAAGAGAGATCTTTATTCCAGATACAGATATATTTCCAGATATTTATTTATTTATACAGTCAAAGAATATTTATAATAACATGCCTCTTGTGTTCATACTTACACACACTATTATTCAACTGTAAATAGGAATTTAATCGTAATAATATCTACAAGGTACAATACTTTTATTGGTTGCCCGATGTTTTGATCAAATATCACCAATTGTAGTCACGGGTAGACTGGTGAGACTTTAGCAAGGCCTCTGAAGAGTGAGTTTCACCAACTACTCGCACTTGGTCTTCTTTGTTTTGATTATCTTTTGCACTTGCACACTCTATTTAATGGAGTAAGTTCACATAATCATCTTCCTAGACTTTATTATTCCCAAGATTATTTGGGGTTGGCTACTAGTTCAACCGGTTTTACCTGAATATCAGTTTTGACACAGAGCGACTGGCATCAGACCTCTGCAACCCTGAGAATGAACTGAAGTGAACTAGTTGTCAGTATATTTGAGGGCACTGACTTCCCAATAATGATTGCCATTGATGTTCATGACAACCGAGACCGACGGCTTACTGTGCGCTCCAAGGCATTGAATAAGTTCACGTGTTTTAATTTGATGGTTTAATCAAATATATTATTTAAACTAGTGGTCGCCAAGTGGCCAAAATTAATAAACCATAATAACTTTAATAAATGTTTTGGCTTTTTGCACTTCTCCATATAAACCTTAACTGTGCTCAATTGCTATTCCTCTATTCACATAATTTTCGTAAAAAGGAATACAATGTTTTTGCTTCACATATTTATATATTGTCATCTGTAGTGCAAGGGTATAAATGTTAAGAATAAAATTGGAATTCTTTTTTTCTATATAAAACTATTACTTATATGGTACTTTATGTAAACCTATTTATTTTTCAGATTTAACTCAACATAGCTAAAAAGTGTAATGAGTTTGAATGAATAACAGGTCTGTGATAAAGATGAGTCAGGTACAGGACACCGTAATACGTATTGACGTTCCAGGTAGCAGAACCAGAACAGACATTGCAGAGATAAATGTACTATGTTTTAACATTACTAGGTTCAGTCTTATCCAGCAGTTCCTAATATGCTCATTATTTGTCTTCATATGCTATTTATCTTACGGATATTTCTTAGAATTGATATTTTCAAATGCTGCGGTCAAACCAGTCAGCTTATACATAACATTAATTCAGTTTATAATCACTACGATTCTGAGTTATACTGAATCGCTGATAAGAAACCCAATAAAACGAAAGTGAGTATTTTACATAATTTTTACTGCTTAGCATTTACCTACTTGATTATGATTGTGAACATGCCTATTGCCCATTTGAGTTAGTTTGAAAATTGTAGAAAATTTTTGTTCTATGAATGCTGCTAAGCCTACTTCCTAAGTGAATAATAATCTACCTCTATGTTTCTCTTTGCCAAAATAGTAGCAAATATAATTAGACCAGTTACTAAAACCTTGTATATTTGCCTATACGACCTTAATAGTAACTCATTTTCATGTACATTTTTCAGAGTTCCAATATGGACCTATGCAATATTAGCCGCCCTAACCCTAGGCACGATGTCACTCTCAAACTTAGCTCTGAGCTATTTAAACTATCCAACACAACTTATTTTCAAGAGCTGCAAACTATTGCCAGTGATGATAGGCAGCATATTTATTATGGGGAAGAGATATGGATTTCTGGACTATGTTGCAGCCATTGTCATGTGTGTGGGACTTACAATGTTTACTTTGGGTAAGCTTTTTTTATATCAATGATTATACTATGATAAAATGTGTTAAGAGTTAGGCAGGCTACTCACACGCCTGCCGCAGTGGCAATTTAGGGTTCAGGGTGGTCGTGGCAATTAAGGAATTGTCTCTACATACTTGCCTGCAGTTCAGTTTGAGAGTGTATGTCGCGCTAAACTCACGTGTTGAGAATGACACCAGTATTATTGATGTGAAACATCTATATATATAGGCGAGGTGTAAACCTGATTTTTGACAACCGATATGAGTACATATATCTATGTACATATTATGCGTACATATTATACATAGAAAATACCCAGAATCCGAAAGAAATATTTGCAGATCACACAAACATTTGATCCGACCCTGGAATCGAACCCAAGAACTCATGCACTGCAATTACTAACAAACTGCTTGAGTAATTGCCCCAATCGCGCTACACATGCTGCGATGTAGCAGAATGGCAGAGCCAATGTAGGGAGCTAGCAAGGCCCCTGCCGTCCTGCCGTAGGAGAAATCTAGAAAATAGCCCCTGGTTCCATATACTCATTACCACTTTTACACTGTAGATTGCCCCTGCGAGTAGCCCGCCTTAGAGTAAGACTATAAGTACACACATACACATGAAAGTTCATTGAAGTATTATGGTATGACTAGCCGACCCACGCAACCTCGTCTGCGCCTTATATTGCCCGTAGCGTGAAAATTTCCCCCGTTTTTGAAACATTCTTCATTGTTGTTCCGCTCCTATTAGTAGTAGCGTGATGATATATACCCTATAGCCTTCCTCGATAAATGGACTATCCAACACCGAAAGAATTTTTCAAATCGGACCAGCGGTTCCTGAGATTAGCGTGTTCAAACAAACAAACAAACAAACTCTTCAGCTTTATATATTAGTATAGATAGATATGATTGCGACTGCTAAGTTTTTAAGTAGCCTTACAGCTCTTCAGAGAGGAATCTCAGGTCCATAGAAAGACTAGAATTAAGTTGTATATTGGTTTTCTTTTTATTAAATACTAGCTGAACCCCAAATGTACCATAACACTTTAACAACGCGTGACTACGGCTTTTGAAACTTGTTTCATGCTTTTTAGTGTCGTTTTTTGTCGTAGTTGAGTTTTAGTTTTTACTTTTTTTTTATTTAAAATGTTTAGCTGACTCTTTAATATTAATATCTTTGCAAATTTGTGAATTTTTAATTATTAAATCTTGTTGTGAGAGTTCCCCTACACTCTGAGTAGAAAAATAATTTTAGGAATGCTAAGTTGATAATAAAAAACCTAAAAAATCAGTTTTCATAACAGGCCTAACAATTTATAAAGCCTTGATCTTCTATTTCAGCTGACTCAAAAGTCTCTCCAAACTTCGATTTCATAGGTGTAGTCGTGATATCAATAGCGCTATTATGCGATGCCATTATTGGCAATGTCCAAGAAAAAGCTATGAAACAGTACCAAGCTAGCAACAACGAAGTAGTGTTCTATTCTTACGCTATTGGCAGTATATATTTATTGTTCATAACTGCTACAAGTGGGATATTGTTGGATGGTTTCATGTTTTGTGCTCAGGTAAGTTTTAAAAAATCTTTCAACTACTTTCTAACCCCCCTTTCTCCGTGCGGTAATTGCTCGGATCGATGGTTGTGTCGGGCTCGAGCCGACTAAAAACCAGGTACCATCTCAGATACCAGGTGTAGAATTATTCGTATTCCTGTTGTTTATTTCACTATTAATTACATGTTGTAGCTAAATTAACCAATACTCTATTAACAATTACTTTTAACGGAAATTAACGCGATCACTGTCACCCAGTCAGCCTGTGACCACGGCCAGTGCAACCTGGTTGAAACGTCAGGCAAATCAGAGATATGTAATACCTTTTAATAAGTGATCGCGTTAATTTCCGTAAAAATAATTGTTAATATAGCATGGAACGCGATAGTTTAAAAGTTAGTATAACCAATCCTCGCTCACAGTTTATGAGAATTATGCCTAAAGGTCTATCAGAAAATGATGTAAAACAAATGTGTTTAGATTTTTAGAAAAAAATCAACATAGTAAGTTAATATTTGTCAATTTTAAGTGTGTAAGAAAAAGTGCATTGAAAATACATCCATTATTTTGTTAATTAATTATTATAAAATACGAGTACATTATTACAGAGAACATGACACTTTGTGTTTATTCAGTACCCAATTCATCATATCAAGAGCAGCACTAAAATAAAATTTATAATGATGCTAATTCTGTTCTTGTGTCACTTATCTATACAAATAAATGAAATTGGAGTGTCTGTTTGTAATATTAAAATAACCGCTTTTTACTAAATGCATATGTATGTATACACGATACATATACGAAAAATGTAGTTAAAAATTTTTTTGTCTGTCTGTTTGTGCCGGGTAATCTCTGGAACGGCTGGACGGACTTTGACGGGATTTTCACTGGCAGGTAGCTGATGATCCGGGGAGTAACTTAGGCTACTTTTTTTAGATTAACTTTGTTGTGTTAACCGCGGTACAACAAGAACCGCGGGTAACACCGCGGGGTTCAGCTAGTCTAAACTAAAATTTCCCTTATTTTAGTAAAACGATTTCCAATATGCTATTTAAGTATATATGTATTTATAAAACGTCTTCTTTTTAACCAACTTCTTCTTCTTTTTTTATTTGAAAGCTGGTGCTTTCCGTGTGGTTCCAATTTGGTCCAGTTCTTGAAGTTCTTTTTTTGTTAAAAATTTAATAGTGTGACATATCTAATTTTCGGTTTTACTGATTTTTAGTTTAGTTTAGAGAGTTTTTGAACAACAGAATTAGCACCAAAATGTACTTTATTTTCAGAATCCCTTAGTTGTGTACGGCAACATATTCCTGCTAAGCGTCAGTGGGTACATAGGTCTGCAGGCGGTGTTAACACTGGTCAGAATATGCGGAGCGACGGTCGCTGTCACAGTCACCACATTCAGAAAGGCGCTCTCTATTATATTATCCTTCTTGCTGTTTAGCAAGCCGTTTGTCTTCCAGTAAGTATTTGTGTGATCTGCAAATATTTGTTTCGGAGTTTGGGTATTTTCTATGTATGATATATATGTATTTGCAAAAAAAAGTATATATGTATTTATATCAGTTGTCTAGTACCCATAACACAAGCTCAGCTTAGCTTGGGACTAGCGTTGTGTGGTAAATGTACGAAATATTTATTTTATTTTATTTATTTATATGTGTAGATTTGTAGTTTCATAGAACAGTCGTTCAAAAAGTATTAAAAGCGATAAACAGCTTTACATCGATAGATAAAATGTATCGGTGTAAAACGTAACATATTTACTTGAATATAGGATTTTGTGTGCCTGTTTTAGTAACGTATGATGTATATTGATGTTAATAAATTACGAAAGTTTATTAATACTTCCATACTAATATTATAGATCCGAAAGTAACTTTGTCTGTCTGTCTGCCTGCCCCCTTTAACGGCTAAACAGTTACAACGACTTTAAGGAAATTTGGCTTGGAGACACTTTGATACTTGAGTAAGGACATGGCTTTCTTTTGTCGCGATAGCCAAAATACACGCAGGCGAAATCGCGCTCATACACCAAGAATATGTGCATTATGATGACAGAAACTTACATAAGACCTGATATGTAGATGATATTTTAAAGGACAATGACCGGTTTGTATGGAATTTTTGTACCACCTTGCGTTATCTCATGGTAGGGATTGTTTTTGATCCGCGAGGAGGTACAAAAGTCCCATGCGACAGGTTCGCATGGGACTTTCTTGTCTGTAAGACACACTGTCCTTATAAAATAAAGATGTACTTTGTACACAAAGTTTTACTTATCTCAGGAAAATATCTGAATTGACCACCAATGTTCAAAGATAAAGTTTTATGAAGCAAATTTTATAGTGAAGCTGAAAAAATACATTATTCCGAACTAACAATTTGATTTTTCTTTTACAGATATGCGTGGTCGGGCATGCTTGTTGTATTAGCGATATACCTGAACCATTACAGCAAGAAGCATCCTAATTATGTGCCAGCAGTAATACTGAAATGTTGCCACTATATAAGCGCTATGTACGAGTCAGAGTATAAATATCTAAAGATAAAAAGCAAGGTGTACTCTGATACGGTCTAGTGAATTTTACCTTTATTTTTACCTGACTATGGCAAAGCCAACAGTATGTTTGTACGGCGTAGCCGAGTAAGGTTTACACCTCGCGTCGATTATCGATTATCGAAAATCGCTATACTTTAAAAAAATAAACGAATATTTGTTACAAAATGAATGCGCCATCGATCAGGGGAAGTGGGCGGGCCGCCACATTCCAGCGACGTGCAAATTTAGCTCGGCTGCGTTGCATGTTCCACCTTAGCGCCTTAACTACTGAACCGATTTTAATGAATGAGATGTCAATATATTCCTAATAATGGCCCGGGTGAAATAGGCTATTTGAATTTTATCAAAAGTTTTTACGTAGTAGTGTTATAGTTTTTAAACTTTTACTTGTTATTATATTTTAAAAGTTCCTATTGATAGGACGAAGAACTACTCTGTATACAGAAAGAGTTTTTTATAAACAATAGTTTTTGGACAATTGACACTAGAGAATTATGTAATATGAAATTATTTTGAACGTGAGTGCAAATGTTAGTGTTATGGTGTTTATTATAACGAATTTTGAGTTGTTTTATACTAAAAGTATGCTTCCAGTAATAATATTATTATATAAAATCTACTAATTTGAAATAAATGAAATTTATGTTTATTTTTTTCATGATTATTTATATTTTATCGACCAGTAAGAGAATGGTATTAACATATTATTTCATGAATCTGTTCAATTTCTTTAATACATTAAAAATTGTTTAAAGCAAACGATTCCGTTAGATTATAATTACTGTAAAAACTGTGATCGTATATAGTTCGTTACTAATATTGGAGATTTATCATCTATTGAAGGTTAGGTCGAGGCTCTAAACAAGTGGCGTGTAATTGGAGAACTGGAAAGCGATAGGCTGATTAATTATGATAATTTATTATCAAATATACCTACAATAAACTGCCTTGTTCCATATTAACGTAGTAATGAGTAAAACTAGCTAACTTTTGAGCTAATGATTAACTCGTTAACCCAAAATTTTTTCATTTCAACATAACAGAATCCCATAGACGTTCTGTGTGTAAACTTTATAGTTCAAGTCACTTTTTCTTACAAATATCTTAAGGAATTGTGACTGTTAGGGAAATATCCTACTAATATTATAAATGCGAAAGTTTGTAAGGATGTAAGTTTCTTACTCTTTCACGCGATAACTACTGAACGGATTTGGATGAAACTTTACAGTAATATAGCTTATACATCAGAATAACACATAGGCTACTATTTGCCGCGATAACCGACATATACGCGGGCGGAGCCGCGGGCAACAACTAGTTACCAATAAATGAGAGATTAATTCTTGATAGGCGTGTAATAGATATACGAGTATAACAAACCTTTAAATTCTACTATTGTAAATTAATGGTAGAATACAAGCTCATGTTATACTTCTGCAATAAGTTTTTCCAATCTACCGCCATCGGTTTTCTTTCTTTACTTTCAAAAACTTAATTTACCTAAAACCAAGTAGCCTCAAGAGCGGGTGTAGATAATTTCAAATTTACCAAAAATGAACCGACTTCAAGAAATGGACCAAATTTAAATGGGATCACACGGGAACCACCTTTCAAAATAAAAAAAAGAATCATCAAAATCGGTTTACCCAGTCGAAAGATGAGGTAACAAACATAAAAAAACGTCGAATTGATAACCTCCTTTTTTGAAGTCGCTCAAAAATAAAAAATACACTGTCAGTATTTCGTCAGAAGGTCAATTTGCATATTATAGGATAAATAATAATAAATTATATTAAATCCTTTAGTGGTTTAGTACCACATAAAATGTTTTAAGTGATAAATGTATGTATTTATTATTCAGTATATAATTGTTAAACTAATTTGTAAATAAAATACATTGTTTATATCAATGACATTTATTTCATTGTATGTACAAAATCTTAAAAATCTAAACGTTTTCATACAAAAGTGTCCAAATTTAACGTGATTGAATATTTGGAATGTTATTTAAGACACTATTTTCATTGGCTTTATACATTTACTAGGATGACAAAACGATTAATTGGTTAAAGCATTTTTTTTATAATTTTGACGCGAAGTAAAATAAATATTAGGTTAAATTTTGTTACAAAGAACGATCAGTTATCAGCCGATATTAACTCAATTATTAACAATAGTTTTAGGTTTATACACGTGTCGAAATATGGATATTGGTCAAATTAATTAACATTATACAGGTCACAAGGTCTAACTACGCTATAAATTAAATACGCATCTCTCTACATCATTCGTTCTTAATGTACAATTAACTCTTTGGTATATGGTCCTAAAGCTAATATTATTTGTCTTTTTACATGAGGGATGTTGGCCCCTTTGCAAATCTGTGGAGAAATATTGAGCACAGTTATCACAAGTTCGTTAAATCTATTCAATTTTGAACGGGAACTACACACGACAAACTAAAATGTTACTCATACTTGTATACAATAATATCTTATTGCAAAGGAGCCTATCAGAAGTGTATCTGTCGCAATCGAAGGTAGGAATTTGTATGCAAAACAAGAATAACATCGGAATTGTGCTTCTGCTATCAAAGCTTCAGTTCGTGGATCGAGGTCTGAGGCTTAGCTTACGTCGTGTCAGGCCTTAAGTGATAACGAACATATCACATATCGCTTTAGAATATGAAAATATCGTGTTACATTTCGATATAAACCTTATTGCTTATGTCGTAGTGAACGATTTAGTTTGTACAAAATGCAAAACAACACTACTAGTGCTTATAAGCTACATAAATAATAATCAAGTGAATAGTAGCGTTCCTATAAATACTTAAGTATATTTTAGTGGACTTATTTCGTAGATCAGTTTCTGTGTTCGTATTTACTTAAGCTAAAGTTATTTTCGTATCAATTTAAGAACCACAAAGGAAAGGAAAGCCGTCGACGAATAAAAAAGAAGCTCACACATTCCTGTATTGTTTTAGTTAAATAATGCTTTTTGAGTATAAAAATACTAAAAGTGGTGTTACAACTGTGTGTGTGACGCGGTACAGTATACAGCCGAGTCTAGCGAGCCACACACAAGTTATAAGTCCAAACATTTGCTAAGAGGACCCTACACATCGTCTCTCACGCACGTACAAACTATTTTACTATATCACAGCACTAG
This sequence comes from Spilosoma lubricipeda, assembly GCA_905220595.1. NCBI lineage: Eukaryota > Metazoa > Arthropoda > Insecta > Lepidoptera > Erebidae > Spilosoma > Spilosoma lubricipeda. Next base: position 14,373,038 of record HG992290.1, on the reverse strand, counting down.
TCTTGCACTTCTCTGTAAGGTATCTCACTGGTCACTGTGAACGATTCGAAATAGTGGTTCAGGAAGTCAAACGTTGGTCTTTTCTCTGGTATCGCGTCCCAGCATTGGAGCATGAGCCTATAGATGTCGTCCGGTAGACAATGTCCCACTGGCTTCGGCATTCGGTAACCTCGTTCGACTTGCTCGATTACGTCCTTACCGTGAAGCCCTGGATAGGGTATCTGTCCGTATGTGAATAATTCCATTAACAAGATACCGTAGGACCATACGTCGCTCTTGATCGAGAACTTGCCGTATATAATAGCTTCAGGAGCCGTCCATTTAACAGGGAACCGTGAGCCCTGTTTTGGGCAATATTCGTTGTCTTCGATAACCCTCGCGAGTCCAAAATCGCATATTTTCGCTACGTTATTTTCACCTATTAAAACGTTCCTAGCTGCTAAGTCTCTGTGTATCAACATCTTAGATTCTAAGTACTCCATGCCGGACGCAACTTGTGCTGCTATATAAACGAGATCCTCGAATTGTAGGAATTTTCCTTCGCCATTTCTAAGGAATTCTAATAAGGATCCTTTGCTCATGTACTCTTGGACGATGTATACAGGTTCTTGTTGTGAACAAACTGCGTACAACGCTACGAGACGTTTGTGTCGGAACTTTTTCATGATGGCTGCCTCTTGGAGGAACGCTTGGGTTGACATGGTGCCTTCCCTTAGAGTTTTTACGGCCACCTGCAATTTAAATAATGAATTATATTATTATCCTACTAATATTATAAATGCGAAAGTTTGTAAGGATGGATGGATGTTTATTACTCTTTCACGCAAAAACTACTGAACGGATTTGGATGAAACTTTACAGTAATATAGCTTATACATCAGAATAACACATAGGCTACTATTTGCCGCGATAACCGACATATACGCGGGCGGAGCCGCGGGCAACAACTAGTTATATATAAGGAGAGGTCTATGCCCAGAAAAAGGGATATTTAAGAGTGTTAGTGATGATTGAATATGATTTTATTATTATTGTCAAAACATAACAATTGTATTGTCAATCTCAAGTATTGGAAAATAAGATAATTATTTTGCACAGATCTACAGACAAATTGCTAATCTCGAGTTCTCTAATGTTCAAAAATCTTTATCAATAAAAATACGTACGCATCATAAAATTAAATAACGATTGCATTAATCAATTTTCCTCTTAGCATTACAATAATTACCTCGATATTATTCCGCCATTTGCCATAATACACTTCTCCGAAGTTCCCTTGTCCGAGTTTTCGTATCAGCTGTATTTCAGACCTAGGAATCTCCCACTTGTCCCTGAGCTCTGGTCCTAGGTCCCACATCTGCGGCTCGGGCTTCGGGCAAGGCCGCGCTAACACATGGCACAGACCTAACGCGTTTTCTGAAAAACATCAGTATCTTTTATTTAGATAACACTAGGTATTATTGGTATGAGTGAATATATTGTTGTACCTACTTATTAAATGTCGAAGAGTACGCGAAATTGCATAAATTTTCATATTATACAACACAACAGGGAATATGCATAAAATTTGTCTCAAATATCTTTTTCTAGATTCTTTACTGTCTTTACAATATGCCTAAAAGGTTATTTAGTGATTATTTAAATCCAAAAAATATTAAATAAAAGTGAAAATTAAGGAAGGGAAATTCAAATTTACAAAACGCGTCACTATTGGTCGTAACGAAATAGGACATCGATTGGAGTAGAAATTCCTACTGCGTTAGTAGTGTTTGTGAGAAAAAATAACTTCTTCCATGATTTTTAAAACAATTAATTGTGTAAATAAGTATAAAGTAAATGAAACTGATATAAAAAATGATAATAAAATATAAAAAATGAAGTGTAAATATATAGTTCCTGAGATTACCGCGTTCAAAAAAACAAACAAACTCTTCAGCTTTATATATTAGTATAGATAGATTACGGCATTCGCAAACTGTTAAACAATGGTAAAAAAACATCTTGTATGTACCATAACAATAGGATTTCCCCTCTGACGATAACTAAAAATTTATATTTGGAGTTATTATGCCTAATTACTGCTTTGTTTTTTCCAACACAAAAAAGTCTGAATGATAATTATCTCATTTAATTACTTTATACATATCTATCTATACAAACAAATAAAATTCGAGTGTCTGTTTGTAATATTAAAATAACCGATTTTTACTTAATGCATATGTGTGTATACACGATACATATACCAAAAATGTAGTAAAAAATTTTTTTGTCTGTCTGTCTGTCTGTCTGTTTGTTCCGGGTAATCTCTGGAACGGCTGGACGGATTTTGACGGGACTTTCACTGGCAGGTAGCTGATGATCCGGGGAGTAACTTAGGCTACTTTTTTTAGACTAACTGTGTTCCACGGCGTTACTCGCGGTACAACATTAACCGCGGGTAATACCGCGGGGTTCAGCTAGTACTAATATATAAAGCTGAAGAGTTTGTTTGTTTGTTTGTTTGAACGCGCTAATCTCAGGAACTACTGGTCTGATTTGAGAATTTTTTTCAGTGTTAGATAGCCCATTTATCGAGGAAGGCTATAGGCTATATATCATCACGCTAAGACCTACAGGAGCGGAGCACCAATGAAGAATGTTACAAAAACGGGGGAAAATTATCACTTTACGGACAATAGGAGACGCAAACGACGTTGCGTGTATGTCGGCTAGTATTATATATATTATAGTGTACTAGTTGGTAGTTCTTAATAATTAAAAAGTAGAAAATAAACACTCACTCGTATATGACATCACAAGCGCCGGCAAGCTGGGGAAGGTTTGATTGGTCGCGATATAGAACCCTCCATTATCCAGTGGTTTGATCTTGTAATGCTTTACATGGTAGCCTCTTCCCTCCTCCCAATCCTTCACACTGAGGCTGAACCCGTGAGGGTTGTGTTCTGCCGGTCTGACTAGGAACGTTCCTCGGGGATTGCTATCAGCTAGCAGTAGTTTGTCAGCTTCTTTTCTTGACACGTGTGGGAAGAACCAACTGCAATTTGATGGTAGCCTTTAGAGAAGTGTTCGATTAATAAGTGTAACATTGGGAACCTGCAGCCATCACCTCGTGTTTCTATATTAATGCTAGATTAATAAAGCTTGTACTTTTGGGAATGTAGTATTGTTAACTTCTAAGCGAGGGGTCCGATTTTGTTAAGGATTAAAAACGAAGTGATGTCTTTATTTGAGTAGATATGTATACTGAGGGTTATAAGTATATATTTATAAAAACTGATGAAATGCGTGTCCCGGGGATCCTACGTCGTCTTAATATTTATTTGCTAAGACTTTTCTAAGTCAAGTGGCTATATTTTTTAAGTTCGTCGACTATTTTAAAGTACTTAATAAGGGCTGTTTTATCCCTGACACTTTTTTTTACTAATTTAAGCCAAAACGCTATTACGTTAAGTTAAAGAAGTCATAATATGTTTTTTTCATCGCTTTTTTAAATTTGAAGTGACACTTTAGGTGCAGATTATTTTTAAACATTTATTTTTACTATTTTATAGGCGTGATCAGTATAAAATACAGATTTCTAATTAGTTTCTAAACTGAGTCACAAAAGTATAGACGGTCCTGAAATTATTAGGGCATGTTGTTAAAATTACAACTAGGTACTTTAAAATTTTTATGTCATCCTTTCAAGTTCTACGAATAAATAATATCCATTTTGACATGTGTTTTCCACGTACGTATTTTTGCAAAAAAAACACGACTAACTTTGATGGGTTCATTGATGACGTCTATGGGTTTTGAGTGAGATTATGTTATTATGTAGCTTCCTATGTAATCATATCAATGAACACCGTATCCAACTAGCCGACGTCGTCGTTACGTTCTGATGATGCAACATTCAGATAAGAATAATTGCCCATAGCTGGAACTAATTGCACCAATATTCCTACCGCTGTGGATGTCGTAAACCAGGACCAACATCAGTTTGAAACGAATACTTCGAATATGTATTGGTAGCGTATTAAAATCTTATTATTGCTTTTGTAACTTAAATTAATATTTTGTAATAGATACACTTAAACAATTGTTTAGTACTTTAGGCCGTGCATGAATCTATACTTATATATAAAGCTGAAGAGTTTGTTTGCTTGAACGCGGTCCGATTTGAAAAATTCTTTCAGAATTATTAGATAGCCCATTTATTAAGGAAGGCCATATATCATCACGATAAGACCAATAGGAGCAGAGCACCAAGGAAGAATGTTTCCAAAACGAGGAAAAATTATCATGCTACGGGCAATAGGAGACGCAAACGATGTTGCGTGGGACAACTTGTGACGAATAAACCTAATGGTTTTATCATTATAGTATCTATTCCTGTCAGCTGTTAGTTGTAGATGCTTTCAATTTAGAAATAACGAAAGGAACGGGAAGGAATAGTTGGAAATAGTAAACTTGGTTATGAATCTGTTCTCCATTAAAAGCAACTCAAAATCTATTTTGAAGTTAGTTCTTGCAGCTGGTACTTCTAGATTAGTTCCGAAATGCGGCCTAGTGTTAGATTATTTTGCCTACACTAAACTTTTCATCAATCGCTATGCAGAATTCAATCGCCGTCGAGAGCAAGTTGATGTGAAATAAACTCACACTAGGCCCTTACATAAATTCCTTTCATACTCACTCTTCACACTCCACCGAGCTTTCTTCGGCGACAAAATTGACGGGTACCAGTCCTTCTCTTCTTGTTGTCAGATGTAGCACTCGCCACCAGTCGGGTTCCACATCGCTGAGTACCTCCATGCGGTCGCCCTTGCGGAACGAAATGTCCGAGTCCGCTCTTGCAGTGTAAGCGCATAGTGCTTTTACTACGCGACGACCGCCGTTTGTTATACCTGAAATAGTTAAAGAATATGTATTATTATTTGTTTCCAAATAGCCTTCTTACTTACCCTTCTCATTAGGAGTACCGATCGGTAATTTATAAACATTCGCAACACCAGTTCGCACCATAGCATTATTTAAGCGTTTTTAACTTAATGTCCCTCTTAAAGTTTGGTTTGAGGGCGTAAAGTTACTTATTTTCAGTAAAAACACGAGAATAGTAAATAATCTATGCTTTTTAATCGATGAGTTCAATTCGATTTATATAAATCAAATTTGAATTACTTTTGCAACAGCAGAAATAAATTCCAAGAATTAGGTTTTCCAATTCTGAAAACTTCCGAAAACTTCTGAAAAATTCTGTAGAACTTCCTAACATTAAATACCATTTCATCTCGAAGGTCCCTATTAATAATGGCATAGAAAACATTTATTCGATATGACATTATTAAAAAGGTAGGGAAGGAGTAGGTACCATCGATTTGTTTATTTTTTCCGTACTCCTGTGTTACCCCTATAACCTTACAGTATACCGATGTTAGGAATTCTTTCGTTTTTTTTCATTAAATAAGATACCAGACCCAAACCCCTCATTCTGGGGAGAGCGGCAATTCAAAGGATATGGAGATAGTCACTTAAATCCAAGTGAACAGTCTGCATATTACTCCCTATACCATAAGTACAAGTATAAGTACGATAAAATCGATCGTAGTATACTGATACGTAATTTCTTCTATTACGGGTAGACATAAATATCATAAATCTTACATTTGCCTGGGTTGCGCATGCGCACAATATCTGCCGCTTGCCGGGACAATACACGTGTATTCGGCTCTCCCGTGTAGCGTGTCTCCAATGACGTCGGGCATGCCGTGAAACCCGCCTCGTTCTTGTATGTGCTGGGGTACACTGGAACTTGAAACATTACACTTTAGTATATTTATCGTGGGCACAAAAATAATTAGGAATAAAATTATATACGGATCTATTGAAGTTATACAATTATCAACTACTAGGTCGAAATTCGTATACAAGGCCATTTCTAAACCTACGTCAAAAATTTGCATCAATCAACACCCTTTCATTAGTATTCCCTTGAGTTTCTTTGATAAGTATAGATTGTTGTATTTACTGCCTCGTTGGTCCAGCGGTTGACGTATGCGACTGCTGATCAAGAGGTCTTGGGTTCGAATCCCGGGTCGGGCCAAAAGTGTTATTTAGTTTTTCTGATTCTATTAATACTTAATAACAGAAGTTTGAGTCTGAACTCCCGTGCCTCAGAGAACGTAAAGCTGTCGGTCCTACGCCTGATCTTTCCCCGATCGTGTCGGTTAACCGTCCCATCGGATTATGAGAGTGAGGGAACAGAGAGTGCATCTGTGTTTGCGCACACACTTATCCACTATAATATCTACTGCGTAGTTGATTGGTCTCTGTTGAGAATGGCCGCCGTGGCCGTAATCGGCTAGAACATCATCATTGTATTTACATATGGTATACCTACTTCTGTAAAATAACTTAGTGATTTATCTTATTAGTTTTAAATATCTACCCAAACAATGACTGTAAAAAATGTCTATGACATTAAGCTAACATTGTGCAATGTATTAGCAGGAAGTATAAATAGATAATTAGGTAACTGATATTTGCCTACAATCTAAGATTAATGATAGTGCTGCTTCAGTGGGTTAATATTAAAATTTTCAAAACTTTAATTGTATAATAATTTTGTGTAATTATTGTCAACGTTACACTGTTCTAGTAAGTATTTCTCGCATGCTACTTAAGATTGATCTCAAATATTTATTTAATATATCCTCAGAATTAGATAGGAGAATCGTATCTTCGTGAATGTTACTCATTTGATAAAATTAAACGAATGAATATTTTTTTCCACTTCTATCGACCTGGCTCATTTTTGTATAATCAGTTCTCTCCCTCGGTTTAGATCAATTAAGTTTGTAAACATCAATAATATTAATAAAACAATTAAATTATTGACTACAACACAATTAAATTGACCAAATTGTACCAGATGGCTGTAATCGAACTTTGAGTTGTAATCGAAGTAATCGATGTTCCGCCTTGACCTTTCATTACTTTAATATATTACATCGAATCTGTAATTGATGTTTGATTCATGAGCCCATTTAGTCACAATTAATATTGTTACCAAACGTTCGCTATGTGTTACATGACCTCAAAATTGTAAACTGGTAACGAATGAATGTAAATTGTGTCTAATAGCTAGTGTTTGGATCGTGCGAAAGATCTACTAGCATTGTTCTTTTCAAGGAAATACGTTTGTTTTAACTGTGAGAAATGCAGGTTTCTGAATTAAATAAAGTCGGCTAAATGCGGATTGGACTCGTGTGGATAAGATTTCGTACGATGAATTAAAAATAATAAATCATTATCATTATCTTAAGACAAGATTCTTCTGGAATAAGCTGTACCAGCTGCAAAGAATAATAACAGAATGAATTGTTAATAATCACTGAAGGGGACATTTCCTTAGCGTACACCAAATGACGATTTGGTATCGAACAATACTTAAAATAAAAGGAGTTTTATAGTTTGACTTTTTCTTCATATTTAGATGAATGACAAATCCCATTTTGTTCGAATATGGAACCCTAAATCTTCGTCTCCTTTTCTCTAAGCTCAGAACTATTTAACATCGATCGCACATACAGATCAAAAATGCCCACTTACTACGCTGGAGACAGTGATTGCGTTAGATAGGCAATTGTCCATTAATGGGTCAGTGTCTGTTTTGACAAGTAAGATCGTCATTCTGATAAATTAGACCAAATTTTTGCTTAAATTTTTGTGATTTATATACAGGAGTACCAAACCAAAAAAAACAGTGAACACAGTGAACTTTAATACTGTTACTTTCTTGCTGCTGAGCTGAGCTGCGTTAAATGATAATCCGAAACAATTTTTCACTATTAGCAACACTTGCGTTCCAATTTATATTGAAATTGGTACCGAAGCCATAATGACATTTATTTTTATGGGACTTCGCCATCTATAGAGCGTGGGCGCGTACATTTTCGCAATAAATCTAATTAAATATAAACTTTAACAAATAGCACCATATTTCTTTTCGTAACTATTTTATTGGCACTGTCTGTCTTCTAATATTTATTTCTATTTCCTTCTGGTAGGTATTATTTGTTAATCAATTATAGTTCCATTTCACCTTTTCCTTTATTTATGAATATATGTATTTAATATCAAATTATTAAGCTTGTAATAACGGTGATACTAAGATCAGAAAGAGTGGTGTGGTACTTAGCTTGTATTATTGTTATTACATATCCACTCTATCTAATAGATTAATAAATTCGTAAATCTTATAAAGATTGAACCACTCTATATAGTATTTAGAAATACACATTGACATCAAGTCGATACAAGTGATTTGAAAAGGATTAAATTAGTAAATCCATTGACCAACCATCAATAATGGCATTCTGTAAAACTTTAATTAAAATAAGGAAGTATCACAATTAATAATGATAAAGTATATATATACATATATATATATATAGATAAAACTCAAAACAACCATTTGTGGTTCACACATAGTTCTCCCATGTTGGACTCGAATCCACAACCCTCGGTGAGGTGATTGCTCAAACGATTCCACCATTTGTGATTTAATACCAGTAGATTTTATTTTTATATCTCACGCTTTGCTGCCTTTTAAACCGAGCAACGAAAACAACAAAATACTTCCCAGACAAATTTAAAATTCACAAACACTTAACAAAAATAATACCGTAAGTGGGTAATAACCTCTCGAGGTAACTCACCCAAAGGTCTATCTGGGGCATTACGGCGGCTGCAGCACTTGTTACCCATGGCGCGGCCCGCCTTACGCCGCGCCAAGCCGCTCCTGCAATAGAAACACTTTTATTAACATCGTACAAAAGGAACAAAGGATCAGCAACGATGAAAACGTTCTTTGAAAATAATGAACGCAGGACGAGGGAAATGTCGCCTTTTCAGGCTTGTCAATTGAGTTTAGACACTGTGAAATATTAGAAGAATTATTTCTTAAAAGGTAGATAAGTATTTATTATACACATACTTGCTAGTAAAATTTTTGTATTTTGTTTTTATATTTATTTATTTTATTTACGTTTGTGTCGAAAGATACTTTTTTACAAAGTCTCTTTAATATTTTATTCGCTGTCGTACCGTTCATCCAATTAATAAAATAAGTTTTAACCAATAAAACCAGTTGAAATATGCGATATAATAAAAACCATATTTTACCGTTTGAATAACATGATCTCTTTAGTTCTACTGTGACAAATTTCAAAAATAAACAAAAATATATTAATTTAATTCTAACTGAACCCACGGTTATTGTCGCACCGCGGGTAACGCCGTGAAGCTAGTCTAAAAAAAGTAGACTAAGTTACTCCTTATATCATCAGCTACCTATCTTTGAAAGTCCCGTCAAAATCGGTCCAGACGTTCAAGGGATTAGCAGGAACAAACAAATAGACACAAATGGTAAAAAATGTTATTTTGGTATAATGTACCGTGTACACATATGCATTTAGTACGAAGTGGTTATTTTAATATTACAACAGACACTCCAGTTTTCTTTATTTGTATAGAGTAGGTATAAATAAACAGATACGTAGATTTTAAATATTTAATCACTGTTTCAAGTTCACGTTCATGTTTTTGTGAATTTTCATTGTTAACTAGCTATTGCCCGCGATTCCGCCCACGTGTATGTCATTTGTCACGCTAAAAAGTACCCTATGTCCGTTCTCAAGAATCAAAGTATCTCCATGCCAAATTTCATTGAAATTGATGCAACGGTTTAGCCGTAAAAGCGTAATAGACGGATAGAATTACTTTCGAATATATAAATTAGTATGGTTTTAAAAAATGTGTACAAAGGCGGTTGGTTGCTTTTTTATGTATGTGCCTCTTCTTAGTAGTAACTCTTCTCTGCCTGATGGGCAACATAAGCAGAATTCAAGAGTGGTGGTCGCCATACTCATTGCGAATGCAGACTCACGCCATGATGGCCTAGTGATAATAACATTTCACAAGCTTCTGCATCATTGGGCCTCTCTCCCTCCTTCCATTGCTTGATGAACACTTAACTGCTCATAATTATTTTTTATTATCCAGTTCATTAAAGCTTGTGCTTATCTGAGATTTTTACACTACATTTCATTACTGAAACACTCACTTTGTTTATCCCTTCTTGCTTTTACGAACTCATAATTGAAAACATGATTTTAATGAAAGCTGAAATGGAGGAAGCATATAAATTGAAATAAATTTAGATCATTTATTTTGGTTAACAGAATAATGAAATAGCTTAATAACAAAACTGCAGAATCATAAAATAGTAGTGTCGTAAATCTCTATCTATATATACTATTATATAAAGAGGTAAAGTTTGTGCGTTTGTGAGCTTGTGACGTTGTAGGGGGTAATTTCTGGATCTACTGAACCGATTTTGAAAATCCTACAGACAGGTTATATAATAACCCGAAAAGTAGAAAGACTTTTTCGTGGTACCTGAATTTGCAAAGTAAGTCGGAGAAAAAAATGTTTGCCGCCCAACGAAGGGGGCACGGGCCAGCTAGTTATAAAGCTGTTAAAAATGTGTTAGGGTAAATCGCAGTTTACACCATTACTGCAACTAGATATTTGGACATAGACATCAAGTTATGAAACCTAGTGTTCAATAAACACAGGGACTCCTTAAATTCTGTGTGATATTACAACGACTTCGGTAATACATCTCTGCTACATATGACAAGTTAAACTGTGTCCCCCATCGTTCCGAGTCAGTCTAACTCACATAATTACTCAGTCTCAATGATAAATCTCTTCTAACTTACACGGTGCTTGAACCCTTACATAAACTATAAATATATCACTTCTAATGGCAGTATGATTTAGTACCAACTGTTTACCTTTGCAACGAGAAATAGGTCACTATAATATAGGTAAGGAAATAACATCTGTCCGTGTAAGTGGCATGTGTAAAAAGATTTTTTATTGCCTTGGTATTGGCTTATAACCCGCTACGCCAGTGATTCATCGAATGAAGCAGCTTGGAGTTATATGGCAGGTAAAAAGGGCAGTTAAATGGTATTGAAATTTGCTGTTGTATGCATTTTACCGCAGGAATCGGTGACCAATCTATAAAATATAGATATGTACGTCGGTATTCTCTTGAAGAACGAGTCTCGTCTTAGCATTTTGATCAGCTTCAATTTAAAGTTCAACTTTTACCGTAGACAGGACACGTAAGGGTATTTAAATATGTACTAGACTGCGATAATATCGTCTAGTAAGTATCACTATTAAACTTTAAAGAGAGCGTGATTTCGGTCAATGTATGGTTGGTTACTCACCGCCAAAGGCTCGAACCAAAATAGTCCGTACATTTACGTCAGGCATATTAAAACAATGCTTCCTAAACATTAAAGGGTTAAAGCAGCCACGTCATTTTATTAACACTCGTGCTAATGAACTTCAAGCAAGTTGTCCGTACCCACTGATAAGGGAACGGTGATAAGGTTTTACAGCGCACATAATTTTAAATTTTATTATTAATAATGATAGATACGGGGGAAATTCATTTTGTAATAAAATATTACCCGTTATTAATTAACTTTTTACTACGTCTTCGCGTGTCGATGTGCCGGAATGTGACTATCATTTTATATGCAAATAACAGTTTTATGGCTTTCGCTATATATGAGTCCAGTCAGGTGAGAGAAAACTTAAATAATACAAAAAACTTTATAGTGTAATAATGTGCTGCATATTTCTATTGCTGCGTATTATTTCATTAAGGTCTTGTCCCCACTGAATTCAGAAATTGATCTGAAAGAACTTTACAAAACAGAGTACTTCAGATTCGAAATAGCTCTCTACCCTAATTACATAAATTTAACTTTCTACTCAGTACAAATCGCACCTTCACCTCTAACAAAGTTTACACCCTATTTCTCATTTAATTATGTGTGTTGATATAATTTTGTGCGTGCGTGTCTACATATAAAATGGTCATTTCGAAAACATGCTTTGCTATAACAGCCTCATTGGCAATTTAGAAAAATAATTTTGGCGAATAGCAGATTCTGATGCTAGTTACCTAAAAAAACTATTTTTAAAGTACTTTATGGAGTTTGATCTACTTAGAGCTGATAAATAGAATTCTTATTAGTTTGAGCATATGGATATCAGTAGATGTTGCAATGAAAATATAATGAGTTCTTGCAACTGTTTAAAATGCATTGTAGAAGTTGTTATCTATTAAAAGTTGATGTATTGAATTTATATTACCTTGATAAGTTCGAACGTAATCTATTCCGTTAATGTTTCGATACGAGTATACTATTATAAAACAGAAATTTAGGAAATGAACTTAAGATGAAGATGTTTGCACGGAGACCATATTTTTTGTGTTTTGGCTGAGCCCTGAAGTTAGTAAAAAGAAAAGTAGCCGAAGTTACTCCTTATATCATCTGTTATCTGCCAATGAAAGTCCCGGCAAAATCAGAACAGCGGAACAAACAGACACACAGACAAAAAATCATCATCAAAAATATACTAATGTATTTCTTTCTTTCATGTACCAATGTTTAAATTGTGTAATTTCAAATTAACAGCTTTTCACTTAATAGTGAAAAGCTGTTAATTTGAAATTACAAATATACACTTTAATTTTATTTATTTGTATTGATAGTGTAATGGTCAACGGAGGGAGAGGTTATGCGGCAACTAGTTAGTTACCTGTAACTCTTTAGTTACCTGTAACTCTATAGTGAGATTAGACCAAACCGGTGTCCTGATACGGGTTTCGTCTAACCTAACTAACTTGGTGAAAAGCAACAAAGAAAGTGTGAGGTCGATGAGGTCGGTATCACTCACGTTGAGTCGACCAATCAGAGCCGAAACACAAAATGTTCAGATGAATTCACTCCTGTAGGATTTAAACGCACCACTAAATATATATTTCTTCAAAAGGATGCAGCCGGCTTTAAATCTACTACGATACGATTGAACATTATGTGACGACCATCAGACCTCCCCAGAAGACGAACGATATTCGGATGGCAACCGGGACCGTGGGCTTAAGATGCTCTCCGAGGCACGAACTACTAAATATATTTTTCGCATTGTAATTAGGTACATACATGAGCAGCCAAAATTACGACGTATGTTTCTTTACACGCTTAGTTTGATAATTACTTATCTACAAACTGCTCTATAATTATATAGATGTTCAGTCATGTTGTTATCGATAACGAGAGATAGTGGCCTATTATCGCTGTCCTAGTAGAGTAGTTCCCACGAGTTTAGGTTCGCGATAACAGGTGATGTATCGATACGATACGGCCATAGCTGTTTGCTGTACGATAACACAGTGATTTATAAAACGGCACGATTATTCTCACTTAAACAGGGGAAAGTGTATGTGGAATTCTTTTTAACTTTATGTGTTCTAACCATGGCACAAGCGTGTTTAAAATAGTTTACTAAGCGCTCATAGATATGTATGAATGTACTTCTAAGTTATAGATATAAATAAACGAAACTGTAAAATTCGGCAATTCTCTTTATATGGTGACTAGCCAATTTTTGTAGATTAGAATCCTTATTTATTTCGTACAAGTAAAATTTTAACAAAAAAAAAATTGACTTCAACGTTCGACTCGATTTCTCTTGGATGCCATCATCAGCTCTTAGTATCCCTATCAAGGTATCCCCCCTCCGTGGGGATATCTCCTTTCTATTGAAAAAAGAATCATCAAAATCGGTTCATAAATGACGAAGACATCCGCGAACACACATTAAAAATATATAAATACGATCGTATTGAGAACCTCCTCCTTTTTTTGAAGTCGGTCTAAAGGCTACACTGCGAAAAAAACACTAACTTTCACCTTTATAACATAAGTGTGATGATAGGTTCGATTCTACTAATGTTAAATCAGGTTTTAATGTAGAAAAGCAAGTTAACACGTACAGCGAAACAACTTTTCTTTCTAAATGAAAAGTATATCCCTTTGTCAACCAATTTAGATATCTCTTGGAAACAACCTTTCATCTGAATGAAAGGGCTTTTTTGTATCTTTCATAAGAGTATATTAAATTTCAGGATAATACGTGGATTCTTTAAAGGGTAAAAACACAACAAACATACTTGTATTCGCATTTATAATATTAGTTAGAGTGTGGTCTCGTTATCGTGTATTGTTATTCAGAACCATACGGTAGACATCAGTTAAGGATGTATGCCTTAACATAAAAGAAAAGTCGGAAATAACAACATGTGGGCTTCTACATATACCGGTCTAACATTTCCGTTTCTTTATGAATGGGTCGGCTAAAATGGGCGTTACCTGTACCATCTGACGAAGACTTGCGTCAAAAAATATATTCTTGGAGTTCCAAGGTATACATAGGTAGAGGGAAATTGAAGAAATGGGTCACAAATACTTTTATACCGCCCTGAGTCCTACGCCCGGACCCATGATGGGTTTGTGGTGGATATCCTAAATTTAGTATTTAATTATGTAATAATAAAATTAATTAATTCTTAATTTGAATATTCCAACTATTTGCCACGGAAGTAAAACAAAGTTAAATATTAGGTTTTCATTTTCCTTTGAACTACAAGCAAAAGAAAGAAATTAAAGATCTGTTCTTAAATATTTATTATACTCTCATTCAACACTCGTATTTTATGTATTAAGTAATTCATACATATTCTTGAAAGAAATGGATAATATTTTAGGTTAAGTAAACTTATGTCGTCGTTTATTTTATGTGTTTCACTCATCAAGCTCAATCTAATATACTTTTGAACTCTATTTTTTATTCTTACCTTTAGAAGTGACTGTAAAAACGGAACGTTTTTGGAGTTGGATAGATGCCATTTTGATATTTTACGAGGATTTTACTCAGAACATTGTCTAACACGAACCATGATATGAAGGAAAACCTAAACTTGTAAAACTAATATTATAAATACATTGTGACTTGTTTTCCTTCAAAATAACATACAGTTACTACGACACACACACACACAGGTCAAAAATCACTTACACCGAAATGAGAACTTTCTCTTGTTAGAATATTGTTCTAATCGTTCTAATCGTTCTAATATATAGCCAACTAGTTTTTACGCGCGGCTTCGCTCGCATTTAATAAAAAAAGTATCCGATGTTATTTCTAATACCTCCAAGAATAAATAAATAATAATAAATATTTTTTCGGACATCTAACGCACAACGCCATCTAGTCCCAAGCTAAGCAGAGCTTGTGTTACGGGTACTAGACAACTGATATAAATACATATATACTTTTTTTTTTGTAAATACATACATATCATACATAGAAAACACCCAAAACTCCGAAACAAATATTTGTAGATCATACAAACATTTGGTCCGACCCGGGAATCGAACCCGAGACCTCATGATCAGCAGTCGCACACGCCAACCGCTAGACCAAGGAGGCAATCAGAATATGTGTACAAAGTTTCATGATGATCGATTAAGTAGTTTTCGCGTGAAAGCCGTAACAAACAAACTTACTTTCACCTTTATAATATTAGTGTGATATAAGTTAAGATATATCTGCAAATATATGTGGCTTCTTTTTTAATTTAATGGTGTTGTATAAAGAGTCAATGGTAATCATAGTTATAAAGCATAAATAAAGCCGGCACAAGGTTTCCATTGCTTTGCTTAAGGCGAGGTTTAATCAAACTTCAATGTTACAAGGTTGTTATTTTTATAGTTTACTAGTTTCTTCCGCGGCTCCTTTGCGTTTTTTTTTTTGTGGACATGTGCTTCGCCGATCTTTGAGGGATGGGGAGGGAGATGAAGGGAGGGGTTTGGGTATGGGCCACCAGTATCCTCACTCACTCGGTGAAACACAGCGCAACCGCTATTTCACACTGGTTTTCTGTGAGGCCGTGGTATCACTCCGGTCGAGCCGGCCCATTCATTCCGAAGCGTGGCTCTCCCACGTTAGTTATCGTGGTAAAGAGTTCATTTATGTCGGTTATCGCGGTAAAGAGTGCCTCAAGAATCAAAGTATTTCCATGCCAAAATTCATTAAAATCGGTGCAGCGGTTCAACCGTGAAAGCGTAACAGACAGAGTTACTTTTGAATTTATAATTTTAGTAGTGACGACGTATCTAATTACGTTTATCAGCAGTGTGGATATTATGATATCCTGACTGCGACACAAGCTTCAGTCAGTCACTCAGTACAGGCTTCGTCTAGTTTGGGATCAGACTGCCAAATGTAGGATGTGTAAAGATATACATTGACGCCCTAAGAATCCCTCCAGAATCAGATTAGTTTAGGCTCCAGTAACCTCATCCTTTGAAAAAAGAAATTAAAGACTGGAATGGAAAATATTAACACCAGTTTTCAATATGTATCACTCGGATCAAAACAGCCCGTTAGTCCAAAAACTTGGTCCAAAAAATATCATAATATTTATCAACATCATCACCAACATCCTTCAATCATCCACTGACTTTTAAAAGGAGGCTTTAGCCTACGAAACAAGTCTCAGAAGATGGTTTTTAACGTTTTGCTTCCCTTTGTACTTGCAGTAATGTTATCATGCATAGTTTGTTTCCCTAGTTGCCTCTTAGGATATCTGTGGGATGAATAACCACCATCACCACACGGAAACATATCATAATACGTCGGTCGTACGTGTACTGATAGGCCGCATTGAGACATTTCAAAGGAACAGGTCGTATTCAGTATTATCATTTTATGTCGTCGTCGTCATCATAAATTCAGTGTGTGTAAGATGTCCGAAATATTTATTTTTATTATTTATTTATTATCCTCGGCCTTTTGGATCTAGCTCCTATCAGCCGTCTTGCGCAAATCATCACTCCACCTGGTCAGTGGGCGTCCTACACTGTTTGCCGAAACGCGGGAGTCTCCACTTAGGAACCGTTTAACCCAACGGTTATCAGTTCTGCGGCTAATGTGGCCAGCATACTGCCACATCGGCTTGCTAATCCTATGTCATGACCTTGGTTCTCTGCTGGATCAGCTCATTCCTATTCTATCTCGTATTCATTGAAAATGTGAATAAAAGTTACACTTTTCGTTCATACATTTGTTTCCGTATTAGTCTTGCCGGCAGTATGTTACAATCGCATTGTTTTGAATTGATTTCCTTACTAGAATACTCTGTTAGAAACATATCGTCGCTCGACGTTTTGTCAACAATCACCCGCTCCAAAGAATACACAATAACATCCGGTACATACACTGAATAGAGCATTTATTGACTTTAATATTCGTAATGAAATTCCGAAGTGTACTGTATGAGCATTTTAAACTTCTCCTCGTAGTTTTTATTAACATGAGTTACTTTTTGGATTACATAATGTGTATTAACTGTTGAAAGACATGTATAGTAAATAAGGTTAAATCAAAGGCTTCTAAAACTAAAGTTGAAAAAGCTGTACAATTTTTTTATTCTCATTTAATAATTAATTATAAAGAGTTGTCAAGAGTCTGCAAAACTTTGTCAGAAGATCCGCCTGACAAAGACACAGAAAGAAATAAATACAACTAAATGAGTTTATTTTCTAAATAAATCAGGTATACTTTAAATTTTTATCATACACAAATACCTACAAAATTACTTCAAGTTACTTACAAAGTTTTTATTCGAAGTGAAGCATAAATATTATAAGTAATGTATTACTTAATAAATCATGTAATTTTTACACGAAAACTGCGGCAACAAAGAAAAGAGATTAAAGACATTAACGTGTTCATAATCAAGTTCGTAAAAAGTTTGTGAAAAGAAATTTAAAAGTAAAGAAGCCCAAGAAGAGAGGAGATGGTGGTATGAAGAAGCAGCGGGGGACGAGACGCCCCAGCCACCTGTTGCCGCCAATCAATAACATCACCAACGCACCATTGTTCTCTCACAAAGACTAGTCACCACCATAGGCAACTAGTTCAAACAGTTTCAAACTACAAACTTTAAATGCTCACAACAATCCCTTAACTCCTTTTTTTTTTTACTAAAATGACGTTTCATTACACGTAGTAGCAGACTTGGTTTACTTTAATTTTCAACTATCTTAAGAACTTGATGAACAAAACGATTATCTACTTATTCCAATCTCTACCAATGGATAAAACGGGTTGTATTGAAGCCTCTCGGAGTCATAAAAGGGATTAACGCAACCTTGTTCAAACAACCGTTTCAGATAAAGGGTAGGGGTAATCAATAGCCCGAAATGTTGAATGAACGCGGCAGACAGAATGGTGGAACGATAAACATTTAAGTTGAATGGTGATTTTGGACTTACAGTAAAATGTAGAGAACTATTAAGTTTATTCTAAGATAATTTTCACTAGGTAATAGTATAGATAATTTCACTAGTACCTATATTCTAGATTAGTCGTTATCCGAAAAAAAATATTCATAGATTAGATCAACGATAAGTTGGGCAAAATTATACACTGAAGCCCCAAAGAGAATACAGAACCATTTAGGTATGTACATTTTATAACTGTTTTAAGACAAAGGCGATATCTGATAACAATTGTATTAGTACGAACCGGCACTTCTACAAATCACGAACACAATCTCTCGGCGTGGATGACAAAGGCAAAGGCATATTCGAAACAAAGAGGTAGTTTGTGGAAGATTCTAGACAGTAATTGGTTTGTTTATATCAGTAATCAGGCATGACGGGCACATTTCACAAAAAAAGAAGCCGTGACTAACCATTTACGTCAAATTGTATAAAACTAAATTCGCTGTGCAGAACAAATTCTTAAAACTTATTTTGCAAATATAGTGGTCATTTGAATTATTCATTAATGAGGATTCATGCCGCCAACGGGATATGCCATTGAAATAAATTTTCACACGTTTTAAAATTAAACACAAATTACAGCGAAATCAACGACTTATATGAAGTTATAAAGCAAAATTAATATTACTGGGTATGTATCTCGGAACGGTAATAAATTCCATGTTGACTTCATTGAGAAAATCTCGAGATAAATCCCACATATGAAGCTATTATGTAGACTTGCGTGAAACCGCAGATACAGGAAGTAACTTAATACTTAAAAGTCGTTAGTAACAAATTAGCTTAGTGGCATGTCAATCTTACAGCTATTATACAACACATACGTTGTGGGCTACAGGTTACAAAATTAACGATTAGTGTGGCTATTGCAACTTCTTGTAAAGAAATATGAAATCGGAGAAATATGTTGTTTCAATATAACAACTAAATTTTGTAACATGGTGTATATATTACAAAAGAAAATAAAAGAGTCGACAATTTCACTATTAGCTTGGATCATGTTTTCAATATACGTACCTTGATCGGCGTTCAAAACGTGTCATTCGTACCGTGGGAGAGCCTCGATTCGGCATGAAAGGACCGGCTCGACTGGAGTGATACCACGGCCTCACAGAAAACCGGTGTGAAATAGCGCTTGCGTTGTGTTTTACCGAGTGAGTGAGGATACCGGAGGCCCACACCCCAATCCCGCACTTGTGACGCCTCTGGTATTGCGGGTGTCCATGGGCGGCGGTAATCGCTTACCATCAGGTGATAAGTCTGCTCGTTTGCCCCCTATACCGTAAAAAAAGAACAGGTATACTGTGTTGATATAGATATTGTTCTAGGCACGCCGAGCGAAGTGATGATTTTAGTTCTAAGTATGCTCTAGAAAGGCAAAGAAGGAATAATACGTCCTTCGTACTATCCGTACGATTTAAATTTAAAATCATAATCACCATTCACCATCATCTCAGCAAAAGGATGTTCATTGCTAGACATAGTCTTCATAAAAAAATATAATATAGACACTGTAAGAAGCAAAAAATAAACAAAGTTTTGAATATGTAGCACATAAACGTGTGGGTAGAATACATACTACAAGCGATAAGTGATGTGTATATTAATGTGATAAGTAACTACAGACGCAATTCATTGCAGTTTTGTACTAAACTATATGCTTCCATTTCAGACACATTTATTTTGTCACCTCTAATGATGACTACTATTTGAACAAATTTTTAGAGAAGAACGTGATACACGTTAATGTGTATTTGAATGGATAAAAAAAAATTGTCAGTTAACATTTACGTAACTTGTTCCAATGGCCAAGTGCCTTTTTTTTAACGTGTGGAAACCCCCTCGGTCCGTCACCCCGCCGGGGCGGTGTGTCGGAATCGAACCGACCAAAACCACACGGTGTGCCACTCTGCGCCTGAGACGGGAGGGAACCGGGAACTGCTGCTATTAACACATCCGGACCAATGGCCAAGTGCCCAGTTCAACGAATCGTAAAACTTGATAATTATAAAACTTAACACATCAATTCTGTCGAATTTGACAATGATTTACATTTAGAGGACGTCGGTTCGACGGAGGCAGCTGCTCTAAGACAATGGACTGCTTGCCTGCATTTAATAATATTATGATTGAAACGCTATCACTACAGAAAAAGGACCTTACATAACAGCTTCATAAAATAAATATTTACAGTATGTAATTACTTGGTAAATGAAATTAATGAAACTAAAATAAGTTTATTGTTTTCTTCGATGCGCGCTACATTTAACCTAAACACAAACTAAGATGAATTACTTTTATAGTAACATAGCAGTGTCTTGTCTATTCATTCAATTAACTAATATTCAATACTTTACACGTTCGATATACAAATAAATTAGCTACTTATAGCACACCTGCTATAGCAAAATCGCAAATTACTTGTTAATTAATATCTCAAGTAATTCATTTTCACACCATGCTATATCACTTATGTACTTGGATTTGAGCAAATGTTAACTAATTACAGATGGAGGTGATGCAAACTACTATACGTGCTAATAATTAAATGCTAATCATATCAAAGAAGCAAGTACATGTACAAATAAGTAACACTTATCGGTAAATTAATTCGATTACATAACGTACATTCATGGCGTAGATTATACATTTCTCGTGCAACTAACATTATCGAATGGTTATTCAATCGACTTGCAAACGTGTTTTACGCAATAGTAGAGTTCTCGCCTGACTAATACTCATTTGCTGAACTATAGCCAATTCGAGTTGGCTGAAAATCTTTCTCTTGCAAAAAGTCTTATCGTCACATGGCTAACTTGGCTCTTAGCTGTTAATTGGCACTTCTTAACTAGCGGCAAAGCTTTTAAGAGCAAAGAAGAAGAGGAAAAAAGCGATTTGTTTCGATGTGATTTTTTATACTTTCTGTTAAAGCTGAATTGCACTTTTAATACGTATTGACAGGTGCTGCGAAACCCGACCTAACTTATGAAGGCGTAAAACATATTTATGGTTATAGAGTTAGTAGATGACTGTACTATATCTGCATTCAAAAAGATAGTATATTCTGTTATAATTAGTGTCACCATATTAAGAAATTTTAAATCAGTTCAGCGGTTTAGCCGTGAAATCATAACAGACAGACAGAGTCACTTTCGAATATATAAGAGAGCGAATAAAACATGATAAAACTCCGAATCATTCTGATTTTTTCTCCGAAGTATAAATCTTCGTCAGGCTTATATTTAAGGTAGACATTGAATAGAATTACGTACTGTATTTATACAAAGTCTGTTACACTACTCGTAGTTGCCATCTCTGTATATATATCATAGATTTTATTATTGAAGCTTAATAACGAATGATTATTGAGTTTCAATTGTTTACGTATTTCTGAGTTCGTTGCATAAGACAGTCAAATCAACGAAGCGTGTAAAGCCAAGCTATAAAATAGGAACCTCAAGTCAACTTTGATTATGCAGGAAAGTGCACTGGCGTATGATACGGAGTTCATAATAAGCAGATAGCACGAGGAAGAATCCAACGTTATTAAAAGTGATTGCAATTGTAACTCATCGACACGTGTACCTAATAAGGTCCCTCGGCTTAAATGTATTTTCTTCGTAACTTGATATTTATGTCTTATATATTTTTCTGAATTTTATATTCCAAGTAACATAAGTGCAATTCATCGATTTCTTTTTTCTTTTCATTAATACAAATGAACAAAATTGAAATGGTACTACATCAAAAAATCTATTTCTTAAATTCTTGCACGTGTGTGTGTGTCTTTTTGTTTAGCTAATCTCTGAATAAACCTGGATTTTGACGGGACTTTTACTGGCGGATAGCTGATATTATAAGCAGTAACTTAGGCTACTTCTTTAGACTTACTTCGCCCTGCGGCGTTACTCGCAGTTATTGTTGTAAAGGTACAACAACCGCGAGGCGCAGCTAGATTTTAATAAGCATTTGCGAATTATTTGAAAATGGCATATATGTATAACGTAGCTTGTTATGGTTACTTTATATCAAATGTACTTATCACACTAATATATAAAGGCGAACGATTGTGAGTGCTTATGTTTGTTACTTCTTCACGCCCAAACGACTGAACGGATTTGGATGAAACTTTACAGTAATAGGTATAGCTTGTACATTAGAATAACACATAGGCTATTCTTTACCGCAATAACTGACATACACGGGGGCGGAGCCGCGGGCAACAGCTAGTGTATTAATAAAACAAACTTACTACCACTTACTATGTTACCATCTCATATCATACTATCATTTATCAATTATGGGTTGTATCTATATTCTGCAGACTAAGCTAGACTAAGAATGAATTTCAATACAAAAATATCAAACAAAACAGGAATGCGAATTGCAATTTAATTGTATTTCCCATGTCCATATAGAAATCACAAGGAAAATTAGTATTAAACATGCAAATACATAGGCAGGTAAGATACCCTGAGCATTCAATGAGCGTGTTTATAATACTGTGCACGTTTGGATAAAGCACCGGTGGTAGGAGAAATCCGTCGGAAATCGGTAATATATTTTAGTGAAGATACCTTTTTGGGAATCAAACATGGATCACAGATACGATATAGTATCGTAATAAATGCCTCACACCATACACTGAAACATTTGATAGGGTAATGATTATATTCAAAGGTAGTGAATAAAAATCACAGCAGAGAATATATAACTACAACTACGAGAACATATGGAATACTGGAATTTTAAATTACATCTAGAATAATTTGGAACTGGAATTAATCAGTTCACACCATTTTACATGTCACAAGATACAATATTTAAAATTAGAAAATTAGAAAAACTACAAGGCATAAGGAATTTCCGTCTTCGGCCTAATATGACTGTATTGTTCAAAAGCCGCAATTTATTAATGTCAGTTGTCAAAGCGAAACAAAGTTTACCCAAACTGTGTAAGTTAGTAACGTTTTAAGTTCTGTTTGGTTAAGCTTTGTGTGTGTACGTACATTTATAGTATTGAATGTGACAATGACTTTTTAAACAAAAGATGCGAGACGAATCCGCGATTACGAGTAGTCGAGTACGTATTAAACAGACATATGGGTAATTTCTTAAGATAAGATTATTTTCGCAGGCCACTTTCAATGAATCGATAATAATTTTACTGACATTACATGAAATGTTATGGTCTTTATATATGCATATAAATAAAGCTGTGATGGTGATTCAATATATCAACAGGCTCATAACAAAGATAAACGTGGAAGTACTACGTATCTCACGCCCTAAATCTTCATCCCCTACAAGAAAATATCTTGGATATTTCCCCTCTGCAGTAACCCTCTCGACTAAAGCAATTTCCGCTGACCGTCGAAACATACCGAACTTTCAACGAGTTGTAGATACAGGTAGGTATAGATGATAAATAGGTAGATCATCCTCTTTATCTATGTGTGGAAGAAGGAGTTAGTACAATGGACCACAAATGTCAGGACGTCGACGACAACAATGCACCCGCATACGAGCTCGTTGGATAAAAAAAGATGAATTCTATTCCAGTATAAATGATATATGTAGTTCCGTAACATTTGACGAGAAGTCTAGTAACATGATAAGAGTGAAGCAATCTGTGTGTGCCGAGTAAATTGTAACAACATACGCAAGTTAATCGTAAAGCGATAGAATTATATTTAGTTAACCCACTTCCTTCGCTCATACGGGATGTTTACGTGTGAACGACGACGCAACGTTTGTATTCAAAACATTGGACTACAAATTGGAGCAAACCTCCGATTTCGGCAGTTGCGACTACTTCCAACAAAAACAAGTTTCCATTAGAGAGATTAGAGTAAGGGCCAGGGATAAACAGATTGGCGGTACATAAACTAGTTTAGTACATAATAAAATCGATTATAAGGAAAGTTTCATCCAATCCAATCACAATCAAATATTTAATACACAATAACAAAGTAACAATCAAACGAAATATGGCTTGATTTAAGTAATCCGGAATTAGCAGATGTTTGTGACATTTGTTCTACACATATTTTTAGAATTTTCTACATTGCTTTATCCATAGGACAATAAACTTTCTGAGCTTATGGCTCAGGGTCGACAATTAGGCAGGCGCAGGGCCATTAGTACAAAGACCTCAGTGTTCGGGTCACAGAGGTCGTCAATCGGACGGGGGCCCTATAGACAGGCTTAAAATAAATTGGAATAGATAGATACAGTTAATGTAATCGTAATGAATTGGCATAAATCTTCAAACCATTAAAATTGCGTTATACTGTTGGATGCACTTAATTTTTGTTTTTTTATTATTCCTTGGTTAGCATCTTGGGTACGTAGAATATTTTTTGTATTACACATGTTGAGCCCTTCGGTGTTTACGGGAAGCTGGGAGCGCCCTCCTGTCGCCGATGGTCATAACGCGTGGGGCGCAATGCGATCAATACCACAGGGCTTCCCTACTGTTATGCCGGCTGCCGCCTGCCGACTGCGTAGCACACTTCTGAACGCCTCTCACGTAATTTTGTACACATCAATTACTCAGTTAATTCTTTAAAAATAATTAGTACCCGAGCTGTTTAGTTTAAACTTAGACGTGCTCAAGTAAGACTTCTTAATAGACAACCAAAACAGTGATCAAAGTAAAATTAAACTTTCTAAGGCTTTATTACGGATGCGTAACTAATATGCAAATAAGGAGAACTCGATTAATGAATTCCTTTAGATAGATACCTATCTAATGTAAATTATTATGGATTATTCATTTCACTTGAAGAGATTTTGACACGTATCTGTGGAATTATCTTGAAAGAAACATATTTAGTATGAACATAATTATGATACGTAATCTTATGCGCGTGTGATACATATCTTGTGTATTGTGTTAAGGTGCGGCGCGGGCGTACACATACATGACTCAATGAATTCAGTTGTGGCTATGAGGAAGTTTTATTTCTTCCGTAAGCGGCAATTTGAGGGTTTATAACGCAACACATAGGGGACTGTCGGGTGTCAGCGCCGGTGCCTTGAGAGTCGGCGCACATATTTGTTTTTGACAAAGCGTTTTTTTATGTTTCAACACAAATGCTATTACCACCAGGCCTGCTCGTTTAAGGATATGATACAAAAAATTTCGAATTGCAGATGAACTAGCCTACACTTTTTTTTATTCAATTATGGTAGGTGTTTAAATTAATACTAGAGTACAAACTATGTTAGGTCGTAGCTTGTTCTAATTCAGGGATGCTTAAAGTTTTCATCAAGTACCGACTTTCAGTGTAATACTTTCGTGAAGGTTAGTACTTAGCGTTGCTGCAATTTATAGCCTCATTCTGGGGGAAATTACCGTCTGCATCATGTTAATTCTGCTTCAAAAGAGCTAGAAGCTTGCAATATCACGCGGTTTAGTATACTATTTGTATACATTAATTATACTATCTATACTAATATATAAAGCTGAAGAGTTTATCGAGGAAGGCTATAGGGTATATATCATCACGCTACTACTAATAGGAGCGGAGCAACAATGAAGAATGTTTCAAAAACGGGGGAAATTTTCACGCTACGGGCAATATAAGGCGCAAACGAGGTTGCGTGGGTCAGCTAGTATATTTATATATACCACATATGCAGGAGAACGTTACGTATAATATAACGTCTGCTACGTAGTACAAAATGCAAGAGAATGTTATTTTAAAAGAATTCGAGTATACTACTTTAATACTATCTATCGAAATTTTGGGTACTTCAACTGTTTTATGCTCGAATTCACATCAAAATTAGCTAGTTTGATGAAATTTCTCTTGAATACTTATATCCAATTTTTTTATAACTTAACCTCACGAAAATATATAGGTACAACATAAATATAATAACATTCCGTCTGAAAGAAGCACCCAAAGTTCTGAAAACGATGCTAAGCTGGTGGACAGACCATTGAACGATACATGTCGGATTATAACTGGCCGCCTTAAGCCGACGTTCTGGCTTGAATTACATGACGCGACGACATCCTAAAAGGTAAAAAGGTTTTTATGCTCACATTGCCTCAAAGCCTCTCGACACTCTCGTCTGACATGGGAAAATTCTAGATACTTGAACTTTTCATGAGGTATTTGGACTATTTAAAAAAAAAAAAAAAATTTATTTTACTCTTTTTTTTTGATTGATGGGAATGAAAGAGTTACAAGTGTATAACCACCCTTTAATTAATTCCTTACCCAGAACCATAGAGTAGGAGACATTGATTTGGTTCCGGAGGCCTTAACAACAGCGGTTCCCGGATCTTTTCCTTTCTCAGGCGCAAAGTTGGCACACCGTGTGGTTTTAGTCGGTTCGATTCCGACACACCGCCGCGCTGCAAACCCGGGCGGGATGACGGTCCGAGGGGGTTACCACACGTAAAAAAAAAAAAACAAAGGTCGTGTTAAGAGCACTAGGAACTGACGAGCGAGAGGATTGATAAATGTGGACGCATTAATTGCTTAATTCTATTGCGTGGTATACATTTCTCGATGTTTAGCATTGATATTTGTTAGACCGCGTTATCTAGTTTGTGTTTAAGCAGCCCTCCGACGAATCGACCAAGAATAACTACTATCTGTAACCGTCACTGAACCGCCATCCTATGCGTCGTCACGCTTTGTAGGTAAGATTTAATGTGGTGCATATATTATTTCCATTTTAGGTAAAGCTAGACCTTTTTACTTTAGATATAACATTATGTGCTGTATACCAATTTGATTAATACGCGTCTCCACGCACAAGAGACGAGTCATTAGTGGAATAATTCTAAATATAAACTAAAACTCACCCCGTAGTCATGACCGTGATCTTTATTTAGTCCCGATGTTACATTAGCGCCCACATTTGGTATTGTAATGTAAAATAGCCGTGTGGTGAATCTTGATCTACTAGTAAACGTGCGTAGGACGTTATAGTAACAGACAATTTATGGATTAGTTGGAACGTATGAAACGAGTAAGCTAAAAAGTTTTAAAATACTGTAAAGGAAAAATATAAAACAGGCAATGTTGTACATTGAAAATTAAAGTTAATTTTTGTGTTATTTTCTTCAAATGATAGTTATGACAAGGAAACACTTGGTGTGGTGTCTTGTCTTAAAGTTTATTTAAACAACTGTTAAACTTACAAACTGTCAATCAACTTTTACGAAACTATTCTTGCTATGAACCACGTATGTACATAAGAAATGCGAGAGACGCCTACCTCTTTTAAAAGTTAATCTATACAAATAAATAAAATTGGAGTGTCTGTTTGTAATATTAAAATAACCGTTTTTTACTAAATGCATATGTATGTATACACGGTACATATACGAAAAATGTAGTTAAAATAATTTTTGTCTGTCCGTCTGTCTGTTCCGGGTAATCTCTGGAACGGCTGGACGGATTTTGACGGGACTTTCACTGGCAGATAGCTGATGATCCGGGGAGTAACTTAGGCTACTTTTTTAAGACTAACTTTGTCGCGCGGCGTTACTCGCGGTACAACAATAACCGCGGGTAACACCGCGGGGTTCAGCTAGAACCTAATAAAACCGGTATAGCTACTGAGGCGCTCATAGCCCAGTTGCAATCGGTGATTAGAAACAATCACTGAGGGTAAGCAACGACGGAGCGGTCACGTGTGGGGACGATGATTGATGATTACCTGCAAATTCTTTAAGATATGCACAATAATGGTAAAGTATATGGAGTCCATATAACATAGTTTCCATCACCTTTGATTTAAGATTCTTAAACAGCTTTGAGTTCATAAGTTTAAAAGAGAAAGTTCTCTCTATATTTTATAAAACGTGATGTTAATATACATTTTATTTAGAAGACGGAGACAGAAGTATTTGAATATTTCCGTTATCCGTCCTATACTTTTTGCCTACTTTCCATAAGTTCACCTGTCGCCATTGCATCAACGAATGTATTCTACTGTATATTTGCATCACACATGACATTATACACTTGTTTAATTAATTTAACTATACCTTTATAGGCTATATTATAAATTTATTATTTCCGACCCCACCCAAAAGAGCTGCTGGCCGGTTCGCATCCGCTTCGAAAACACCTGCGTCAAACTGTCAATAATTTATAAATTGTATAGTTTTAAAAAGCTAACACGTCACTTACTTACGTTAACTTAAAAGTGGAAAATTTATCGTATGCATATTTTGGGAAATTTTCGCGAATAAACTTATGTAAATCTATACAAATAAATAAAATTGGAGTGTCTGTTTGTAATATTAAAATAACCGCTTTTTACTAAATGCACATGTATGTATACACGGTATATATACCAAAAACATAGTTTAAAAAATTTTTGTCTGTCTGTCTGTTTGTTCCGGGTAATCTCTGAAACGGCTAGACTGATTTTGACGGGACTTTCACTGGCCGGTAGCTGATGATCCAGGGAGTAACTTAGGTTACTTTTTTTAGACTAACTTTGTCCCGCGGCGTTACTCGCGGTACGAAGATAACCACGGGTAACACCGCGGGGTTCAGCTAGTTTTAAATATACAAGAACGAAAGATCTATTTACTTCTGCAATACTCTACAAATCTTTATTTATTAAATCATTACTAAATCTTTTTGTTATACCTATTGTTTACGATTGCGTTATTTTCACCCTAATAGGTGGTAGCACTGTTGTTATCATGACTGTAGGGTACACAATTTTTATTTCTGTCTACCCTTAAACCCCTTGAAATTCCGAACCCAATATTCTCCAACCCTTTCAATTTAGCCGTATGTAAATACAATTTACAGCAGAAGTGTCCTCGTTAGAATAAAACAACAATATTCTATTAATTCACGCTTGTATGAAGTTTTTAACTTAAATATTCTATTGTTGAGCCCCGGAGAGCCTTCAAGAGCATTTTACATACTTGTTTTGGTTGGGTTGTGAAAGAATGTATGTAAAAAGATTATAAAGCACACATATATGGTGTAGTATAAGTTTACGGCTTACACTTGCTGTGGCTATATCTATACAAATAAATAAAATTGGAGTGTCTGTTTGTAATATTAAAATAACCGCTTTTTACTAAATACATATGTATGTATACACGGTACATACACCAAAAATGTAGTTAAAAAAATTTTTGTCTGTCTGTCTGTCTGTCTGTTTGTTCCGGGTAATCTCTGGAACGGCTGGATGGATTTTGACGGGACTTTCACTGGCAGGTAGCTGATGATCCGGGGAGTAACTTAGGCTACTTTTTTTAGACTAACTTTGTCCCGCGGCGTTACTCGCGGTACAACAATAACCGCGGGTAACACCGCGGGGTTCAGCTAGTTTGTAATAAAATACAACCTTGATAGTAAAAAATCTAACATCTCGAGGCAATATTTACTATTCACATGATATGAGGATTTCAATAGGAGTACTATAATTTTACGTCACATTGCCAAGCAAACAATTGTAGCTTTTTTGACCTAAATAAAGTTCAATGTATGACCGTTCAATGACACTGAAGGTCAGGTGTCGTTAACGGAGACTTTTAACATTCGATACTAAAACTTAAGTGAACAATAAATGATGGATATAGTTTCGCTATTTTCTGTTTGCGAAACTTTAAAATTCGCCATAAAACTGAAACGGTCTTAGTTTAATTAATTACTCTTTACTAAGATATTTTGCAAATTAATAGATGCAATCTATACTCTATACAAATAAATAAAATTGGAGTGTCTGTTTGTAACATTAAAACACCCGCTTTTTTCTAAATGCATATGTATGTATACACGATACCATACCATACCATACGATACCAAAAATGTAGTTAAATTTTTTTTTGTCTGTCTGTCTGTCTGTCTGTCCGTCCGTCTGTCTGTCTGTCTGTTTGTTCCGGGTAATCTCTGGAACGGCTGGACGGATTTTGACGGGACTTTCACTGGCTGATGAGCTGATGATCCGGGGAGTAACTTAGGCTACTTTTTTTTAGACTAACTTTGTTCCGCGGCGTTACTCGCGGTACAACCATAACCGCGGGTAACACCGCGGGGTTCAGCTAGTTTTATTCTATAATACAGCAACAGTTGGTAATCTTAAAAAAACTGTTACGACGCCGCGTCTAAGCGATTTCATGTCTATTCTTCTATCGAATCAGAAACATCCGAAGGCAATTCGTGATAAGGACTAAAAGGTGTAAAAATACAACTGACAGAGGGTCGAGGGACAACAAAACAAACCTCTTACGATTAACAGAATTTACGCGAATAAACATCGTGAATGGAAATAAAATGAGCGATGAAAAGGTTATTCTTGTACACAATAAAAAAAACCATAACACATAGTTTATTTTGAGCATGAAAAAGTGTATAAAAATAAATTTCATTTATTAATGCACAAACTGCTCGATAAGGCACCTCATGCAAGCTAAATACCCTCCCACGTCTGAAAATGCAGGCAAAAATATAGAATTGATAGAAATCGTGACGATATGCACTGATAAATTATTGCAAATTACAGCCGCCGTGTTATGGCCGGACGCTAGTGGCACGATTTTTACATATAGGACTCAATACATTGAATAATCAATGTTTGTTAGCTAAAGAAGACATGGTTTAGACAAATACGTTAAGATTTTCTATTTGTATTCATCCTAGATAATACAAAAGGGTGTATCGTGGTATGTTATAAAGAATCATAAACTAAATTTTAAACTGCATAATCACATCACACTTCACACTAATCACACTATCACACTATCACACTTCACACTAATATATAAAGGCGAAAGTTTGTGAGTGTGTATGTTTGTTACTTCTTCACGCAAAAACTACTGGACGGATTTGGATGAAACTTTACAGTATTAAAGCTTATACATCAGAATAACACATAGGCTAATATTTGCCGCGATAACCGACATAAACGCGGGCGGAGCCGCGAGCTAAAACTAGTAATTATTATTTCTAGAATTGTTACACGTTATTTGAATCTTACATATTGTTGAGATTTGTATCATTATTATTATTATAACCTACTTTTTCACTAACAAACCACCGTTTTGAATCACATGATTACAACATTTATAACTTTAATAATAAAAGAAATTTCATTGACGAGGTGATAGTGTTTTAGGACCGACGAACCGTAACGCTAATCTAAAATCCCTATTAGTTTTAGGTAGGTATATCATTATTCTAAGATATAATACAAGATTTTATAAAAATATTATACTTATATTCATGCCTATATTATGAATACAGTTTTCATATTAAATTTACAGTTGCCTGCACACAGCGTACAGTCTGTGGGCGCCGCATGGCTAACACTAAATTGAGCTGGATATAAGCATACATAACAAGCCCATGCTCATTACCTACAGAAACAAATAACAGTCATGTATCTTAGCTAGTTTAAAGTGTATTTAAATCTGCAAAACAATGGTAATTCATTTACTTAGGAAAGCTATAAACATACATAAAACAATTATGTAAAGTTAACAGTCGTGTAAATTTTCAGGTCTACACATTCCAGTTTAAAGGTTATCGGTCTTGGTGCAAAAGTTCTTGAAAAAAAAGGAAAAAAATAGTGGTTAGCATTTATTAAGATGATTCTTTGTAGAACATGTTGATAAAGATGATCAAATATGTAATGAAATATAATAATAGTAAAACTTACCACCCACTTTCTACAATTTTCGTTAACTTCAAACTGGAAATTTCTAGTAACTATAAGTAAGCCTTTAAATATTTGCAGTGACGTACATTTCATTATAATTTATCTAAAACTGTTACTATTTTAAGTATTTTGTCATGATCCTTTTGAAACAACAATGAAATGAGTTGCTTAATGTATGATAGTAC
Source organism: Spilosoma lubricipeda (assembly GCA_905220595.1). NCBI lineage: Eukaryota > Metazoa > Arthropoda > Insecta > Lepidoptera > Erebidae > Spilosoma > Spilosoma lubricipeda. The sequence continues at coordinate 14,340,925 of HG992290.1, read as the reverse complement.
AGAATATCCGCATGAACAAAATATTGTATGGCTACACCTGATTAATCCTTCAATCTATTAAAATGATCAAAAATTGATATCAACTAATAAGTCTTGACGCACTTTGCTTGCGAAAAATATTTAGCAATAAGATACAAGCGATAAGTGATACTTATTCTTTACGTAAATAATTGGTTGTGTCGAAGGTTGATCTCAAGGGCTTTCCCTTACGTTTCTTCACATTTCTCAAGAGGTTGTGATAACAAAGCCACTTAAGGTGTAAGGTTTAATATATTTTTGTTTGTGTATATTTTTTATAGTAACTGAGATTACTACGTGACTATTAAAGTTTACGTCAAGCTTGTGAAACCGTCTGGAGATGTAAGAACGTGATCGTCTGCACGTGTTTCTAATGTATGATTATGGACACTGAGTGTTAGATACATGTGCATGTTTTATATACTTTGCGACATAAAGCGCAGCTGCAGATTGACCACACGCCAGCCTCTCTGACATGTGGTCAAGTACTTGTTTATCTATACATATGTCGTCCAGGGCTACCGCTTTTGATAAGTAAGAACTATTCTACACATGGCCTTAATATTTATAAACTTCAAAATTATTTTAAGAGGTGACATGAAACATACATAGGTCAGCACTTCATATTTTTTTAATAAAAACGTTACTGTTTAATATTCTATTTAAGTCAAAGACGGAGCATGTTATTGCATATTTTGTAAGGTCGAAGAACTTTATCATTGTTGAACTCCTCGTAATTCAAGTTTGATATTTGGTAGGAACTTCTATGTTTGTCGGTCTAAATGTAATAACTGTTTCATCATCATCATCAACCTATCGCAGTCCACTGCTGGACATAGGTCTCTCCAATTTCACGACACTTAGTTCAATCCTTGGTTTAATAACTGTTTAGTCGGCATTTATTCTAGAGTTAAAATTTTATGTGAACAATTTGTAAAAACCGGGTGTTGCAATCCTTCAAGATGAATGGAGGATTCTCCGACATGGTGAGGTCATATACTAAACTACTACTTTCTCAAATATGAATGAACTAGGTCAGCATAACTAAAAGTCAGTAGAGATGCCTTAATAAAAAGTTTAAAAAAACCCGAGTTCGTAAAGGCTTAAAATAGATATAGAATATGTCACCCGTAAGCATTAATACAAATCTATTGACACTACGTTTAGGCTCTACGGTGGAACATATAAACTGCCAAAAACTGTTACCCTAACTTCTGGCTTCATCGTAGTTGGGTAAAACAGTTCTTTAGGTAATGCTGTCATTAATAACCATATTAGGTAACCTCTGATGAACTCAAAGGATTGAGAAATTTTAGTAATACTGAAATCTGAATTCAAAATATGGTTATTAAATTTTGTCAATCCGGAATTTATTCTGGTTTAAGTAAAGGCATTCGTCATTGCTGGAAATCTTAGTAGATAAAATTCTTCAAGGTGATTTTATAAATAAATGTTTGATTGTTTTTTTTGTGCAACGAGACAACAAACATGTAAGAACAAAATCTACGTCTAGAATTAACTCTATTTACGTCACAAACAACTCATTCATTACACATGTAATGAAGAATAATAACCTGTTCTTTGCTTATTATTTACTTAATTATATATTTATTCTATTCTTATAAACATAGATTAAACGTTATGTTATTTTTCTTTTGGTAATTTGATAGGGGTACGTGACGTCATAACTGTAAGTTAGACTAATAAATATGCTTTATTTCATCATTAGTTGCATATACTCAAAAGGACTCACTCAAAATAACATTTACATATATCGAATATGTCAAGATAAGATATTTGTGGTATCACAGTTTTTTGCATTACACATAATCGATTACTGTGATAACACACTATCAGTAATAATTCACGGAAATTATTGTTCTTAATAAGTGCTCAGATTTTGCTGACCTCATTTTATTAGTCATTGATATGCAAAATTTGTAGTATACGAACATCTCCTTTCTAAGAAGAGGCCTATATTAATAAGTGGAATGTTAAACACTGCTGATGATGATGCAAAACTTGATATTCTGTAAAGTTACCAAGCTCCAGAGTAGTCAAGTTCATCACCCATCCAACATTACCAGTACATAAGGTACACAAGTTTAAATTGTTGTCCAGTTTTAGAAGGAAAATTGGTGGACAAAGATCAAGTATTGAGTTACTGAAGCAGCCCTGCGACGTTAGTTCCCAGAGAATGGACACACCCGGTCAGCGCTACGTATCATATGCTCAATTACACCGCTCTGCGACGGTATGCCGGTTCCCAGCCCAATCTTCCGTTAGCATACCTTTTCGATACTAAGTTACATGTAGAATAAAATTATCCAACCATGCAACATACTTCAGATGACTGAAGTAAAGTAAGAATTGTTTCAGGTCTAAGCAAGCCCATTCTCTTATATTATTCAGGCATGTTTTCACGAGCGATAAATAAATCAATGTCAACGCTCTCCCATTCATAAATTCTACTCTAATAGTCAGCAATTCTAGCGATTGTAATTTAGTATTCATTTGTCTATAGAAAGTAATTTTATTGTTCCGATTCCTACTTCAACATTTAAAACTAGATGACTCTTAACAATTTTCATGCGATACATCTGAATAACGTTTCCTTGAGAAATAAACATCTGGAATCAGTGCAATAACTAATACCGTTTATATCCATCCATGCACATTCTTGAGATCAGTTTACGAGGAATGTTTGATATGAAAAGTGCACCGATGCGAGCCACAGACAATATGAGCTATTTTGTTATATTGCCTGCGATACCCGTAATTTTCCAGTTAGCGTTGCTTTCAACTGAAGATAGAAAAATCTTGTCAGTGAAAGAAAAAGTCCAAAAGCTGACTTGGTCACATTTAAGAATCAGATAATATTCCCGTTATAATGTGTTTTAATGTCGACTGAAAATTAAAATTACAGACTGAGGGCAAATAAGCGTGAGGGAAACAGTCTTTGTGAAAGGGTGGCGGACAACATTTCAGTTACCGCCGTCAAAGGTTTCCTCGCTTGCTCGAGGCGCGTCGTTTGTTCGTAATTATGACATTTATTAATTTCACACTGCCACGTCGTTTCAACATACAAAGCAAATTTAATTAATGTGAATATGTTGCCATACAACAGCGAGCGAGAGTAGATCGGTGAGAAAGCGTGCACCAGATGTTACTCATATTCGATAGTGTGCAGTAGAAAGATACTGTCTGAGAACATGAACGCTACTAATTGCAGTTTCGATATGTGTAACAAAAGCGTGTTTTCTAAACTGAAATTACAATTATTAACAATCCAATTACTGGAACTTTGATCGATTAAATTGAAATTCGCCCATAATTAATGCTTACGATTAATTTACGATACTTCATTCGAAACAATAATATTTCTTCCAGATCTTTCTTGAAATCTGTAACAAACCTCGAACGCCTTTTGCCCCCATGGTCTAAGAAACATAATCATTCAAGCAGAACTTGAGGTAACTAAAAACTGGTAGGTACTGTAGCTTTTGTATATAAAAACCCTTGTTATTCTATTGTCTGACGGTGTCTAACCCCCGTGGTAGACGAAGCGTTACAGTAAATACATTACTAGGTCCTTGAACTCAAGTCTGAATTGCATATTATGTTGTAAGCTCAACGCGTACTATTAACGCTTGATAATATAAATAAGCAAATATATATCTATAATATATACACTAAGTCCAGGTTACAACGGTTATAATTGTATCTTAATATAAATTTGCTTGATTCTCTTTCCATTACGGGACATGGTACGTTGTACGACAATTTATCCGAATTAAAAAACTTAAGTTACACACACACACACATAAGATACACAAATAACGTGTATACCGTTGATCCAACAATATCATTCTTTATGATAGCATAAATTTTGATGCAGTTAGCAAAAACAATGATTCGACCAATCAGATTATTAATAGTAAGATCATCGAAATAACAATTTTATATAGACTGATAATTCTACCATATTTAGCTCTGCATCGCCCTAAAGTTGACTAGCAGAAAATGCCTACGACATTAAGCCCGCCTTTGCAACATCTGTGCATAAACTTTCAAATAAAATATAATTTAGTACTATTGATTACATTAATTTAAATACGGTTATTATGACTTTAAGCCTGTGGCATTAAGTCCATCATTGTACATTCTGCGAACAAAGTTAAATAAAAAAATAAGGGGAAGTCCCAGAAATATCAGTGAATAAAACCGAATTACTATACTAATATTATAAATTCAAAATCAGCTGTTTGTCACGCTTTCAGGGCCAAAGCGTTACACCGATTTTAATCAAATTTGGCATAGAGATACTTTGATTCTTTAGGAAGGACATAGGCTTTTTATCGCGATAACTGATACACATATAGGAGCGAAGGCGCGGGCAAAAGCTAGTAACACAATATATCACTAATTAAAACAAACTTTATCGATATAAATATACATAATAGATAGATAGTTGTACTGTTTAAGTGCACACCTTCATAAATATCTTACAGATTTCTTATGAAACTTTATAATTTGTTCTTGCTTCATAAAGAAATATAGGACAACTAAGGTTTAAGGTTCATTTATGCTTCAATATGTTTACTTTTTTATATTTTTATTTGGCTTCGCTCATTTCATCACTACGAGAATGAACACAAATGAAACAAATCATGAATTTAGTTTAATCGTTCTTAATGACGTTTTATTACTTTTTTCAACTTCTTATTTAACATCACATATATTCATGGGTTTTAATTAAATTATAAAAATGAAATAAAATATACACAAGTATTCTACTCACTAGTACCCCGAGTACTAGGACTATGCCTAACAAGAAACCGTTACCCCCATATTTTAATAGAAATTGTGCTTAGGCTTACGTACATAACTTGTACTGCAAGTTATGTACGTAAGCCTAAGCACAATTTCTTCAACTTCTCTCTCCTCTTTTATCAGGGACATATTAAATCTCTTTCAATTGAATGTACCGTTCATTCTAGATTTTAATACGTACGTTTTAAAAATATTGCCTTGCAGATTTTTTTTTAAAAACCAAGCGTTGGGTATACAGTTTTATTCTTGCAGTGCGACGCAGCAAAATTAATGTTACACACGCTTTTCATCAGACTTAGCTTTGTACTGTCAAGACTAATTGGATTGCTATATGAAGTTTCTGATAAAATACGGACTGCTTTCCTTCAATTGTTGTAATCAAAAGTATTGTAGGTTGTGCTTCAAAATGAAAAGAAAGAAAACTTAACAGCATACGTTTTTATTTCTTGCTAATGGATTCGATAGACGTTTAGGAAATTCCTTTATAGTTATTACATGGAAAAAACACTTTTTACAATGTTATTATTTATTATATAATTTTTTGCAGAAACTTAAAAACCCAGATATTTTGAAGTTAAGCGTTTACTAATGTATTTAACAAGTATTATTACAACAATTGGCTTTCCATTTTAGGGTTAAACGACCAGAGTTAATTAAGAAACTTTACTTGATGAACTCTGGTCGTTTAAACGTTTTAAAAAAAAAAAATATGTATACGGTCGAATTGAGAAACGTCCTCCTTTTTTTAAAGTCGGTTAAAAATAAAAATAAGTAAAGAAAATAAAAAAAGTACTTTCGCATTTATGCATGAAGTCACCAGTTCGTTTCAGATATTCATAGTGAAGTAACATACAGCAAAACCTACTTCGGTGACACAATGAGGTTATATTACGACAGCATAGGTTATAAACATATATCTAACAATGCCCTATCAAGGCGTCGTGTGTTCTGCTTATATAATGCATAAAATAAAAGAAAAATGATATTTTAACAAAGCCTTATCAAAAACCGTAACTAAACACATTTGTACCACAGCCCATTCTATTTTAAACACACAATTATGACACCTAAATGCATTTATAATATATATTTTCATTAGATACTATTTATAAGTCAATGTTAATTTAAACACCAAATTGATGCCTTATAAGAAAGTTGTGGAAACGAATAACTTGGATTTATATATATTTATTATTCTGTACCACATGTGTGATCCTAAAAATTCTACGCGAAACTCAATAATAAAGGAGTGTATGTGCCTTGGGCCGTCTCGTTTTCTTGCAAACGAGCCCCATCGGGCTTTCAGAGTCGGTAATGTAATGGTACTCAAACTGGACCGATCGTTTCTGTATAAATTGAATGAGCTTCAAACATAACGAACAAATTCTTAGATGAATATCATAGTAATATTGTCTAAGATTTTACCTCAAAACGTATTTTGAGGTTTTTTCACTGCCTTGAGTAATGGATGGACGTTAAATAAAAATATCCGTGCCTGAAATCTTAACTTTCTTCAGAAATCGCTGTTTATTATTTAAATGTCAGTTAACTTGTGAGTTTAATATTTGTTGTGTGTTTTATACTTACATACTTTGTATTTATTCCATACTAGTTGTTGCCCGCGGCTCCGCCCGCGTATATGTCGGTTATCGCAGCAAATAGTAGCCTATGTGTAATTCTAATGTATAAGCTATATTACTGTAAAGTTTCATCCAAATCCGTTCAGTAGTTTTTGCGTGAAAGAGTAACAAACATCCATCCATCCATCCATACTTACATAACCATATTTACAAACTTTAAGTAGGATGACCAACAAGAATTTTACTGTCTAAGGTACCGGTACCGGTAAAAGTCTAGTAAAACATGTAGTTCTGTGATTAGTAGAATTAGTTGACGAAATTTGGAGACGTCTTTTTCAACTTACTGTCTATCAGTATATTAAACTTTCTTTAGCTTGGAAGAACTACTACTGTAAGCGTTTTCTATCGGATATTTTGGAGATTTATTTGATTACAGTATATTTTGAGAATTTCTGCGGAAACGGTAATCTTGTAATCTTTTCTTTTAGCTAACAAAATCCACACTTAGATGTAATGATGTCTCTTTACTGTAATCACCGGTATGATAGTAAAGAAAGCAAACTGCCGTATACCTGTTAGCTGTAATCACGTTATTATCCAGCTAGGCGAAGTGTAGCAGACGTGAGAATCTTTCTGCAACGTGTTTCGCGGGCAACCGCTCACTACTTTGACGACCTAATGGCCGTCGTTGCATAATAACTGCAATTAAATTGAAACAGATCCCCGCAGGGTGCCGACCATTGTCAATCTCGACAGACGTTTCATTACACACTCAAGGACACGCTTAGTAATGCTGTTATTATTTACCGAGCCCTATTTTACTCGCACATTATGCCTTTCCTATACAAAGCACTCTCACACGATTTCGAATTATAACAATGAGTAATTTTGCTTATTAAGAAATTCCACTGTTGAGAATTCTTATTGAATACATAATACGAAGGTAAAAGCAATTATGTTTTCATTCCATAGATATTTATAGCGATTGTTTGGATAAAATCTATTGGTGCTCAAAAGTATGAAAATGAGGTTTTAATAAAATTTATTGAATTTGGATTTTATGGCATGTGGGGCAAGCGGGCAGAGGGTTAGTTGATAGTAAGTGTTTACCGGTACCCAAGGATATATGCAACTGAAAAATCTGAAGAGCGTTGTCGCTGTTTGAATCCTCTCACTCAGAATCAGACAGAAATAGGGGGATTTAAGCTAAGGTGGAGATTTGGATCCTTGCAACTTTAATCTTCTAAAAATAACGAAAGAGTTGTTTAACACCGGTTTTCTGTCAGACTGTGGTAACACCCCAGTCGACCCTGGTCAATATGTGCCAGAAGTATCGTTTTCCCATGGTTAGTAATAATAAAAAGACAATAGTGCAAATATGTACTACTTTTACTTCATCATCATTACTTTAGAGCTACGCTCTTGTCGATGCAGCTTTATCCAACTCTCCCTGTCAAGAGCCGTTTCCTTGACGTCCTTACACGTCGCAAACACCACTTTTTCCTTAATCTGGTATACATATATAACTGTGTTTCGGTCTTCCTCATCCTCTCCTTAATTCCAGTTTTCCTTCTATGATATTATTTATAAAGTTATTGTGACTTATAAGGTGGTATATTTCTATAGTAGATATCAGCAGCATTTTCTCTTTCACCCTTTCCAGAACTTATATTTTTTACTTATCATAGAAAAAATATAAACATTCCCGTTATCGTGAGTAATTATTAAGGTATCAATTGGTAGTAATAATCATCTCAACAGTTAAATAATCTTTTTTTTTAGTGTTTAAAAGGGGCCAAGTGCGAGTCGGACTCCCCCACGAAGGGTTATTAGTAAGAAAGTTATTAGTTAGTAGTATTAGTAAGAAAAGCAGCAAGTAACATAATAATTATAATTATATTTTTTTTATATTTATGTGTTGATTGAATAACTGCCTCATTTATCTAGTGGTTAGCGTAAGCGACTGCACATCAAGAGGTCTCGAATTCGATTCCCGGGTCGGACTGCTGTTGGGTTTTTCTTACAAGAAATTCTTAATAGCAGCCCGGAGTATGGAAGATGGCGGTGTTTCCCGCCCGTGCCTCGGAGAGCACGTTAGCCGTCGGTCCCGGTTGTCATGAACATCTATGGCAATCGTTATTGGGAAGTCAGTGCCCTCAAATATACTGACAAGTAGTTCAACCTTCGAATTCAGTTCACCCTCAGGGTTGTGCAGGTCCGATGCTAGTCGCTCCGTGTAAAAACTGATATTCAGGTAAAACCGGTTGAACTAGTAGCCGACCCCAAATCTTGGGAGTGTAACATAAGAAATTTTAGTTTATAGCTTTATTTATGTGCATTTAAATATTTTTAGTAGATGTGATATGTTGTTACAAAATGCTGCACTTCTTATATTTTATATACATGGAGTTGTCCAAACGTGTCATTATGGATTCGTATTTATTTATCATATGTATGTACACAGTACATTTACCAAAACATTTTTTTCTACAATTTTTATCTGTCAGCTGTTTGTTCCGGGTAATCTCTGGAACGGCTGGACCGAATTTGACGGGACTTTCACTGGCAGGTAGCTGATGATCTAAGGAGTAACTTCGGCTTTTTTTAGACTAAATTTGTCCCGCGTCGTTACCCGCGATACAACAATAAACGCGGGTAACACCCGACAACAGACAGGTACAAAATTTAAAAAAAATGTTATTTTGGTACATGTATCGTGTATACATATACATATGCATTTGTTAAAGCGGTTATTTTAATACTACAAATAGACACTTCAATTTTATTTATTTGTATTTGCGATTTCCTACAAACATCGGTCAATAACACGAACACGGGGTAGTGAAACTATAGGTTGCACGAACCTATACTTTGTGAGGGTCAACGATCCTATCACGCAGGGTTACAATGGAAATATAATTCTATAACCTTTTCAGGGATCATGAAAGTGATTGAACTAATGCTAATAGTAAAATCATTATTACTAACTCAAAATGTAACTAAAATTATCCATATTAATGACCTTTTTAAGTAAAGTCGTAGTACTTTCGTTCCTATTTAGTCACACGCTTTAGTTCCAATTAATTTCTTCATTTTACTATCGTAATAAAATACAAGTGGTACTTTGGTGAAGAAAAAAGTAATTTGCCTATAATTTTAATAAGAGATAACAAAGGAAATATGTTACTAACGAAGTAAGACTACACGGTATATATTACGGAATTAAACAGACTTGCAACATGCGACAGTAATGATCACAATATTTCTCGCGTTTTATCGTCAATCACGTTGAAGAAAGCAATAACACGTTGTGAAATTCATTACTCGATTCCGGAAAATCAGAGCGCTCGTAATGAAACAAAGCGGATGTTTTGTTGACAAGATAAACTCCTGTAATTTAGAGTTTGGAAAACGTACGACTGAGAATTTTCATTTCGATCTTGTCCCATGGGTTCCATCAATCACTGTTCGAATAAGGGGTTATATTTAAATTCAAACCTTCTTCAGACTGTCTAACTGACTTCGATTAGACGATCTTAATTTCAAAAATAAATTATTTCGGAAATAATAAACGATAATTCGTTTGTAAACAGTAACATTAGAAATACTTTAATCATTATGGTGTGCACACCATAATTATAATTTTATTCGTGTCTATTCATAAATTTTGCAAGAGATGTAACCTACCTAATGTGGATGAAAGTTTTCTATGCGTCATATAACATGTATAATGATGACTTAATACCTGCACTCGCTTTGTTTAATCACTGTTCTATGCGTATAAATTTTACACAGTTACCCGACTTTCACATTTATGGAGTGAGAAACGATGAACAATATAAAAAGTAAAAGTCGAGCATAATTTGAAAATAGAATACTGTTGTAACGAAATTCAAGATGGCGGATATTTAAAGGCGTCTTAACAGGCGTGGTCAAATAAAAAAAACGCTTAGCGTAGGAAAATTTTAAAAGCTCATTACAAAACGATAGGCCAAGGTCTTAACTTACCGCTTTCAACCAGACTTTACATTTCTCGTACCTGAAAAATATGAAGAATTATTAATTTCGCTTCATTAATGCAGCATTAGTATGCAATATTTCGTCAGTGGTATGCATAATATGTATTTTTAGAATGTTTAAATTATATTTAATAAATAAATTAATTACGCCGATAGATCAACATGGCAGTTGAATATTTATTCTGTTTATTTTCTATACCACTGTAAGAAAACCAGTTATGCTAGCTGCTGCAAAAATTAAAGATTGTATTGGTTCCAATTATGATAAACATGAAAAATGTGTTTCAATGTAATTTTATTTATAATGTGCATCTTTTTAAATGTAAGTATGTTATTTGAAATACCTACGCCAGGTTGACGGCACTCGGACATGGAAGTGGGCATATCATCATAATCAACAAAATGTGACCTCAGTCTACAGCTAAAGAGATGAAAACGTGGGTAGAATAGAAGCTGCACCTCATATTCGCAATACAGTGGTTGGTGTAAGCTGTCTAGACGCGATGACGAATGCATTTAATAACTTTTTGTAAATTCTTAGAAGACATTCTCTTCGTGGCAAGATGTATGTTAGACTTACAACAGGGTGTTATTTGTGTTTAAGATCCGTGACGATAAACAAAAACATCCTGACTTCAACAAATCTAAATATTGAAACTACAAAGTAAATAAGTGGATCTTGTGCCTTGCAGTTTAAATTACACGTGATATGGGCGCGGGTGGGGACATATTGGGGACATGGAGTACTTCTTACTTCTTCAATTCAGTACTTATATTACTCTGAATAAAATATGCTTTATGAGCACATATTTTATTGCTATGGCAACAACAGGTAATTAACAATAGCCTCGTAATAAATGGGCAAATTTAACATCCAATTACGTAGTTGTTCTAGCTGTTACTGCCTGACTGCTGTTGCCTTTTTCTTGCAAAAATTCTTTGGAGCAGCCCAGAGTATGGAAGACGGCGATATTTCCCGCCAGTGTATTGGAGAGCATGGTAAATCTTGGTCCCGGTTGTCATGAACATCTATGGCAATCGTTATTTGGGAAGTCAGTGTCCTCAACTATACCGACAACTAGTTCAATCTTCGAATTCAGTTCACTCTCAGGGTTGCGGAGGTCCGATGTCAGTCGCTCCGTGGAAAAACTGATATTCAGGTAAAACCGGTTGAACTTATATCTTGACCCGGTATATTGAGTTGGTGTCAATCAATGTTGGGAATAATAAAGGCTAGGAAGATGATGATGATGACTCAGTTGTTTTTAAATGTTTTTACTACATTAAAGAGCTTGATATTTAACATTATTAATGTACATCAAACAATCCAAACAGTCACAATATATAATCGCAAGAATTTTCAAATATTTACTCAAACTAGATAGGTATACGATTTTCGTACTATTTCCAGAGACCTACTTGATATCCATTAAGGAATGTATACTCGCCTATTTCTCATAATAATGTAAACAAAACACTGAGTAATATCCCAACGATATTTACTAAGCATTAAACAAAAATAACTTATCCACTTTAGAAGCTAGTACGACATAATTAGAACGCGTTTTACGGCCGCCGGGTATACAGAAGTCGAACTATACATTAACAGATTGTTTTCCCTTCGACAAATAAATCGTAAACAAGTAACACGCCCTTATTGCAAAACGTCTTACCGTTAAAGAACAGTTACAATCAATCGTACAGTCTCACTACATCTGTGTTGACCGACACAAAAGATTGCGTAAGTTTCGTTTAATAGTTTTGTAGGACCGGCCCATTGTTTGGGTGCCGAATGGCTTGACGAACTCCTATTCCTCTTTGTACTTGAGCTACGCATTCTAATAAATGGAAGGTGTTTGAAATATCTGCTAAAAAGACCACTTATGTCGATCATAATGTCATTTCAAATTTTAATGTAGCCTTTTTACTGCCAAATCATCGTAGTAGAATTTCTTGGGATGGAACCACGTTCAGTCCTAATTAAATATATGTATATTTATTTATTCTATTCTTGTGTTCTAAAGATACGTTCACATTTCAATCACCATAACATTGAAAGTTAATTAATAATTTAGCGGAAGCTTTTTGGAATCCACAAAACTAAACCCTTTGATGTTTACGATCGTAATATATAGTCAGAATGTCAGACTACCCTTTCTAAATACGCCTCTGGCTCCAGCCCTTCATTTATTGTGAGTATTTTACTCTATGTATTAATACTACTATTTCATTAGAAAACATATTTTCATTGCGAAACTATAATTGAAACGTAAAAAATTACTATATATGGAGGCCCAATGATTCAGAAGCATCACTAGACCGCCACGGTGGCACCATGCTGCATTGTCTGCAATCTTCTATTTTAGAAAAACTAGGATTTGTACAATTTAACAGAGAAAGAAAACAAATATCATAAGGAGAGCGGTTATCCTAAGTCTAAAGAGTAGACTGGGCTGGGCTCATTAGAAGCGAATTCAGCAGGATAGTTTATGTGAAGAAATACGGCAAGGAAATTTGCTAATTTTTTTAAATAATAAATTTAAAGAAAAAAACGATTTCGAAACTGGAACAAATTGAAATACCACATGGAAAGCAATAGTTTTCAAATAATAAAAGAATCATCAAAATTGGTATACCCCCAGTCGAAAGTTATGAGGTAACAAACATTAAAAAAAAATACGTGTGGTGTCGTGGGACACCAGATAGGAACGAAGTTTCTTATCATAAAATACAAAAATAGGTATATATTCAACTTACAGATGGCGCTATACAACATTTTTCGTTCACGCTCTTTAGAAACCACAAAATTGTCTTAACCACAATATGTTTTTTTTTGTAAATACATACAAATTATACATAGAAAACACCCAAACTCCGAAACAAATATTAGTAGATCATACAAACATTTGGTCTGACCCGGGAATCGAACCCGAGACCTCAAGCACAGCAGTCGCATATGCTAAAACTGCCCCACCGAGGCAATATGATACCACGCTGGCCAAACAGGTGAGTACAGGGTTTGTTTCAATTCTTCCGTCTCCTTGCAGTAATTATGTTCAAAAACAAATTTTGTCTTGACACAAAAGTTTTTGTTAGAATTCTTATGGAATGTCCTTTACGTTTCATATGATCCATTGACATAAAAACTAAGGAGCACACATGGTCCTAAATTGTCTTATCAAAAATTAATACATACGAAATAAGGATGTACTTAGTAGGTATATTTTATGCATTAGGAAGAAAAATTGAAAAACATCGAGACAGATTTATTCAATTCAGGTAATAAAAATAATATTCCTGAACGTCAATCAAATGTTTTCAAACACAACCGGTTTCCTTATTTAATTTTTAAGTTGGATTTTCCTATAATAAAATATAATGAACAACAATATTTTGTATTACCAGCTTATATACTTAAGTACGAATATAAAATACTGGAGTTCAGGTAAATAATGAATATATTAAATAAGGAAACTGATTTTAGGAACAAGTCCTACTATTTATTTATTGAGACTACTAGTACCCAATAGTTTAGTGGTTAGAAATGCCGGCTGTTAAACTAAAGGTGGTTTCAATTCCCCCAGGAAAACTCATTGTGTGCAGCAAGATATTTTTTTATGTTTCTTAGTGTAATTAAACTAATATATTTATTTAGAAATATGTTAATGTATGTGTATTAGCAGTCTTATTACTATAGATATGTAATACCAATTATACCATTTTAATAGAATAAATCTCAAGATTCTAACACATTCAACAGAAATATTTAAGCAATCTCTCAACATCTAGTCATAACTCTTAATTCCTTGTTTTGATCGTAATTACTTCTAAATCGAAACGAAATATTTGTTTATGCTACATAAATCACACGTCAATACAAATAAATAATGATGAGTAGTTAAGGAGCTATGAGGAAACAGATGAACATACATACATAGCCTGTCAAAATCATAACCCTCGTTTGGCTTTGTCGTAGTCGAGTAAAAACTAATATACTAATCTTATAAACCCTTAAATTACAGTGAAACCCCTAGAGTATCGTGTATATTTATATTTCTGCTAGTAAATTCCAGCTATTAAATTGTTCGTAACAACAATATTGTAACGTACGCTTGTACAAGCACTAACTAATGCTTTATTCCGCCCGCATCTACACACATCACTCTAATCCCCTATAAGCCACAATTTTATTACTTACGATGAAAATAAACTTATTCCATAGTTAATCCGATTCAATTTAATATTATACATACACGCCCATTAAAAAAATCATCGCTGCAACTATCCCTAGCAGTTACGATATCAAGATAAATGGGTGGTAATTAAATGTGATATTTATTAGTATTTAGTTCCGATGTTAAGTTATTGATGGAAGAAAATTGAGTGTGAGAACTTTGTCTATTGTCGGTCCTCCAGGCCGTTATTGCTGGACTATGAACTCGTACAATATTGTCTACTATTGTAAAACATCAAATAAAATTGCAGTGTTGTCAATTGACAATGATATATATTTGTTCTAGCTAGGAGAATAGATTTTACGAAAAGTTCATTGTTGAAAAGTCTGTAATGTTTTCTAACTGTGAATTTTCTTTTAATTGAAGTGATAACATCAATGTTTACTGAAAACATAAAATGAGTTGTAACTATTGAATTTCTAAAGGCCTGTATTTTAGTTTTATACTTCACACCTGCACTCGCACTAATCAAAGTGAATACGGGCCTTTAAGGATTGTTGCATACACATATTGAACACGTTTTTATACAAAGGATTATGTCATTTATATATTTACGGTAAAACAAATAACTCTCCTCTACAAAGTTCCTTTATAAAGTAATTTTGTACCACATCCTGAAGAGAATACAATTTCCTTTTGCCAGGAAATCGTTCCGATTGCGGGTAACAAGTTCTACGGTATTGTTTACAACCGTTGATCTTATAACGGTTAGTAGGTACCTTTATGACCGATTGCTCGGTATTTATCTATACAAATTAATAAAATTGGAGTGTCTGTTTGTAATATTAAAATAACCGCTTTTTACTAAATGCATGTATAAGTATATACATACTTATACATGCATTTACCAAAAATATAGTTAAATTTTTTTTTGTCTGTCTGCCTGTCTGTTTGTTCCGGGTAATCTCTGGAACGGCTGGACTGATTTTGACGGGACTTTCACTGGCAGGTAACTGATGATCCAGGGAGTAACTTAGGCAACTTTTTTTTAGACTAACTTTGTCCCGCGGCGTTACTCGCGGTACAACAATAACCGCGGGTAACACCGCGGGGTTCAGCTATATCAGCTATAACAGTGTACTGTTCAGAATCAGACTTTAACCACGTAGCATTACGGATAATTACGGAGAGATGCCGAACCGTAAGATATTATTTAATACTTCTTACATACATATAGACACTCATTTCCGACTGTGGTAAGCTAAGTTAAGCACGAGATTTACCAGATTTTGGCATACAGCTCACATCTCTACCACAGTTATCAGGCCTGATATTAACAGGCTCTTTTTCAGATTCTAATAGTCTGGTTAGTTAGAGTATGCCTATCTACACTCGCCCATATACACAGGCCTTATAAATTCTTTTAGTTATTCGCTCATTATGTCCTCTTGCGCAAACCACACAATTGTATTACCTTTAGTTATTCTTGATACGATATATTTTCTCCTTTTCAATATTCAATCCAACACTTTATATTAAACAAGCTATTTTTTATCCTTGAATTTGATTGATGGTAAGTACTAGAGTTAATTTCGACCTCCGTATCCCCACACTTAAGCAAGAAGATTACCGGCTCGTAATCACATCGAGTTCCGAAAGTCATCACTAAGTTGCAATCAACAAGTGTTTTAATGTTCGTAATCTCCTGAGGTACTGTCTATGAATAACGCTTCCGTTAATATTGAAGTATGACAAACTGTCCCTGTGCGATGCGGTCACGATTCAAATTACTGTTATTCGGTATTGTAATATCGACAACGAAAAAACATACATCAGCTGATCTAATCTTTTGTGTGGTTGATGAGTTCATTTATTGTGTTATTTATCAAATAGGAAGATTTACCAGTAAACAATATTCAAAACATATAATAAAAGAAAATATGATATCACTAACCACCGTAAGTTTAATAATAGAGCCGTAAGAATTAAATCAAAACAAAATATTATAACCACTACACGAAATTGATGGATGTCATGTGGTTACTGCCTACTTAAATTGGCTAACATAAAAATTATAGATTAAAACAAAATAATTCTCAAAAAATCCAGTCGTCGATGACGTTGTCACATCATGACTTATCTTGACATCTCCATTGACTGATTGCTTGACGTATTGTGACTTGGAACTATTAGACTGCAATATACTTAATGATTTATATGACGTGAAGCGACACATAGAACCTTGTCTCTATTTATGAACACGTAACTCTATCTAAAACAAATATGAACAAGAACAGCAAACGACAACAAACTTTGAGAGAAAAGTAGTTCCCCTAGTGCATTGGAGTAAATAATTGCTTTTGTCGAGAAATTTACTCAGTAGATTATATTTACGAGAAGATTACCAGTGTTGACAGCAGTCGAGGGTTTTTAGTATTCTTGCAAGATTTGTAAAACTCTGGAAAAGCATGGCTCACGATCATGATGAACACAATTAGTACGTTAGTTCTCTGAAACTAACGAATTAATGTTCTTCTACCAGCAAGCAGAGTTTACCTTTTCATATAATTTATAAATAAGATATTGGTTTTCTACTGTTCCTTATAGTATTACGTTTACAAGCAGATGTTAAGTTAGCCAATTTAAACATAAAGGTATAACGTACATGATAAGCCTTTAGACGCGAGGATTAGAAACAAGTCGTACCAAGGTGTAACTGGTACTTAACTAATTATCTTCAAGAACTTCTTGGGAGGTACTTTAGAATAGATAGAACATCACCATATAGAATTTAATCTTGTCAAGGAAGCTTACAATCGAGATTGTTACATAATAAATTAAATTAGACGTGGTTAAGGTACAAAAAATTACATGGATTCTACTGAATAATGCCACGCGTTTATTTCCATACAAAATTGATGCAAGCCAATGGCAGGAAATGGTGACTGCGATACGATACACGGCACTATCTCGTCGTGAGGTGCATTCGTCAGGCTTCGGTCGCGTTGTATCACACGATACGGGAACGTTATGCGTCCTGACAACATGGAAAATAAATAACCCCAAACAAATAAAACGCAAACAACTCTCGAAGTTTGTTTGTTTAGCTTCAGATGTTCATATAATATGAAACAGATCACATTTGTATTCAGAACTCGTCGGTTTTTCCTTTTTCTTTCTTAAGAACAGCTTTACAAGTAAGTAGGTTGATAGTGTAATGGACACACACGAAGGTGTCTACTTCCCCGAAGCGCTCGGTGGAAGAGTGCACAAGCCATAAATATTAATGACAAACACCGATTCAATAGCCAAACGGCAGACAGGTCAGCGCCCTTTGATCTGGTTGTTAGACGCTTATTCCCAGATGTAATTAGAAATGTTTCGTGTAGCTAATGAACACGAGAAGATAAGAAATTATTATTATGAAATAAAACATGTGTCAACAAACATTCGGGACAGGCATCAAGCAATGTATTAGAATAATAAAATGATGGAAATGCAATGAAGAGATGTCAAAGATAAAGTGTAAATAAATTGTAGTAAGTGTGCTTGTAAAGTATTTATTCCTACTGTAGAGCAGTAAGTAACAACAATAAAGTAAACATTTTAAATGGGGTATCCAATATAGACAAATCTAGGTCAATGACATTAGAAATAAAATTTTATTATGTAAACAGGACTTGCACTTAAATGCAAGATAAATTAACGTACATCAAAGTGATTTCTACACTCTGAATGTCATTTTGATTTATTAAGTTCAACTTAGTTTATGGACAAAAGTGGTTGTCGTAGAACCGATTTCTTAAAAACATAATAAATTGTACAAATGTCGTCACCCAGAAAAACGTTATGATAACGGCTACTCACCATAAGAAAAGTGATTCATCGTTCAAACATTTGAGGATAATTTGAATTTCAAAATAAGCCCGGTTCTATTTAGACCATCAACTAAATTATAATATCAACGACCTTGTGAACAAAGGCTTGGGACTTAAAAAAAGACATTCGTATCTCAAACATGAATACTGAGATAAGTGGCCATAGATAAGTGATGTCAGCAACGTTCATAAATCGGTTCTCTAAGTGATCGAATGGGTCAGTGGCCTCTACATTGATTGTAACTGAACGTTGCAGTCAATCAAGGAAATTATACAACTAGGTTCGACTTAATCACAACAATGACCTGTTTAACTAATAGTCTAAGAAATCAATCAGATGATATCAACGTGTGGTGAGGGATGGAGAATATAGAGTTAATTCCGTGGATGGCGTAAAGCGATAACTAAGGGAGCAAAGGGACAACATTACTATAAGAGAAGGAACATTTGAAACAAACCCTATTTCAACCAGTCTCGCCAGCGTGGTATAGCAGATCAAAGCTCCTTTCTCAGTAGAGGCATGTGTCCGGCAGTGAACTATTAACGACTAGCTGAACCCCGCGGTGTTACCCGCGGTTATTGTAGTAGTGCGAGTAACGCCGCGGGACAAAGTCAGTCTAAAAAAAGTAGCCTAAGTTACTCTTTGGATCATCAGCTACCTGCCAGTGAAAAATCCCGTCAGAATCGGTCTAGCCGTTCCAGAGATTACCCGGAACAAACAGACAGACAGACAGACGGACAGACAGACAGACAAAAATTTTTTTAACTACACTTTTGGTATCTGTACCGTGTATACATACATATGCATTAAGTAAAAAGCGGTTATTTTAATATAACAAACAGACACTCCAATTTTATTTATTTGTATAGATATATGTACCGTGTATACATACACACTTCAATTTTATTTATTTGTATAGATGTATAGATGATGTTGACACATCTACAGAAAATTATGAGCTAGACATTGGCCTGTGTGTACGCTGTATAAGTTATGTACAGCGGACAAAGAGCTGATTGTACTCAAATTGAGAGCTAGTGACCCTCGTTAGGTGACCGGACGTTTACGTCTCGTTAAATAAATATGTGTGAACATCGTGGCAGCAATGTCGCAATAAACAAACCAGAACTTAGGAGCCATATACAGATGGGCTATAACACACTTTATATCCATACAACAAACAAGAACATGCTTGCAACTTGGACATCTTGTGATTACATTGAATGTTACAAGTGACAGTTATGTTCCAAGTTATTGAATTTATCATATCAGTGATTGTCTAATTGCTATTTTAGGACAGTTTCAAGTCATCTATTGTCTTTATATAGCTGCACCCCGCGGTGTTACCCGCAGTTATTGTTGTACCGCGGGTAACTGCCGCAGGACAAAGCTAGCCTAAAAAAAAGTAGCCTTAGTTACTCCATAGATCATCAGCTATCTGCCAGTGAAATCGTCAAAATCGTTCCAGCCGTTTTAGAGATTACCCGGAACAAACAGACAGACAAAAAAGGTAGGTAACAAAATAGGTAACTGATGATACAAGGAGTAACTTAGGCTACTTTTTTTTTAGACTAGCTTCACCCGCGGTACGACAATAAGCGCGGGTAACACCGCGAGGTTCTGCTAGTTTTTGATAAATTCAGCCACTATATGCCAAGGCAAAACACGTGGCAGGCAGCATTTAATACATAGGTACTTTTTACATATTATTGAAATGAACAGTAAGTAACTTTTTAAATCTTGTTTACATCAAAATTACATAAGAATCACTTAAGTACCTTGCATAATGAGTTACATGTTCTTTTAATAACAGAGCTAACGGAATCCTGAATTTAGTAACTGTACTGAAACGATAAGCACGCTTCACTCGTGACGTCTAAGCTAACAGTGAATAGTCATGTTGAAACTTGTTCGTGATATGGGTCACTAGAAAACCTCATATATTATAGGCTTCGACAGAAATCATGAACCCGATCTTAATATACGCCTTGAGATGTAATTTATCATGTGATCAAATGTACCTACATGTCAATGTATTTTCGAACGTAATCTTGCCAATGCATAGATATTTAGAGGCTAATGCTGTGTTTTTCATCACTCATTAAAGAATACGGTTTTATAGACATAATTTCTGTAAAAACAGTTCTAACCATTTGAGTAACTGTCGGAAATCCCTATCATGTATTAGCTGTGTAGACTTGGCAACGCAACCCCTCTATATGGCTGATATAGCACTGTCTCGCTCATGCACGACAAAGTTACCCTCCGGTAAAGGATCGTGGGATAATTAAATATTTATATCAAAATCATTGACGGAAACATCTACTTAACTTTCAGTTAATTAAGTAAAGATCTTACACTGAAACTGATGAAAGGCAAGTTTTGCTTACGCGTAAACAGTCATAATTGACTTTTGCATGAAGAAGTTTAATAAACTACATAGCTCTATCCTTAAGTTGTCTAAAGTCACATTTGTGTACACAAATACCAACCTTTATATTTCTTAAATATTAATGCACCAGACACATCCCGTTGATATAGGCACCACTGTCACGAACTTAGTTAAAATAAACTACGCTGCCACTACTCAAACCGTTATCAGACACTTTGAAGATGATCAAATGTATTAATTATCAACACAAAATTCACAAACTGCTTAACAGACAACCAAGAGTAACAACATTTGACACATAAATGTAAATTTCTTAAAGCTCGAACTCGTGAAGCTTTTTTTAATAAAAAAACGTGTGGATCCGTCTACAGTGCGATAGAGACTGCATCATTCATAGCGCCGCGGAGACGGTAGCGGTTCGCGGGGTGAGGGGAGTGCAGTAGGGGGCGCGCGCTTCGAGCGCTGCTTATTAGAGGCGTCGAACTAGCCTGGATCCCTGTCGCTGATATGATAACGAATGTGTACAAAGTTGACGTTATCCCAGTTCACGTCCGTGTGACGGAAGAGATGAGAAACATTACAACTATGTCGGTATAAATCAAACAGCAGTGAAATATGTTCACAAAACAGACATACAAACGATAAGAGGCAGCCGAGAGGCAACCAAAACAGATGTTTATTGACAAAACAGGAAAAAAAGTAAACAAAGAGACAGAGAAGGACAGCTAGAGAAATATTGGGTTGAGTATGGTTTAGTAGTGTAGAGTAGCGTACGTATCTATATTTAGGTAGTTATTTTCTTTTTATACGCTGAGAAACTTGACAGAAGTATAATCCTACTAAGCGTTTCAAGGACAAATAGACTAATAATCTAAGATTGAGTTAGTATTCCTGCGAATCTGGTTTAACGTCTGAATTTCATAAGTAATAAAACACAAAAAAAAACCTATTTGTCTACTAATTGGAAGTGGATGCAAGTTATGAAAGAATATTTTCAAATTTTAAAAAATTATCAAATTTTGATGACACTTAAAATCTATATTTAAAGTAATATGACGAAACGGACTAAATCTAAGTTTAAGTTCATTTATACCATGTCACTCGCCAAAAATAATACGGTTTACCAGTTGTTTTAAAACGCTTAACTAACTATTCTCTTTGTCTTAGAACATATTTTAAATGACGATTTCTGATCGACAAGGTAGCAATCTTCTCCATAAATAAAACTTAATAGACTCGAGTACAAACCACTAAGTTTTGAAGCAAAATACATATTAATAGACATGCCAAAACAGTAACATAAAACTATTTTTACCAAGCGTTGATCCTGGTAAAACAAATACAGTTATAATTTTGCAAATCTCTCACACGTATACTAAATATAACACATAATGTTAATTCTTTAGCTGCTTATACAGTTTAGAGAAAACAATTACTTTGGTATATGAAAACGAGTCATGAAAACAAAACTGCCAGCGAACATGGTATCTGTGGTTAATTTTGATGTCAAAAAATAGTAAAAGAATAATTTAAACAGCGACGAACAATACCTTAGTCATGAAAAATAAACGAAAGGTTCTGTTATACACATCCACATCCCGTTTTAATGAATGCACTGTCGCTGATTCATACACATCGTAAAATCAGAGTGCAGTCAACCGGTCACTAAATTCTCAACCAATAGAGGGCTATTCAAAAGATACCCTTTTACCGAACTAGAATTTTAACTCCATTACAGAGTGGCAAGATCTCTAAATGACAAAGTCGAAAGTTGTTAATTTGAATAAATTAGCAAAACAAGAAACGTTTGACAATGTAAATCGTTCAACGATATTGACTCATCATACATTGGTGAGTAGAAAATCTGGCACAGATGGTATGAAAACGTTAATAAATTACTAAGTCGCGGTATCTCGCACTCGGCAGCCTGTTTTGTTGTTCCTCGATGATCGTTTAATTTTAACTTGTGAAAATGTTGTTTTCTTATTCCTAAGGGCATAAAATACGCTTGCCGCTTCATTTCGCCTACTTTTGTAACCTATACATTACGAAGAATACAATAAACACGATCCTTTAGAATTTGATAGAAACAAATGTTACACCACGCTGTGCCTAAGTTAAGTGTCCCTTACACCGACAAAGTGAGGCAGTAAAAATATACGAGGGCCCGAACGCCGCAAGCGTGTCGATCGACGTCGTCCGAATTTGCTTGTTGTACTTCGTATTTTCAGACGACATTTGGTAAGCAAACATAAACATGATTTATTGCGTACGTAGCAGCGTGTGTGGCAAGGCAAGTCCCTTTAACTTTACCCGACGTTCCATCATGTATTGATTTCTTTTGTAGTTTCGGCATCCTCTAATCTTCCAAGTATCTTAATAAAGTCTCAACTTAAGGGATTGTTACGACAAGTTTAATGGAACATTTACTTGGTTATATTAGTTAAAAGCGGAATAGTTTCCATATCGGCTTGTCGTGGTTATGTTTTAACATGTAGATGACTATATAAGTGACTTTCGCCTATAAGTGAGAGTCGTGTAGGTGGCATGATGTCACTTTATTTGAGGTTGATTTTAAATGGATACGTCAGTCCTAATTCATTAAGAAATATTGGAATAAGTAAACATTGTATAATATATACTAATATTTAAAGCTGAAGAGTTTGTTTGTTTGTTTGAACAAGCTAATCTCAGGAACCACTGGTCCGATTTGAAAAATTCTTTCAGTGTTAGATAGCCTATTTATCGAGAAAAGCTATGGGTTATGTATCATCACGCTAAGACTTACATGAGCGGAGCACCAATGAAGAATGTTACAAAAACGGGGGAAAATTATCACACTACGGGCAAAGGAGACACAAACGAGGTTGCGTGGGTCGGCTAGTATTTCATATCGCGACTTCTTGGTATCGCTAAAAGTACGAAATAAACGTCCATCTCTTGTCGGTGATATGTGATACACAATATTACAGTATTTATTTCAAGGTATAGAACAAGTACAGCTATAGGACACCATAATATAGTTTATCTAATAAACACATTAGTGATTTAGAGAAAAATATAAATAATACGCGTGATTAAACGCAACTAAATGAATTTTCTTACCTGTGACAGAAATCTACGTATTTTAATTTACCTAATTAAATAAAGTAGAATTTTTTTTCCTTAATAATATTATATTTCTCTCAAAAATTGCTCAGACTGGTGAAAAAAATAACAAAGCATGGCAATTAATAATCACACAAAAAAAAGTCCCTAATTACGAAGTGACGAAACAAAGAGGTGCCATGCCAGTTGTTGGGTCGCCTCGAGATTTCTTTATAACAAATGGAAGAACGCAAAAACATGGTTCTTTGGTTTACCAAACGAGCCTGTTACGTGCGTCTTTCGCGTTTAATTTTACTAACAACTGTCACTTTGTTCAACAAAAATGTAATAAGCTTCGTCACTTTAACGCTTCCATTCGGAGGTCCCGTCTTTTTAGTCTGCAATGCTTCTTTTGTTTTGTTTAACTGCTGTTTTACAAACAAGATGTCAAAATCATCATTTTTTTAAAGTCGTGTTTTTAGCTATCACTTTGTGTAATTCAAATGCCAACTAAATAAATAAAACTTGACGCTGGCGAATGCATAGAAGTGCGAGCCAAGTTCTCCTACACCTAATGGGAAGAAAGAAAAAAAAAGTCGTGTTTCCTGTAACAGAAAAGCTTTAAGTCGATTGTTTACTTGTATACTCATAGAATGATGTCAAGATATATTCACGGCCAAAACAAATTATATAATAAATAACTTAAATACAGTATTAATTAGATCTTTTCACTGTTTTTAAAGTGTATTTACTTACTTTTATGGCCATTAAGTATGACAGACGCATTTAATATTACTTTGACGTTTAAAATTACAAAATAAGAAGAAAACAGAAGATAAGGTGGAAGATATAATTAGATAGAAAAAAAATATTGGCACTGATATGACCAAAACTAATGACAATAGGAAATAAAACTTGAACAAACAAACCCCTAAAAAGTAACCGTAAAAGACATTTAAGATGTCGAGGTGTGTATCATTAAAAATTTGAAGCTAACTGTAAAAAGATATCGATACTCTTGATTTCATCTATACAAATAAATATTTAATTTTAAATGTAATAAAATTGGAGTCTCTGTTTGTAATATTAAAATAACCACTTTTTACTAAATGTATATGTATGTAAGTATGTATATACGGTACATATAACAAAAATGTAGTTTACATTTTTTGTTTGTCTGTCTGTTTGTTCCGGGTAATCTCTGGAACGGCTAGACGGATTTTGACGGTACTTTCACTGGCAGGTAGCTGATGATCCAGGGAGTAACTTAGGCTACATTTTTAGACTAACTTTGTCCCGCGGCGTTACTCGCGGTGCGACAATAATCGTGGGTAACACCGCAGGGTTCAGCTAGTCTATAGAAATAAATAAAATTGGAGTGTCTCTTTGTAATATTAAAATAACCGCTTTTTACTAGATGCACATGTATGTATACACGGTACATATCTATCTATCTATTTTAATAAAAAAAGTGAAAACTAAAACCCAACTACGACAAAAAACAACGCTGAAAAAGCATGAAACAAGTTTCAAAAGCCGTAGTCACGCGTAGTTAAAGTGTTATTGTAATATAATCTGGATGTCGGAAACGACGCCAACTGTTTTCACAAAATGTTGTATGTTGTACTATATTTATTAAATGTACAGAATAAATAAATAAGAATATAAAATAATCCAGAATATGAATTTAGAATATCAATAAGTTTGTTAGATTATTAGTTTTTGTTTCTCGTAAAGCTTAATATCAAGTATTACAGTGTACTTCATGATATAATATAATTGTAATATCTGTGCTCTATTGTATTTAAGTACTGTAACTAGAGTAGAAGAACATTGACCCGCAATGTACTATTCAAACTTTATTCAATAATTAGAATAGATTGTAATTGCTTAAGTACTTTATAACAAGCAATCCAATAAAAGATCTATTATACGAACTCGACATGAAAAATAATAATAAGATTTTCATTAAACCTCTATATTAGCTTCGTCCTTTAGACACATTTAAATGAGGACAATGTCTTTCTATCTTATTAAAATATCAATGAATTAGCTTTGACTATGGCTACGCGTGTATGTCCGTTGTCGCGTTAAAAAGTCATGTCCTTCTTCAAGAATCAAGTACATTTATATCTCCACAAATTTCATTGAAATCGGTTCAGTGATTTAGTCGTGAAAAAGTTACCAACAGAGTTATTTTTTGACTTATGATATGAATATGGATTTCAAAGAAAGACTCTCACATAAAGAGAAAGGACAATGCACAAACAATTCAATGACTTTAACTGACCTTATTTTTAATGGGTCATAACTCCTAAAGAAAAATGATAACAAATGGTTTATTTGAATTTTACTTATGGGTGAACACCAATAACTGAATTTCTAGACGGTCCTGACAGCTTATCAAGACGCAGAGTGAGGTAAAGGACAAATAGGCCACTGAACCTGCGAATCTTCAAAAGGACACCTTACACTGTCTAGAGGATTTACAAATGAGAACAAGCTTAATTAGGAATATTTATAGCTCTACTTTGTGAATAAGGTTAATTTATATTAAAAAGTCAATTTTCTACGTATTGTTTTGAATTTAGGGAAAGTAATTTATTATCAACATCATTAAGAACCTTCAGCAGTCCCCTGCTAGACATAAGCAGTGACCCATGGTTATGGCCTATGTATATGGATAAGGAAAACCCTAGGAAAGGGTTTTTATTCTACTTTGGTTGTACTGGTCGACAAAGGGGTTGTTTCAGTTTCAAATTTTCCTCCTGTATGCAGTGCTGTTCTCCTACAGAATTTTCTCCGTTAGCCGGCTCTTACTTTATCGATATATATAAAAATTAATCTCCGAAATGTATGTACGCGCATAACTTCCGATTGGCTCTACCAAATTAAATAATTCTTTTTAATGTGTTCCTTATTGTTAGGACTAGCTGAGACAGATACATAAATATAGTGGTACGATGTTCGCCGGGTCAGCTAGTTTAATATATTAAGATGAAAATCGTGTTCTTTATATTTATTTTTTATTTCAAACATATATTTTTTCAAAGACTGATAATAAATTGTTTTTACTCGACTACAAAAGAAAGAGAAGGATAACTTGACACAAACCTTACATCAGCCTGTCTTAATCTGCGCTTTACACTACAAAAATATAAAACTGATTAGAAAGAACTCGAATGCTAAAAGTGTTCATAAACATGGATCAAACCGGTTTCTGTAAGAATCACAATATGTTAGAGTTTTATAAAAAAACATGTCTAAAAACACTCAAACCTTGTCGAATTCGTTGATTGGTGTGATATAATTGGCCTAGGCGATGACAGTGAGGTCATTGACCAATATGTAAAGTCTGTGATGCTAAAAATCTTGACTGAGCCTATCGCAGAAGTAAGAAAAATAATACGAAGTTACTTACATTTTTCTAACATAAAGTTGACGTCTCAGATGAAATCATGATTTCAAATACGACTAGGTAAGGTGTGGGAACCAGCAAAGGAGGTCACACAAGTGTTTTGGACTTTCACAAGTCAAGAATATTAAATTGGAAAAAACGTTAAAACTCAATCCTCTACAACAACTTTGGATTTATCTGTTATTGAACATTTTCAATTTATATACAAGTTTAATTTAATTTTCACCAAATCAATCAACGCAATGCCTTTCAATGTTATAGTTGAATATACCCACTCATAGAGGACAGAATATTTTAACTTTCAATTTATTTTGGACTTGCGTAGTAGTAAACTAAGTTTGATAGACCACAAAATAAAAATGTTTGAAATATACATCTATAAACTTCTAGTTATTTGAGTGCCGCATTTAAAATTAATAACTGATTCATAGCTTTAGTTGAATCGATAGTAATAACAATCACACTAATACTATTATAAAGGCAAAAGTCTGTGAGCGTGTATGTTTGTTATTTCTTCACCCAAAAACCGTTAACGGATTTGGATGAAACTTTACACTAATATAGCTTATACATCAGAATAAACATTATACACGTTACTATTTGACACGATAATCGACATACATGCGGGCGGAGCCACGGCCAACAGCTTGTAGAAAATATTAATGCATTACAAGATCAAATCAAAGAATACTTGTTTATTTCTCTCAAAAAGGTATACAATCTTAATACTATAACAAGAGCTCTACTAGGTCCTAGACCTGTATGACGGATCTCTAGGCTCTCACCCTCCGACGGTATACAAACTTACCTTACCTTACGTGTAGTTTATTATACATACTGTTTACATAATAAGAGAGAAAAGGTGACGTAAAAACAGAGGAGAAAATGAAAATTATTATTTGTATGGTGTGCTTTTGTGTGTGAGTGCGTGTGCGTGCATGCCTATGTGTATCTGTGTAGAGACACTAGAAACCTAGATCAACAGGTCAGTCAAAGATTACGACTTGACTACAGTAGGGTAGTTAACTGTAACTATACAAATAAATAAAATTGGAGTGTCTGTTTGTAATATTAAAATAACAGCTTTTTCTAAATGCATGTGTATTTTTTTACAATTTTTGTCTGTCTGTTTGTTCCGGGTAATCTCTGGAATGGCTCCACCTATTTTGACGGGACTTTCACTGGCAGATAGCAAAAGCTACTTTTTTAGACTAACTTTGTCCCGTGGCATTACTCGCGGTACGACAATAACCGCGGGTAAAACATTTTCATTAAAATGAATATTACAAAACATCTCGGAAAACATAATTATTCCAGGTATTGATTTCTATTACAAATTTTAATTAAATAAACATTGAAATATATTGTTCAATTGAGAAGTTTAAAAAAGTGACGTCACATGTTTGTATTTAGTACCAAAATTTTTCATACAAAGTTATCGTTTTGACAGATGATAAAAAGTAAATGATTTGGCTAAGGTGTCATCTACCCTACTTAACGTAATTTTTCATGTACTTCTTAGAATCGATTCACGATCAATTTCAATTTTTCAAAGCACGTTAAAGCCTTCTTTACTTAAGTAAGTACCATGTACCTAATGGTAGCAGGTTATAATAATTGTAATAGATGAAGTGTTCGGATTAGTAATTAAAATGATGCTCAGATGGGTCGTGTTAATATTGCGGCACTTTGGCGGTATCGCCTCCTGTCTCGACTAAATTGAGTAATTACCTACCGAGATTGCTTGGTAATTTAAAGGGCGGAAGGTATCGATCACCCTGTTAGTAGGTGACTCTGTGTAGGGTCTACGTCGTTTTACAGTCAATTAGTACACATATAAGGGCAAAGGACGACTCAATGTACATTACATTTATGTAATACTAGCTGAACCCCGCGGTTTTACCCGTGGTTATTGTTGTACCGCGAGTAACGCCGCGGGACAAAGTTAGTCTAATAAAAGTAGCCTAAGTTACTCCCTGGATCATCAGCTACCTGCCAGTGAAAGTCCTGTCAAAATCCGTCCAACCGTTCCAGAGATTACCCGCTACAAACAGACAGACAGACAGACCGACAGACAGACAAAAATAAAATTAACTACATTTTTGGCATATGTACCATATATACATACATATGCATTTAGTAAAAAGCGGTTATTTTATTATTACAAACAGACACTCCAATTTTGTTTATATGTATAGGCTAGCTGAACCCCGCGGTGTTACCCGCGGTTATGTCGTAATGCGAGTAACGCCGCGGGACAAAGTTAGTCTAAAAAAAGTAGCCTAAGTTACTCCCTAGATCATCAGCTACCTGCCAGTGAAAGTTCCATCAAAATCGGTCCAGCCGTTCCAGAGATTACCCGGAACAAACAGAGAGACAGACAAATTTGTTTTTAGCTTTTAGCATATAAGTAACAATAAAGCTATAAACAAACTAGAAGTAGACCACGTTACTTATCAAACTACTGACATAGTTGTTAGCTGTAGTTATTCTGTCAAAAATAAAACTTTGTAGACGAAAGTTTAGAACAACAGATGTTTAAAGTTTCTCGATCTACTAATACACATTGGTTTAAAATATCTTAGGTTCAATATCCAAATTGGACTTGGATTTCAAAAAAAAAGATTAAAATAGAGAACTATACATAGAAGATAGGCACCCTCCCTACAAAATCGCGCCGTCGTCAACCCTATTTTGAAACCCTCGTTGCCAGCTAAACTCATTTATTTTGTTTATAATTGTACATTGTTCGTTCTGTGTAACAAAACGTGAAAACCGCTTTCAGAGCAAAATTCGTGTTATTTCAAAGATTATATTTGTGTTTGAGGTCAGGCTATAGAATTTCGTTACAATGTGTGGCAATAGGCTGGATAGGTATGTAATATTATGTTCTATACTTTTTGTTTATCAAACATTGTAAACAAAAGTCCGCCTAATGCAATATGTAATGCAGGAAGTTTTAATAAAATAAAAAATAATTAAACTGTTGGAATTATTTCTTCATTACTTCTGAATTTTCTTGCTTTTTTACTCATAACTAGCTGAACCCCGCGGTGTTACCCGCGGTTTTTGTCGTACCGCGAGTAACACCGCGGGACAAAGTTAGAAGCCTAAGTTACTCCTTGGATCGTCAGCTACCTGCCAGTGAAAGTCCCGTCAAAATCCGTCCAGCCGTTCCAGAGATTACCCGGAACAAACAGACAGACAGACAGGCAGACAAAATTTTTTTTAGCCACATTTTTGGTGTATGTACCGTGTATACATACATATGCATTAAGTAAAAAGCGGTTATTTTAATATTACAAACAGACACTTCAATTTTATTTATTTGTAGGTATAAATATACAGTACATGGATGCCGATGTTTTCTTGCTACATTTTCTAAAAATAAATCTTAGCTAGAATCGATTTATCGCCCCCGAAACCCCTGCTTACAATATTTCATGAAAATCGTTGGAACCGTTATATATAGATTATGTAATATATATCTAATTGCTAGTTTAAAGGTATTAGATTCGTACATGTTTAGTTTACGTAAAACCTTTTTATTAATTATTATTATTGTCACCTTATTATTAAAATCAGTTCAGTAGTTTGGGGCGCCAGAATGGGAATAACTCATAGTCTGCCAAAACTATTAAGTACCCTTCCTTTCGTCAGGTAAATAATATTATTCTCACTCCATCTCACTTACACTTTAAACTTAAACCAAACGTTAGAAATTAAACTGTTATAATATCAGCATTCTTGATGACATAAATATGACTGCACGCATATAAAATTAAAAGCATGGTATTCAACTGGCATGTAGGAGCCACGCCTAATCGTGTATGTCAATTTGTGGGTGATGGAGTGACTCATCAACAAAGATAATTATAAATAGAACGCACGTAACCTAAATACTTAAGACATGTGTACTATTTCCAGAAAACGGGAAGCCAGAGAATATGTATTTCGAAATATAGCTCAGGTAAATATAAACAAAGTTGCTTTACATTCCTTTTAATTAAACGACGTGAAAATAAAATGGAGCAGGCAAAGCAAATAAAAAAAAAAGTACACAATCTAAGTTTTTAACAAATTAAAAAAGGTTGTATGATAAATTCGGCACCATGGAGGTAAAAATAAATAGGTTTAAAAATGTTTTGAATTCAATTTACTTTATCCTCTAGCGGATAAAAACGGCTTTTGCACTAAGATAACGAAGGGCAAAAATACTATTTCCGAGATGGTAGTATATAAAAAAAGTATATTATATACAAACAGAGCTTAATCTTAAATATCCACCTAATCCATTGTATCATCGATATACCGAAGGATATGCTACATTATAATATTTGGTCAATAACATCCAAGACCATGGCTTATTTATAGTAATCCCATAAATGACTATTCGTCCAACAATAGTCGCAGATGTACAACGGAGCAGACGGGATGCAAATAACAAAAATCAATACAACGAGCGGGCGAACGCAGCATCCCAACTTGCATAAAATTACTCTCACGATTTTAGCACACTTCATGTTGAACGATGAAACCTAGTTAACACCACCATTAAAACGTTTTAAATAAACTGGATTCTAGGAGATTACATAAATACAAAGTACAAAACAATACTGAGATCCAGACAAAATTCTTAGACAGTGTCACAGAGGCAACTACACAAACAATAGAACATCCGTTTGACGACGTCGACTGCCTAAGAAGTAGAGTGCAGTACTTAGAAATCAAAAGTGCATCATAAATTCATGATGTTTATAGCATACATACAACGTTTAATTTAACGTCTCTTTGTTATGTGTATGCACAATACATGAACCTCTAAGTAAGTGGTTGAGAAACTTCGCGTCTCTGAGCTGGTACTCAAGCGAACCTGTTGACCCAGTGCGCAACGCTAGCGGCAAAAAACTTCGCCAGCACCTGCGTTGGTCTTATATGCTCCTAGTATAACGTACCCGTGGCTATTCAGACGAAAACTATTGTTTGTGACCTAAAACTAAGAAATATCATTGTGTTTCGCATCTGTATAACCGTATTTTTTTTGTGTATGAGTAGGTACTATAGTCCGGGATCCCCGGTATAAATTTTACAAGTTATTACTATCAAGCAAATTTTTCGTGAGTGGCTTCATTTTGATGAGGGACCCACCTTTCACCTTACAAAAATTTTCGATTGTGATAGCTAACAGGGGTAGGAAGGACAAAAAAGTTTTAAGCGTAGGACCGGGATAACGTACCACGCAATGCGCCTGTTAAATTATATAAATATTAACTAACATTACATATTACTTATTGGAACAAAATATTTGTCCTAAAAAAATTATGGTTTGACCCTTCCAACATTTATCGATAACAAGGTCATCAAAAATGATACTAACTAGCTGTTTTTTTAACTGTTCCTTAGTTAATATTTATATAATTTAACAGATACATTGTCATACAAATTGCGTGGTACGTTATCCCGGTCCTACGCTCAAAACTCTTTTGTCCCTGCTAACCCTGTTAGCTAACACAATCGAAAAATTTTGTAAGGTGAAAGGTGGGCCCTCATCAAAATGAAGCCACTCACGAGAAATTAGCTTGATAGTAATAACTTGTGAAATTTGTACTGGGGATCCCGGACTACTACAGGTATAGAATTCTGTTATCAGAGAAGTATTTATGTGTAAATAAAGGACAAACAAAGCCGAATATCACGCTTCTTCCATGAAAATTTTTGAGATGAGAAATAGAAACAAAGGCTTGATTGTAATCGATATCTCACATTTAATCATTAGCTCCTTTCTAATACAATTGTGTGTGGGAGGATCGGTAAGTAGAACAATGTCGTCACGCAGGTAACTACTAGTCTAGATTAGAAAGTAGATAATAATCACATTATAGTTCAATCTAATTTTACTCGTTAATTTATTATAATTTAATAGTAGTTGTAGTGATCAATGATTTTTGGGACTATTATTATCATTGATGAGTTAGTGTAGATAGTGCTTCCTCATGTATATATTATATGTATGTATTATGTATACACAAATTTATATTTTCCAATTTAAATAACTTTTCACTATAAAGTGTTTTTTTTTTCTCTTTTTGTTATTTTAACCCTACTATTAGAAAGAACAAGATCCAAAAAAAAATCCAAAAATGTAGTAAAAGAATTTGTCACTGGGTCTTTAATAAGTAAGTAACTAGAAACTTTGTGCTTTATCTTCGCTCTCGTTCGCCTTTGTCGTCGTTGACCTCACTTCTTAACTCAATGGGTCGATTATGATGCTCTTAAGTCTTATGCTGACGAGGTAATGAGACTTTACTTTTTAAATAAAGTAGGTGAATAAGTTATAATTTCGACCAAACAACCGCATTGTAAAATTCTCTGCGATTCGTGCCGTACGGTGGTCATCATTCTTTACCATCGGATGTGGAATTTATGTGATGCCACTAATATTGCAATAAACCGCCATATCGGCCGATATAACTGTGTCTAAATTAGGTATCCGCCTCTATTTACTACAGACATTGCCATACGCTTTTGTAAACTAATAGAATAAGCTTAGTAGTACTGGTAGAAGCTATTTGATAAGATTAAACTTTGATATTATTAGTACATAGCAGGAATACAGACAAATACAAAAAGAAACAATTTTCTTACAGTCTCCAGGTAAAAATAAACATTCAAATTATGATAACAGGAACAAGGACATACAAATGGTTTCCTTACGCAACACAAAAAAGGTCAGCATTTTCTCTAACTTTAATATCAGACACAAGCTTCGGTCACGTAACTCAATTATATTGGGATCGTACTCTTAAAAAGTTTTGTCTTTTCCGGGTATCTGGCGAATTATTCCCGAAAAAAAATGTATTTGCTTTAAACATAAAAGTTATTTTAATATGATTTTTTTGAACAACGCATATTTGTACTCATATTCGTATGTAAAATATGCACCTATATCGATGGAATTATATTCGTATAAGAGTCTTTAGTAGAAAAGATAATAGACATTGATTAAATATCAAAATTAACGGTGGAAGAAGGTGGAGCTTCCGACAATCCCACTAACTTAGTAAAATATAACCAACTAATTCTTTAGAGCCAGTTTTCCTTTGTACCTCATTTAGGTTCTCTTTTAAGTCGGGGGAGTTCATTTATTTTTGTTCTGCATAAGGCGTTGAACGTGGAATGTTTACTTTTATACCTGGAAATACTAATTTATATACTTATGCCGCTAATAATACGGCAAACAGTAAATAGTTCTAGGAACTGCGAAATTTTGGTCTCGCTTCATCGTTTAAAAATAAAGTTTTTTATGTAAAATAGTTGAAATCCACAAGTCATATAAAATATTCAGACTGCTTTCAGAAAATACTAACATATCTATCAGAAAATAAATATATTTAACCAACACAAAAAAAAGTAAACTGTAAAATGATTCCTCGAAATACAACAGTAAGATTAGATACAAATAAATGGAACGTTTTGAATATTTCAGATGCAGGAACCCTTGTCAAAAAGTTTTGCTAAAACGATTCGAAAGGTATGTTATACGTACCTACCACAGACGGCCTGTTATGTAACAGACTGCTCTTTCAAGATATTTAGTATTTCATGTTATATGATATTCAATGGAGTAGATACATTTTTTATTTACTCTGTCGATGCCGGCACAAGTAATACATATAGAAGTTGCTATTATTTATTTACGTACCCCTTCCTTCCTTGTATTACATCGCCTAATGTGTTTCATATACCTCAGTATTACGCCGTTTATAATCTATACTAATATATAAAGCTGAAGAGTTTGTTTGTTTGTTTGAACACGCTAATCTCAGGAACCTCTGATCCGATTTGAAAAATTCTTTCAGTGTTAGAAAGCCCATTTATCGGGGAAGGCTATATATCATCACGCTAGGACCAATAGGAGCGGAGCACCAATGAAAAATGTTTCAAAAACGGGGGAAAATTATCACTCTACGGGCAATAGAAGAATACACGCAAACGAGGTTGCGTTGCGTGGGTCGGCTAGTTAAAGATAAAATCGATCTTTGCGTAAAGAGAAGTTGCGTTCGCTACAACGTAGCTATTGAATGGACTTTGACTAATCCTCATGAGTTTTCCAATGGTCTGTTATTTTTTTACTAAAAATACTGGTCCTACTTTTAGCTCTTGATTGATTACAGAATATTAAAGAAAATATGTCTTCATTTCTTCCTACCTGTTTGCCTGTTTTCTTGCGAAAACAGGTAATCAATTTAACAAAGACAAAGTTGTTTCCTTATATGTATACCATAAATAAGAACATTGTTACCTAAATAACAGACATAATTCACTAATGTATTATACTGAAACAACAAACTCGGATATCGAGACATAAAATAGTTACAAAACAGGAAAATATACTGTACAACGATTTCTTCAATTTCACGCTCCACAATGACATTCTTACGGATTGATAGTATGTAAACTTCCTTCAATATATTGCGTTCCTACAACAGAGTCCTTCAAACTATTGTGAATAAATCGGAACTGAAGCGTTCAAGCCAACTACGATCCCTGACTCTCCCTACTCAACGTCCTCTATATGTCTGTCTTTCAACAATTTCTTATTCAAGATACTAAGTTTATTATTAACTAGCTGAACCCCGCGGTGTTACTCGCGGTTATTGTTGTACCGCGAGTAACGCCGCGGGACAAAGTTAGTCTAAAAAAAGTAGAATAAGTTACTCCCTGGATCATCAGCTACCTGCCAGTGAAAGTCCCGTCGAAATCGGTCCAGTCGTTCCCGAGATTAGCCAGAACGAACAGACAGACAGATAGACAGACAGACAAAAAAAAATTTAACTACTTTTTTGGCATATGTAACGTGCATACATACATATGCATTTAGTAAAAAGCGGTTATTTTAATATTACAAACAGACACTCCAATTTTATTTATTTGTATAGATTATGTACTTCAAAAATAGGTTCTTAAATTTATTTATAAAAAATACACATCATCTTGAACTGGTTTGCCAGAAGAAAAAAAAAGGCTTGCCTAGTTTAAAAAATAATTGAATCAATATGTTTCTTGGTAGTTCTTGAAATATTCGATTAAATATTTTGCAAAATATGTATATTTAATTTACTTAAGTTTCGTTCATTTTTATTATTATTCATTTTTCAAGAGATTAAAAATACTGTTTTCTTTTTGTTAAGAATAAGATTTGATTGATTGATTTAATTGGCAATATTGGTATAAGCATTTAAGATGAAAACTCAACCGTAGTACGAGTTAAAGCGACGCACTAGTTATTTATTTCATTGTATTATTGGGAGTGCAAATCCCCAGCAATTATAACAGCAATTGGTACAGGAACGAAATCAGCATAGAATGTGAAACGTAAATGGATATACATTTTCATCGCTCGACTATATGTAAATGTAGCACCGAAACGTAATGATGTTACTTGCACGGCGGTTAATGGATTATGCTATCTGCAATCGCAATTGGGTCCTATGCATATACGCCATGCTCCCCATGCTCCAACGTTTTTAATATGCTTTAAAAGAGAACGATTTCCAGAGACTTACATTTGCGGAAATGAAGTAGAGCGCTCGCGTTCAACGTTCATATATTCGCCAGATGTTTATACATTCTAGTTTAAATAGATGGGAGAACATATATTTTGGTAAGATTGAGGAAATTTTTTACTGATACTTTTAAGCTTTAGCTTTAAAAACACATCGAAGTTTAATGGTTCGTCCCTATGAACACTACACACGTTTGTGTATCATTAAAAGCCTCGTCACGTTAAAACAGTCACGATTCGTACGTTATTTTTTTGTACATATGTACACATTACAATACATATGTACAAAAAATTATTGACTATTCGTTAGTTTTGTTTGGCTACAGTTAACGCTAACAATGATTGTTCACATTCGGAGTCGGTCACCCCTAAAAGAGTCCATTTCTCCACGGTACGTCCGATAACCTCGATTTTCCGATGCATTCAACATGACATGTCCGGAACGAGTATGTACCTATTTTTGCTTGTTCTATTAGTGTATATAGTAGGTGGTATATTTACACAAAGTAACCCGCGTAAAGATATTCTAAATGTCTCAATACTCGAAAACAGAAACCGGAATAAACCAGAACTTGCTAACAGACTGTTAAATGTTAACCAATACTAATCAAGTAACATGTGACCTAATCAAAAGCATATTACTAGTAAAATCATTGATCCAAATTAGATTAACGTTAGTACTATTGCGTGTTTAATAAACCGACTAAGTCATATCTGCATCTTACTTCACGCAGTCAACGGTTTTGAATTCATTAAACTCGAAATGGTAGCATGGCGACATTTGTTCGCCCATATTCGGCGAGAACATTGTCCTATAATCTTGAATCTCTTATTGTCGTGGAATATTTTTATCCTTTTATATATATTGCGAATCGATGGTTCCTAAATAACAACAAATTTAGGAGCTTTTAGAGGATAT
Organism: Spilosoma lubricipeda; assembly: GCA_905220595.1. Classification (NCBI taxonomy): domain Eukaryota; kingdom Metazoa; phylum Arthropoda; class Insecta; order Lepidoptera; family Erebidae; genus Spilosoma; species Spilosoma lubricipeda. The sequence continues at coordinate 14,303,040 of HG992290.1, read as the reverse complement.
TGCTCGTTTTATTAAAATGTGTATTATAATAACTGACAATTTATAATATATCTAAGTGTTAAAGTTATTTTCATTTAATCTTTCTGATACTCTAATACCTACTTTGTACGGTACCGATTTCTATGAATAGCTAGGTAATAAGAACTCGAGGTACCTCGGCGTGACCTAACCCTAAAGCTCAATTTGATCCAGCCTCGAAGTAACTCTGTAGGCAAAGTTTAACTCGTTGAATAATTGCAAAGCTGTTAAGGACAACTTCAAGCAGAGAATACGGCAGATGTGCAAATATCAGACGATTTAGGTGGTTAGAAATCACCAAGAAAAATGGGTCTTAAATTAACTGTTTCTTTCCTTTATTCACATTCATCACATCTATGTATGGATAGGTCTTAAAAATGATATTGAGGTTTTAATAAAAAAAAAATCTAAACTGTATAGTTTGGGCGAGAGACACTTCCAAAGTGGTAAAATATGTCCCCTGTAACTTCTAAAATAAGAGAAGGATAAAACTAAAAAAATATATGATGTACATTACCATGCAAACTTCCACCGAAAATTGGTTCGAATGAGATCTAGTAAGTAGTTTTTTTTAATACGTCATAAATCGTAAACCGCAATTTACCTTTTATTCAATTAACTCAAATATAAAAATGAAATAAAAATTATATTATGTTACTTGCTGCTACGGAACCCTTCATGGGCAAATCCGACTCGCACTTGGCCACTTTTTTATATCATACATGACTTAAAGTATTTTTGCTTTGCATATTCTTTGTTGTCTTGAAGATCAGATGATTATAGTGGCTTTTCCTAACACAGACCGGACATAGAAAAATACGTAATTCCTTCGAGGCCCACCCTATCAGTATTAAATTCACCTCCAATTTCTATGACGTCAGAAATGATACACACATGCACACAAAATATTTTAATAATAGGTCTTAAGTATAAGCATAGCTATGTAGTGATAGCTATATACGAGTAGTAGTAGGCACAAGAACAATGCTTATATACATATCTGTATTTGAGCATCATATCATTCATATCTGTTGTGTAGATGAAAGGCATGAGAAAGGCATTCACGCAAGAGAACAATCCACATTTAATATTAATTCATGAATATATGGCATCTCTTTAGACGGCACACACGACGACCCCATTGTAATTTATAATGACAGGTTGAGTTCTTTTCGTAATTTACACTCCTTTTTCTTAAATTGTGTACATCGTCAAGGGGGTATTAAAAAGAAAATATAGGTACACTACCGTTAACTAATTAATTTTATTTTACTTTTTCTTATCAAAAATATTAGTAAATATGTTAAATAATAGACCTATTCTTTAATAAACATTGTTTGTTTAGCACGTGCGAACCTGATTCTCATATCGAATATTTAATACTTAACATACAAGCATAATTAAGGGTTCCCTACAATTTTGGAAATATACAGTTCATCTCGGGAATCGATTTTCGAAGATTTTGACCGAGAGAATACTTTTCACCATCTCAATAAACATTAGATGTCTTGAAACCTTTTAATCATTTCTGAGCAAAAGTGGTTCGACAGACGAATTGCAGTAAATTGCTAAACAAAACAAAATCTAATTTAACATGAGTGACGTGCCACGCCAAAGCTGGCGAATATTAAGTAGAAATGAGCATTGTCTACTTCATGGTGCGTGAGGCACAACAGAATAAACAAAATATTGGATTAAAGTAGATGGTAACTTGATAAAAGTCCGGACGACCTGCGCCCACGGAGCCTTATACGGTCAAGCGAGACTTATAGCTTATTTTTCTTTTTATTAAATAATGCCAAGTGAAAAGCGAACAGCATTATTTATGATGACGCACCCAATGACGTCAGACTTCGTAATGAGGACGGTAGCCACCGTTACTTTCGAAACTGAAGTAATGGCGAGGTTGACAATACTGGTCAAGTGTGAGTCGGACTCGAGCAAGAAGTATCCCGTACAATTGTAAAAGATGTATATGAATTAATATTGATAGATAAACTATTTAGTTTAATTATTCGTTATATCAGCGATAATATAAGGAAGACGTTATGAAACCTAAGCAATAAGAGAAACTGTCTAGATGTGGAAAACAAAAGACGTTTGATACGAAAACCCTGTTTTTTTTTTATTGTTATGGTATAGTGACAATGGTGCGTATTAAGACTCATCACATACATACTCTGATGATGGACATACCGATAGCAGAAGCTTAGTAATATACTTCCGTTTGCACCCTATCATTTTAGAACCCCCAAAACCAACATATGTGTGCTACTTTGAAAGGAAACCCATTATTCATTCATATAATAGATTCATACAGTTCTATTCGGTTCACTGTGTAATGCGGTATGATTTTATGCCTCATTTCACACTTACTTCTATTTTTGGAATTCGGTAACGATTTTCGCTTAATGCCTTATTCCCTGATTGGACTCTACTAAATGCATAATAGATGAGGTCTATAATAAAACGGGTGAGTTTCCCGACCGTTGCTCCATAAAGATATTTTTGGAGCTTTACAGTTGCTAACTGAATGAATTGCTCGAATCGGACTTCTCCGCCCAGTGCAATATTCATCACAAGTCTATTTAAGGTTAGGAAGCAGATCCAAGTTTAAAATTATATTTTGAAGCGATAAATCTGCTTCACGAGTAGAAAGACACCACTTAGATTTTAAAATATTACTTAAGAGCACACACGTATGTTTTTAAACTAAAACTTTTTGTTTATTAACGTTAGATAACCGTAAAGTAGTTACAAAATGGAGCTTACACATCGTTGCTTGATAGTATTTTAAAATGTAAATATGACAGTTAATTTTGTGGTTTTATCTATTAGACTGAGTATTAGACATAGACACGTACTTGTTTTTCTTTATTTTTACTTATCAGTGACATCTATGAGAATACCATAAAATACGAACGTGTAATAGAAACTTTCAAAATCAACTATATCGAACAAACATCGTACTATGGTTATGAAGAGCGTTGGTATCGTGCATTCACAGCTATTTATTTCCAGGTATTAAAGCAGAGATTACAGTGTTACGATGTAAATAGGTCACCATACTACGGGGTTTGAAAGATAACCCCTTAGCAACGCCGTAAACTTGATATTAAAAACTGAATGCCATAAAATACAAAAAAAATATTTGTACAGGAAATAAATGTTGCGTACGTTTATTTTTATTGCACATTTTATGAGTTACGGCAGTAAGTTTTAATAAAAATAATTTTTGTGGATTATTTTAGGACTATAAGTAAGTTTTAATCATTACAATCTATTCGTTTTGCTATTACTGTTAACTAATAATAAAGCTAAAGCTCTGTCTGTTTTCCACAATGCAATCCGTTAGATATAATGATTTTAGTCAAATTAGCACCGTACCCACCGGTTGAGTCACTCTGTTTTAATTAGAACCGGAATTTTGATACCGTTCGTACACTTCTCGCGAACTCATGCACATGTAACAGTATGCGTTCTTCGAAGGCAACATTTGAACGCGACGTGTGAATCAATGACCAATAATCCTCTGCTGCGAGAGTTGGCACTTATCGAGATTTGATCCACTCAATCAGAAGTCGGCAGTTCACGATTCTTCCGATGCTTACCAATTAACATCTTTCGTAATAAATGCAAATGTTATCACCGATTGTCACGCGTTTAGTTTAGTTACATGTAAACTAAACATTCTTTGTGACAAACACAGATATTTACAACATACTTTTGTTAATTTTGATCATTTTCATTACACTTCTATCTTGATACTTAAAAAAACTTGGAACTTAAACATTAAAAATCTAAATTATATTATGTGCAATAATCCTGACTGCTTAACCAGATATCTATTGTTCGATTTCCACCCAGAATAAATAATGTCCAATGAATGAGCATGATAGCTAATTTTGCTAATTTTAATAAAATAAAAGTGACATTCAGGTTAAACCGGTTGAACTAGTCGCCGATCCCAAATCTTGGCAATAATAAAGGCTAAGAAGATGAATGAGCATGATAGTTAATTTGTTCAGAATTTGAGTGTAATTTATCAAAATGCACTCAAGTCATTTTATTATATTATTATTATGTTAAATTTACAACGGCAATCAGATAGTCAAATTTAAAGGAAATTGAAGATTTACAGCAAAATATCTAGGTGAAAATGTTCCGTCAGTGTGCTTTCTTGGCCCAGATTTGCCACTTCGCTTACCAATTTCGTATTGGGAATGCTTGCATATCACCTGAGGATGCTTCGCCTTAAGCTAAAGTTTCCGATGCCGGAGTGGATATATTTTTAGAGAAACTAAAATTCTATTTCTGCTACAAGCGGTGCGCCGGCAAAATAATGTTAGAAAATTGTTTTATGGTCATTTTTGTTTTAGTTTACAAAGCTACTTATCCAAATACTACCTTTAAGTATAATAGTAAAGTTAACTCTAAAGGGACTTTTTAAGCCTTCGAGAGGTCTTTAATCCTTCTTCAAGAAGTCTTAATTCGTAAAGATTAGATAAGTTATTCGCTAAATTTATAATAAATATGTGAAAGTAATTGCTGGAAACTTAAGGGAAGAGACGGTTAATTTATTAACAGTTCTCCAAGAAATTTAAAAATAGAAGATTTATTACGAGAAGTAGGAAAAAATAAATCTATGAAGAATGAGGAGGTTTACAAACGGTTCTTATGTTGAGTGTTTGATAAAAAAAAACTAAAAAGCGCAGTTAAAAGTCATTAATGGGTTCTTAAGCAATTTGCATGTAAAAGACTCGGAAAAGGCTGAATAATTTAAAAAGCTGAACACATCATTAATTGAAAAGAACGTTGTTGTTAAAATGCCATCGAACAAAGAGTATCTCAAATACTGGTGGCATAGCTTCTTCATGATTTATAATACACAATTTTCTTAGTGGTAATGCATGAATAGATGAATGTTTATAAATTCATCTTCAAAAGAGAATACTATTTAATTGTATGAATATTGTGAATTCTTGGTGTGTTCATTGCTATTTTATTGGCGTTATTTGCAATTTCTATTTGTATCTAACTAATTGTCACGATATTTTGCAGTTAGTTGGTAGTCACACTTCGGAAGAGACATTTGCGTTTCTTTTAACGGTGAATACATTTATTTTATTAGAATTCCTTACTTTTATTACACGGTAGAGATCGCGAGATTGTATTTCGACTATAATTTTTAAATGATTTGTTATATACCATTTTCCGTACCAGGGAAGGATATGTATTACTGGATCTTTCTCAGTACTTATTCGGTGACGACATGAAGTTTAAGTATTCCTAGTTTTACATTTACAGATGCGAGATTTTTGCTTAAAAGATTGTGCAAAAAAATCAATGCTTATTGGTATATAGATAGCTACTTTAACCTAATTATCATATTGATATTTTTCGTAGAGACTTTCCCGTCGACAATAGCTATGGGTCGGCGCCCGACCCCGTACAGGCGCCGCCCGCCCCGACGACCCTCGTCTTCAATGAGAATCTTGATGTATGTATAATATGAAATAGAAAGTATTATAATATAATACGCTTTAAATGTTACTGAAGTATAAAAATAGTGTAAAATGCTTACAGTTAATATGTAATGTAAACGGTCGTTTCTTGTAGTTATTTTAATACCTCAGTTAATACAAACCGCTTTAGATGGAGTTCTTCATTATAGGTACTGCTGCATATTAGCTTACTAGCTACGCCTCACGTTGTTACTCGCGTTTGTTGTTACACCAAAAGTACTAATACCATTGAAACACTACATGTTTTCGGACTAAACATTTTATTAAAATTGATCCAGCCGTTTGAACTTGAAGAACTTTTGATTTAATAATATTAATGTCCTTTTTAGTATAAATGTAATTTCGTAACAGGTTGCGGTGATTTATTGTTTTTTGAGGATATGTATAGAAAATGTGACGTCACTGACGTGTCACACCGTGCGTTAATATGGGCTTGAACAAAAGTGACAAAACAGTCATGATGATGAAGGTACGTGTTCTCAATTAGATATTTTTAGGAATTTGGATATACTTATATATTTCGTTCTAATTATATATTTATTTTGTATTGAGCATTTTATTTTTGTTTACCTACTCTTTTAGTAATTTACCTACTATGCAAGCGGGATAAAAAGAGTAAATTATATTAGTATACATAAAATACCTGTATTAAAACCGTCTCACGAGGAACCTCCTTATGGATGGCTTATGTCGCGTTTAGGCAGGAGTACAGCACAATAAGAATAAGATAATTAGAAATAACAGATAGAAAAGAGTTGGCTTATATGTCTTTGATCTATTTTAAATAAAATCATAGTTTATGCCTAATGCCCTAATGGCCATCGGTCAGCATCGGTATCGGTTCGACATGAAGTCATTCCGTTGCCCTGATAATAGAGGGAAGGGCAACTTATTACCACCAAACGACCACCCCTTAAGAACTAGAGTTGTTCCTCGGAGAAAAAAATGGGAACACCGTTTATAAAATTATCACTCATTTACTGAATGTAATATTTAGTAACTCTCATTAATGTGTGTATTTTTATTTATTAGATATTCCAGGAAAAAAGCGAATAAAATAAGTAGGTATAAAATATATTATACGGTATATATATAAATCACCGCAACCTGTTACGTAATTACACTTATACTAAGAAGGACATTAATATCATCAAGTCAAAAGTTCTTTAAGGTCAAACGGTTAGATCTATTTTAATAAAATTCGGTATGGCATTAAGTACAGCCTGGATTAACACATAGGCTAGTCCGAAAAAATTTAGTGTTCCAATGGTATGAGTACTTTTGGTATAAGAACAAATGCGAGTATCTATACTAATATTATAAAGCTGAAGAGTTTGTTTGTTTGAACGCGCTAATCTCAGGAACCGCTAGTCCGATTTGAAATTTTTTTTATGTACAGTGTTGTATAGTACATTTATCGAGGAAGGCTATAGGCTATATATCATCACGCTAAGACCAATATGAGCGGAGCACCAATGGAGAATGTTTTAAAAACGGGGGAAATGTATCACGGTACGGGCAATAGGAGAGCAAACGAGGTTGCATAGGTCAACTAGTAATATATAAATAGATAAATATGACTATAACTGCCTCGTTGATCTAGCGGTAAGTGAGAGCGACTGCCGGTCAAGAGGTCTCGGGTTCGATTCCCGGGTCGGATTGTTGTTGGGTTAGAAATTCTTAATAGCAGCCCGGAGTTTGGAAGATGGCGGGTTTTCCCGCCCGTGATTTGGAGAGCACGTTAAGCCCTCGGTCCCGGTTGTGATGAACACCTATGACGATCGTCATTGGGTTTGGGTTTCAGTGCCCTCAAATATACCGACAACTAGTTCAACTTTCGAATTCTGTTCACCCTGAGGGTTGCGGAGGTCCGATGCCAGTCACTCGGTGGGAAAACTGATATTTAGATAAAACTGTCGAACTGGTAGCCGACCCCACTAATCTTGGGAATAATAAAGGCTAGGAAGATGATGGTAAATATGATTTTACTATGTGCATACTGGCTGTTATGTAGGTATACATATAATGTTCTAATAAGAATAATGTATAATCTACAAGATAAACAATATTTGATTTTATTATTTACTAGCTGAACCCCGCGGTGTTACCCGCGGTTATTGTTGCACCGCGAGTGACGCCGCGGGACAAAGTTAGTCTAAAAAAAGTAGCCTAAGTTACTCCTCGGATCATTAGCTACCTGCCAGTGAAAGTCCCGTCAAAATCCGTCCAGCCATTCCACAGATTACCCGGAACAAACAGACAGACAGACAAAAATTTTTTTAACCACATTTTTGGTATATGTACCGTGTATACATACATATGCATTAATTAAAAAACGGTTATTTTAATGTTACAAACATACACTCCAATTTTATTTATTTGTATAGATTATGGACTCGTAGACCCATACTTTATGAATATGATGGATGACGACTCAGATGTAAGTAAAAATACTTAGACGTTAAATCGATAATATTATAACATTCATTAGTTTTTTGTTGAAATATTTCAACAAATAAAAAATCAACTTCAAAAACGACCAAATCGATCGATTTCTCTTAGAATTATCAAAATAAATGACTAAAATGACTAAATGACGGTTCATAAACGACGAAGATATCCGCTAAAACACAAAAAAATGCATATAGGCTCGAATTGACAACCTCCTCCATTTATGAAGTTGGTTAAAAATAAACAAAGTGAAATGTAGGGTTACATTTTGTTTGTTTTGAAAAGAAGAGCCTTCTGGTTTAGGTAGAAAAGACATCCTATCTCATATATTCGATATTAGAATTTACGCAATACTGCCCTCCTACGTATACTTGCGAGGCAACCTCAAGCACTTAAAAAGTTTAACTCAATCATAAAATTTTAAGGAAATGTACTTACCTACTTGGTACGTTTTTATTGAAATATAAAACTTATTTTCAAATCATTTCATTTTTTTAAATGTATCTAACCTAGTGTAATTACTTAATACAATAACTTACTATCACATTTTTTTTCTAACCCAAAGGTAAGTAACTCAAAAATTTGCACTAAGTCAAGTTCAAAAAAAGAAAGAAAGAAAAAAAGTACTTACTCACCAGCCAGTTTTATATTTACACCACCGGTGGTATAATTATCGTAACACCAAAATATAACTAATACAGTGTATTTAAAAAGTTGAATTGTAAAGAAAACACACTCTATTGATTATGATTACAGTCAGAAAATAATGAAATAAAAGGGAAATTATTTTGTACACAATAGCGTTTTACGATCGTTCATTGACCCCCGTGAATGATCTGTCTATGAATAAAAGGTATTCCTTATTTTCCCGTTATGACGTTTGCTATATGAATAAAAGGTATTCCTTATTTTCCCGTTATGACGTTTGCTAATATTTGCCAGAGTAAAAAAGAAAATTCTTTTTATAAACAGCACCAGTTCCCAGCACCAGTATTTAAAAGTGTCAAGTATATTACTTTGTGTTCCATTATGATAGAAACTTAGAGTATCGTATATATCGGAGTACAGAGAGACTGAGTATGGTTAGTGTCTGTCTCACTCACGCAAGCTTCTGATTGGTGGATGCACAGACTAATTTGCATGATTGATTTGGCGAGAATAACACCTACCATACAGAAGCTTGCATGAGAGAGATACACCCAAACTCAGTCTCTCTTTACTCTGATCGCGTTTTCCACCCGTTCGGCTGCTATAGCCTTCCTCGATAAATGTACTATCCAACACTGAAAGTATTTTTCAAATTGGACCAGCGGTTACTGAGATTAGCGCGTTCAAACAATCAAATAAACTCATCAGCTTTACATATTAGTATGGATTAAATCGCAATGAAACATTTCACTTCACCACTAACCATAAACAATCTTGCCTTTTAGTGTGAAATTATGAGTTTTTTTTTTGTGAACGCATTGATAGCAACACTTTACGGGAAAATAAACTTTCAACTTGCGGGAACTTGTCCACAAGTTATTTTGACAGATTTGTTGTAAATTAATAATTCAGGCGCCTAAATTTTATTTATTTTTCGTAAATATTTCGACTATGTCTGAATATTAATCTGAAGTCTGTTTTTTACAAGATGGATGAAGAAAGTAGGTATTTCTTCTTTTTTGTTATTAATTATTTTATTGAAACTGCTTTGTTTATAACCAATTAAATTTCAGAACTCATTCGAAGAAAGAAAAAAGCTTTGAACGGAAGTAATAGGCGAAGTTTAGCAGAAGCTCATAATGATTTGGCTACGTTTTATTATAAACATAATCGCTACAACGATGCTTTAGATGAGTATAGAAGTGAAGCGGCCATTGTCAAGGAGTTAGGTCTGCGCATGGAATGGGGTACATGCAACAGGATGATCGGAGAAATGTACATGTTGATGGCCGAGTTTGACAAAGCTCTAAAATATGAAGAGCGCCATTTAGGTAGTAAAAGTTTATTAATAAAACATTTTTGATTATAATAATTATCAACAGCTTCTAGTCCACTGCTGGACATATGCCTCAGCTTAGAAAGGAGATTTTGACCTACCATAGAAGCCAGACGGGTTGGTACTTATAGGATTTGGGACAAGTTTTCCTTCTGTATGCAGAACTGTTCTCCTGCTCCTCATTTTATTAATTGTTGAAATTAATTACTTTTTCAGCTGTAGCCAAAGAGCTTAAAAACTTAGTTGAAGAACAAAGAGCTATGGCAACTCTGGGAAGAATATATTTACTACAAGGACAGAGTACTACAGATGATTCCGAAGCTAGAACATCTCTAAAGGCTGCTGAAAAGGCGTTTATGAAGAGTTTAGTATTGTGTGAAAAGTAAGTGTTACTTTTTACTTCTACTTTTAAGTTGCACATAGTTCATAGACAGCTATTCTATGAACTATGTATTCTAAGTATACTGAGTTGATATTTTATAAGTTAAGATTTTCTCTGAAGCCTCACAAGTACTGAAAGATGGGAGAAACTTCTTACTAGTGGTCAACCAGTGTTCGAAAATTGACCAATTTTTAAATAGCTTTCTATACTTTTATTCCATATGAAATATTACTTCGCCGAATTTTGTACTTCTCTGTTCACATAATATTTGTAAAACATTTAATTATATATGTAGACATACTGGGAGATGCAGAACACATTACTATTACCTTATCTCTCTGAGTTAAGTTCATTAATTTGGTTTTTGTAACTGTAACTTTTGTAACCATTAATATTAGTCTTACATTGAAGTAATTTAAAATTTTTGTTTCAGCTTAAATGGAAAAATTAATAAACACGAACTAATGGACATGAGAGCTCGTTTACTTCTTAATATTGGAGTTGTTCAAGAACACCTCGGAAATCTAGATAAGGCATTAGACTGCATCAATAAGGCTATATCAATATGCTCCAGTCAAGATTTGTATGAAGTTCTGCATAACTGCTATACTACTGAAGCTTTGTTACATACTAATAAGAAAAAGGATTATGCAAAAGCTTTAAGTTGTTTGAACAAGGCCCTTGAAGTTGCTAAGCGTTTGGAAGACAAGGTACAAGATTTAATTTGTAATTTCATGTATGATTGTGTGTAGGCTCCATTGAAGTGCTTATTAATTTAAAACAACATCACTCCTCTTGAAAAAAACTACAAGATTTTTTTTATAAATGTTGGCAAAATTGAAGTAATACCATGTCCTCATGGAAAAACTTATTAACAATTTTTGTCATTGCTTTTTGCCAAGTGAGTGAGTTTACCAGAGGCCAAAACACCCCTTCTCCTGATTTTGTGACCCACTAGCAGCAATGCACTTGCTAGTGTCCATGGCGGTAATCACTTTACAGTACCCATTTGCTAATTTGTCCCCTATGCCATAAGAAATTCGAAATTCTAATTTCCAGGAACGTGATAGACTTTTTGTATGTTGTGTTTGCATCTATAACTACATATATACTTACTTTCCAGGTCCTGAAAACATGTGAAACACTCTCTTCCAAAGCAGATATCTTATGCAAAATGTCAGATTACCAGAGTGCTAAACAGGTGCTGCTGAAAGCTTGGAAATTAAAAACTCCAGATGAGGAAGAACATGAAACCATTGAATCTAATCTTAGAGTTGGTAAGTTTGTTTTAACTATAACATAAAAAAAAAAAAAAAACGCTTTTTACTAAATGCATATTTATGTATTCACGGTACATATACCAAAAACATAGTTAAAAAGAAATTATGTTTCTCTGTCTGTCTGTTTGTTCCGGGTAATCTCTGGAATGGCTCCACCTATTTTGACGGGACTTTCATTGGCATGTAGCTGATGATCCAGAGAGTAACTTAGGCTTCTTTTTTTAAGACTAACTTTGTCCCGCGGCGTTACTCGCAGTACAACAATAACCGCGGGTAACACAGTGGGGTTCAGATAGTTTTAATTAACCAGGATGATGATGATGTAATGATATGCTGAATTGCCACATAGTATTCGGTGCCGGAAGGAGTTATTGTGGTTAAAAATAGCTCTGACTATAGATTGTGATTATATAGAAAAGTAGTTTTTATATTTCTTTGAAAAAAAAGTTGCACAAAATAAAACACAAAATACCAATAAACAAATATTTTTTTTTATTAAAATTTTTGTAAGAGTTTTTGTTTTCTTAGAGAAATAATATAGTCAATAATAAAATAGAATAAGATTTTTTAGATTTAGATTTAGATTTTAGAGCCTTTATTGCAAACTAGAGTTACAAATTATATTAATCAATTTAATCTAAAACTACTGTTTAAGTGTTTTCTTCTATGTTTGCTTGTCCCTTGACATAGGCCTCCTCCAGATTCTTCCACTTTAGTTTGTTAAGTGCTATTCTTCTCCATAGTGGTCCAGCTGTATTTCTAAGATCATCTTCCCATCTAATTACTTGTCTACCCCTGTTTCTCTTTCCGTCTCTTGGATACCATTCTACTATGTCTTTTGTCCACTTATCCTTGTTACTTCTTATTGTTTGTCCTGTCCAGCGCCATTTTAGTTGTTTGATTTTACGTTCAATGCTTTCTAATTTTGTTCTTTTCCTTATATTAGGTATTTTCACTTTATCTCGCCTTCTTATTTTTAACATACTTCTTTCGATACTTTGCTGGCAAACTCTTAGTTTTTGTAAGTTTTTCTTTGTCAAGGACCATGTTTGACACCCATATGACAAGCATGGCATAATACACATTTTAAATACCTTGCTTTTGAGTGTCTGAGGAATATCATTATTTTTCATAACACTTTTTAGGGACCAGTATCATCTCCATGTATTCACGACTCTTTGCTCTATTTCTTTGTTCATCATGTTCTCTGGTGATATTATTTGTCCAAGATAAGTGTATTCATTTACATATTCAATCTGATTTTGCTTGACCTCTATTTTTTCATGTATCTGATTACTCATTACTGTAGGCTACCTACTACACATATACTGAACACTCACTATATTTCACGATAGAATTATCTAATAAACTTAACATTAACTTAAATCTAAATCTTATAACTATTTATATATTTACACTTACATATATCTATACACACTATTTCATTATAATCAACTTACTACCTATACTTACATATTTACTTTTCTAATATAAAATATTCAATGTTAAATAATAGTCAAAACACCGATGTCGATTATCGACAGCTGGGGTGCACTATGTCTTCTATACATAATAATAAATACTGGACGCGCATCGCACGATCTTAGGACGTGCGCGCGCGCCGGCCGGCAGACAGTCGTAACTTGTTATTGACGCAGAACGCACGCTTGCTTACCTAAGTTTATGTACTAGTGCTAGCTCTTATATACCGCTTATATACTTTATGTTATCTGGTGTACAATTCTCTGACTATATCTATCATCCTGCTTTAAACCGTATTGTGCTGTGCTTGTGCTTATTTATATACATTTCCTTTCCTGCACCTTCTATTGTGTACTTGTGAGTGTTGGACAATAATACAGATTAACCGTGAGTTGAACTTTTTATTTTATACCTGCTACACACAAGTTAAGTGGTTACTACTCCAGTACTACATTGGTGACCCCGTATTAGAACCATGGAGAAGGAATTCCAAGATGCACTCGGATCCACAATGCCCTTGACGACAGAAAGGTCAAACAGTAGGGATGAGGGCGAGTCGATAAAAAATATCGATGTTTTCAAAGTTGGCACACGTTTACCACCATTTTGGCCGGAAGAACCTGAAGTTTGGTTTGGACAGGTGGAGGGTCAATTCGCCATATCTGGCATCACCAGTGACACCACAAAGTTCCACTATGTTATTAGTCAGCTGGATACCCAATTTGCAAGGGAAGTGAAAGACCTCATTATTAGTCCACCAGCCACAGACAAATATATAAAATTGAAAGGTGAGCTGATTAAGCGTCTGACAGCGTCAAAGGAGAAGAAGCTGAAACAGCTGTTAATGCACGAGGAGCTTGGAGATAGAAAGCCCTCGCAATTTCTCCGTCATCTCAAAAGTCTCGCTGGCGTCAATGTTCCCGACGATTTTTTACGGACAATCTGGATAAGTCGCCTCACCCACGGAATCCAGACGGTGCTTGCAGGTCAACCGACAACATCCTCCGTCGACGATCTGGCGGACTTGGCCGATCGTATTCAGGAGCTGGCCGTACCTTCACCATCTGTAGCTTCTACAAGTATGGCCACACCCGGTTCATCACTGGATATTCTGGCTAGAGAAGTGGCCGAGCTTCGGAGGCAGTTCCAGGAGCTTGCTACGGACAGGAGCAGATCCCGTGCGCGATCTACAAGATCACCTCATCGCAGATCAGTCTCCAGGTCAAAGCGCTCGCAGTCGAATTACAGGAAGTTTCCGCTTTGCTGGTACCATAGTAGATTCGCAGAGAAGGCCAGCAAGTGCGTATCCCCCTGTGATTACAAATCGGGAAACGCCAGGGGCGGTCGATAATGGCGACTGCTGACTGCCCTTCAACTCCTACTGGTCGCCTGTTTGTCACAGACCGAGCTTCGAAGACACAGTACCTCATCGACACTGGAAGCGACCTCTGCGTCTTCCCCCGGTCTCTTCTTCGTGATCGACGTGCTAGGACGGACTACAACTTACGTGCTGCGAATGGTTCCACAATTTCTACATACGGTTATATACACCTAAATTTAGATTTTGGCTTACGTAGAATATTTAATTGGCGTTTTGTGGTAGCTGAAGTAACTAAGCCCATCATAGGCGTAGACTTTTTAAATTATTACTACCTTATTGTAGATTGCCGTAACAAACGCCTATTAGATAGTACTACCTCTGTATCTTCTGTAGCCAAAGTAGTAAAGTGTAGTAGTATAGCCTCTGTAAAAGTTTTGACTGGTGACTCTCGGTATCACAAAATTCTCAAAGAATTTCCCGAGATTACCCGTCCTACAGGAACACACCGCAACATCACTCATCACACAGTCCACCATATACGCACCACTCCAGGCCCTCCAGTTTCATGTACACCACGTCGGCTAGCTCCCGACAAATTAAAGATTGCTCAACAGGAGTTCCAGGCTATGCTTGCCAACGGAACTGCTCGACCTTCGCAGAGTCCCTGGGCATCGCCTCTACATCTAGCTCCGAAGAAGGACAACGGCTGGCGTCCTTGCGGCGACTACCGCATGCTCAACGCTCGCACTATTCCTGACAGGTATCCGATTAGGCACATACATGACTTCGCCCATAATCTTGTAGGTTGCAAAGTCTTCAGCACCCTTGATCTACTTAAGGCTTACAATCAGATAGCTGTCAGCGAGGGCGACATTCCGAAGACCGCGATCACAACACCGTTCGGTTTGTATGAATTTCCATATATGACTTTCGGACTTCGGAATGCAGGCCAAACCTTCCAAAGATTTATGGATGAGGTTACCAGGGGCCTCGATTTTGTCTACTGTTATTTAGACGATATTTTAGTGTACTCGCGGGATGTGGGGGCCCATGAGGAGCATCTACGTCAAATTTTCACCAAGCTTAAGGACTATGGTATGCTGGTCAACACGGAGAAGTGCGTTTTCGGTATGCCAGAAGTCACTTTTCTAGGCTACTCCATTACCGAAAAAGGTTCTAAGCCTTTAGACTCCAAGGTGCAGGCTATTAGAGACTTCCCAACACCAACAACTGTGCGGCAGCTCAAGGCATTTTTAGGCATGCTCAATTTCTACAGGAGGTTCCTACCTCGAGCTGCAGAACTTCAAGCACCTTTACATGCATTACTAACAGGCTCGGTAAAAGGTTCCCAGCCCGTTGATTTAACGGGAGATGCCCTTACAGCCTTTATCGCATGTAAAGATAGCCTTGCTAATGCTGCCCTACTAGCACATCCTGACTGTACCGCCAAACTTGCCTTGGTGACAGATGCCTCCGATAAGGCAATCGGCGCAGTCCTCCAGCAATACCAGGACAATTTTTGGCAACCGCTAGCCTTCTTTTCGCGGAAGCTCAGCCCTTCACAGTCAAAATATTCGCCTTATGACAGGGAACTGCTTGCCATATATGAGGGCATAAAATACTTTAGACATATGCTCGAGGCCCGGCACTTTGTCGTCTATACTGACCATAAGCCGATCAGTTTTGCATTCCATGAGAGGAAGAAAAACTGTTCGCCAAGGCAGTATAGACACCTTGACTTTATCTCCCAGTTCACAACGGATATCCGGCACATATCAGGCAAGGATAACATAGTTGCCGATACATTGTCTCGTATTGAAGAACTGGGAGCCCCGGTCAGCCTCGAACAGCTAGCTAAAGGTCAACCCACCGACCCTGAACTCCAACACCTTATCGAAAATGGCTCATCACTGCGTTTGGAGAAACTGAGCGTTCCTGGAAGTCGTATACCTCTGTACTGCGACGTCAGTACACCGACATCCAGGCCCTATGTACCTAAATTCTTTCGCAGACAGGTATTCGTAAGCCTGCACTCATTAAGCCACCCTGGACCGAGTGCATCTGCCAAACTTATTGCAGAGCGGTTTGTCTGGCCAGGGATACGTAAGAACTGCAGGGAATGGACGCGTACTTGCTTGGCTTGCCAAAAAGCCAAGGTTAACCGCCATGTCACTGCACCGCTAGGTACATTTAACCTTCCCCGTACACGGTTCAAACAGATCCATATAGATCTCATTGGACCACTACCGGTTTCACAAGGCTATCGGTATTGCCTGACGGCGATAGATCGATTTACTCGGTGGCCGGAAGCAATACCGATAGAAGACATAACGGCAGAGACCGTCTCTAAGGCACTGGTATCAACGTGGATCGCTCGTTTTGGCTGTCCCACGGACATTACAACTGACCGTGGTCGTCAATTTGAGTCGGCTCTGTTCGCATGCCTGGCGAAAACAGCCGGTTTCGAGCACAAGCGAACCACTGCCTACCATCCGGCATGTAATGGCATGGTGGAACGTTTCCACCGCCAACTCAAGGCCGCAATAGTCTGCCACGGAAATGACAGATGGACAGAGTCACTGCCATGGGTCCTACTAGGCATACGAACCGCCTTTAAGGACGATCTCCAAAGTTCATCTGCGGAACTCGTCTACGGAGAGCCCTTACGCTTACCAGGGGAGTTTTTCGATGAACCTATTGAAGGGAGTACTACTGACTTGTCAGATTTTTCCGCCCGCCTGAGAAGTATTGCTGCGAAACTACGACCTATACCAGCTGCGCGACATTGCAAGCCTAAGATATTCGTATACAAAGAACTTGCAACCAGTGATCATGTGTTCCTTCGTGAAGACGCATCTCGTGGTTCGCTACAACCAGCATACTCAGGACCTTACAAAGTATTAGCCCGGGATAGTAAAATTTTTAAAATATTCCAGAGGGGCAAAGAGGTCACAGTATCTATAGACCGAGTCAAACCGGCCTTCATACTGTCTGACCAAACTGAGACTGTACCCTTACCAGATACTCAGAAGGAGTATGTAACACGTTCTGGACGGCGAGTTAAATTTCCAGATTCTTATCGCCCGTGACGGTCTCTGGAGGGGGGTGGTGTAGGCTACCTACTACACATATACTGAACACTCACTATATTTCACGATAGAATTATCTAATAAACTTAACATTAACTTAAATCTAAATCTTATAACTATTTATATATTTACACTTACATATATCTATACACACTATTTCATTATAATCAACTTACTACCTATACTTACATATTTACTTTTCTAATATAAAATATTCAATGTTAAATAATAGTCAAAACACCGATGTCGATTATCGACAGCTGGGGTGCACTATGTCTTCTATACATAATAATAAATACTGGACGCGCATCGCACGATCTTAGGACGTGCGCGCGCGCCGGCCGGCAGACAGTCGTAACTTGTTATTGACGCAGAACGCACGCTTGCTTACCTAAGTTTATGTAATAGTGCTAGCTCTTATATACCGCTTATATACTTTATGTTATCTGGTGTACAATTCTCTGACTATATCTATCATCCTGCTTTAAACCGTATTGTGCTGTGCTTGTGCTTATTTATATACATTTCCTTTCCTGCACCTTCTATTGTGTACTTGTGAGTGTTGGACAATAATACAGATTAACCGTGAGTTGAACTTTTTATTTTATACCTGCTACACACAAGTTAAGTGGTTACTACTCCAGTACCACATTACCTTAGTTTAGTAGAAAACTAAGAGAAAATAGAATAAATAGAGTAATAAATATAATAGAATGAGTGAAGTAAAAAGAAAATTGTCTATGTCATGTTTAAATTCACATAGTTAAAGTAAATTATTTGTTTAGAGCTATTTTTAAATTCTCTATAACTTATCTTAATAGTGGCAGCAATGTGTTATACGGAAGACCTACTGATATCCACGGACCCCAATGATCATGCTGGTTTTAAGAAACTCTATGAGAAGTTAGGTGACGGTGCTTGTCACCTACGTAACTATGCAGGTGCTGTGGAATATTACCTGAAGATGTTGGACCATGCTGAACTAGCTGGGGATTGTGGCAAGACACTCATTCCAATATATGTTAGGTATATAACAATTATTTATTGATATTTTTCCAAAATTAGTATGTATTAAATTCTTTTAAGTCTTTGGGCAAGACTGTTTTAGAAAAAAAAAATACTTTACTTAAAAAATACTTACTTGTTGTGTAAAGGTTGGGCCAGCTCGACTGGGGTCGTACTACACTTGCACAGAAGATCAACCTACAATAATAGCATTTGTGTTGTCATGTTTCGTTGGTGAGTGCGAGACCAGAGGCCCAATGATGCAGAAGAATCACTAAGCCGCCATGGTGTGGCTCACCATGCTGCATTGTCTGTATTTGCAATGAGTATGGTGACCACTCATGGATTCTGCTTATGTTTTCTATCAGGCAGAGTAGAGACACATATACACACATATAGTTGAATAGCTAACGAAAAATGTTGATTATTTATTGGAGATTCTAAAAATGAGAATCTTCAATTGATTAATCTGTCATCTGGAATTGCTGTGGTTTTAGTCAAAATATTTTTTTTACTGTACTTACATTAAAACACATACTGCTTTGTGTCTTTTATCCTTTTTTTTAAATGTATGAGCTTGTAAAAGTGATTACTACCTAATTCAAGATTTGTGGTCACTATATGAATGCAGACAATGCAACAATGTCATTGTGTTTCACTATAATTTATTGAAATCTTGACTTACTTAGGGTTTATAAACTACAAAGACCTTATCTACATTTCTTTATTATTCTATTTCAGTTTATACCAAACCTACAAAGACATGGGCTCATACAATGAGGCTCTTGAATATTATGAAAAAGAATACGAACTTATAAAGGATGTTCCAAAAGAAGCCTTTACAACAATGTATAATATTGCTGAAACACTGTTCTTGGCAAAAAAACCTTATGATCTGATTGAAAAAGCTTGTTTTGAAGCTAGAAGAGCGGTAAGATTATATTTTAGTAGCTGACATGCTTTACCTCGTCTGCATCTCCTATTTGCCCATAGCGTGGCTTGAACAAATGAAGTGAGCCAACCTTAAAACAAAGACATTAATGCTACTGCGAATTATTTTTTTACAACTAAGGTGGAAAATTTCTCCTCCTAACTTTTTTGGACATAAAATAGCTTTTGTATTTATGTGGTACATAGTTAATGTAAGTATTTTTTGAGGTTCAATAGTCATCTGCATATTACATTCATCTCTAATAGTATGGATATCTATTACATCCGTTTTATTCTTTAGTAAGTTCTTAGCAGTTACATAAGCTTTTCATTTCTCCAGGCTCAAGAATGGAATAAAAGAAAATACGAAATCAGAGTGCTCAAAAGTCTCCTCAAGTATCAAGAGGAATATTGTGAAACTGATAAACTGGAACAAACAAAAGACTACCTGAGGGCCTTGGGATACGATGACTTGGATAATTTGGAGAACTCTGAAGATGAACAAAGTTCAGCTGGCGGCGGGGAAGATGATACAACGCATATTGGCGATGACATCTGTTTGGATGATCTTACAGGTAACATTGACAAACTTTTCGCTGTTAGTAGAGATTCGCTTGGCAGTTTAACAAATCTTTGATAGTAATTTTATACGACCTTTAAACCTTCAAGAAAAGAACGTGCTCCTACCTAGAAGGCTGGCAACGCACTTGTGATGCCTCTGGAGTTGCGGGTGTCTATAGGCGGTGGTGATCGTTTGCCATCAGGCGATCCGTCTGGTCGTTTGCTTCTATCCCATAAAAAAAATATAGTGCCCCTTCCCCGGGCGGGATGCCATCTGCGGTAAAATGAGGTCAGAATATAAATTAAAAAAAAAAATTCAGTCAAACTCACTTTAATAGAACTCAAAAAACCATGATATCCTAAAAATAGTAAAGTGGTGCTCTTTAATATAAAAAAGTACTCGTATTTGTTATACACTTTCTAAATTAAGAAAATTGTCCAAATTTGTAGATTTATCAGATACAAACGAGGAGGAAATATCTGAGACGAAGCGTGAAACACGTAAACGTGGGAAGGGATACACTATCAAGAAGAACATGAAAGGCGAAACCCAATTGCATGTCGTAAGTAAATGGAGAATGCACTACCACGCCTAACCTAGCACTATGTGCGCTCTTGACGCTTTCCGTATTTGGAGCATTACTTACTCGCTTATGTAATATCCATACTCCATACTTCTATTATAATTATAAACTAGCTGAGCCCCGCGGAGTTACCCGCGGTCACTGTTGAAGGCTTACAACAAGTGCGGGTAAAATCTTGTTACTGTTGAAAGTTCCATCAAAATGGGACCAGCGGTTCCACAGATTAGTCTGAACAGACAGACACAAAAATTGTCTATTTAGTGAAAAGCTCTTTATTTGAAATATGGTTATACCATTCCACCGATTTCAAGGAAATGTGGCATGGAGATTAATTTGATTCTAAGGAGCATGTATATCATAAGATAAGCTCATAGGCTACTTTCTTTCCGATGTCCGAAATATTTATTTATATATTTATAACCGGATTCGGATAGATATAGATATAACCGGTTTCGGATTTTAAAACAAACTTCTTGGCTGACTGTCGGGGCCTTCCTTTGCTCATACACAAACATTAAAGATTATCTGGTAAAGTATTAAGAATATGCAGTGTTACTACCTCTATTACAATGACTAAGGTTGAGTAAGTAAGAGTCGATTAAGGGAATAAAAGACGCGGGACAATAGCATTTTGAAAAGAAGAAAGACTTGATACAAACCCTTTGCCAACCCGTCTGGCATAATATAGCTGCAGACCAAAACTTCCATTCTAAGGAGAGCCGTATGTTCAATAAACCAAATGAAACTTACTTTATTTACACTTATGAGACAACCCACTGGCTGTTTTTGAAGTTATAACTCCTTATGATAGGATAAACCTCTTCGTTACGTAACGCGTTACGGCGCTAGTCGATCTGACTTCCTTTGCTCTCACGCATATGGCAGCGGTAGGCAGGCTCCTCTTCCCACTCTAACCCACGGCGCTAGCCGTATTTCGGAAAGTACTTGTAATAACCTAAGCTTTTCTCAAGTTAAACGGTTTTAATATTGAATAGTTCAACTTAGATTAATTTAAGTTATCAATTCTGTCGGGCGTCCTGAGACGCACTGGTTTTTTTTGGTACAATAAAAAAAAAACCTGTTTGTTTTCTTCCATTCTATTTTTAGTTCACACTCAAAATGCGCTTTAAATTTATCAGCCAAGTCTAAAGTTACTTTGATGTTGTTTGTTGATGGTATTTCATGTATTTCTGACAGGCATGCATATCAGGTAATAAACTGCTAGTGGAGAGATTGTTGGCTAAAGGTCATCCAGTAAATATTCGAGACAATGCAGGCTGGTTGCCACTACACGAAGCTTGCATACATGGACATATTGAAATAGTGAACACTCTGATCAATAATGGAGCTAACATCAATGATCGAGGAGGATCTAATTGTGATGGTAACTTATTGTCAATACTTCTTATACACTTATTTATTTTGACGTATGTTTTTATATATGTTACGTAAGAGTTCAGAATTGTAAGGATATAAAAGCCAATTAGAAAATTTATTCTTTAATTATTATTTTATCATGATTAATTCGCATTTAGGCCGCTTTTTTTTATTCAATTTAAAATAAATTGTAAGTTCTAAAAAGGTTTAGTTTGTAGACTTCTTCTTACCAATCTAATTGTTAATATATTGTAATGTATTTAGGTTGTATTTTAAATTCATTAATATTTACAGGTATTACGCCCTTATATGATGCAGCGAGCAACGGTCACTTAGATGTGGTCCAGTTATTATTAGAAAAAGGCGCGATACCTTCATTAAAAACGGATTTTGGGGAGACCCCACTACATGTCCTTCAAAAATGGCGGACTAGTAACATACTTACTAAAGATGAAGACACATTATATAACAATATTTGTAATAAGATCTACGGTTTGATTGATAAAACAAATACAGTTGATATTTTTAGTAGATCCAAATCTAAAACGCCGGTGAAACCAATCAAAGATATATCTCCTCCTAGCACATCAAAAATGACCAGTAGAATTAAAGAGTTAGCATCTCCAGTTTTCAAAAAGCGAAATATTATTGATGATGACAGTGACGATGAAATTGATTTGTCACAAAACATTAACAACCTTAGAGCTTTCCCCTCCGACGATTCGTCATCCGATGACGGAAAGTCGGATAGAGATACTAAAAAGAAATCTTCAGGTGTTAAAGAATATAGAAATGCCATAGAGGCGTTAAGAAACAGAAACGTAAATGATTTACCAGAGATAGATGTCAAGAAAACTAAACCAAAATCTGCTTTCTTAGATCCTGAAGAAGTTGACGATGACTGGCTTGATGACGATCTAGGCTTAAACAAAAATAGTAAAAAGAGAAAACTCTGTGATCCATTAACTACAGTTGCTAAGAAACCTTCATATGAAAGTATTAAGGAATCCATTGATAGTATAAACAAGATCCCAGAGCCATTAGTAGAAAGTAATAGATTTGAAACTAAAAAGAAGACTAGAATTAGCGATGTTGTCGATTTAAGCGACAATAGTTCAGATTCAGATAAATTTCGAAACGAAAATATACGTCCAAAGATATCCCCCAGAGAGTCAATGAGGAATATTGCAATGGAACTGAATGACTCTAGATACAAAGATAGTAGAGACAAAATGAAAAAACGTTGGAAACGACAAAGTACTTTACTTAAAGCTGGCTTCCAAAGACAAAGGGATGAAGATAACTCAAGTAATAGCGGTAGTGATACAGATAATATACGCCGAGACTTAAAAAAACGTTCGAATAATGTCGGGACATTTTCCAGACACTCTTCAGGAGAAAATTTCAACTTCCAGTCCAATGTACAATCCAATGATGGCTTCAACGTAGTACAAAATATAAACCCTAATATTGTACAGCCAATGCAAGTGATACAACCGATAAATATCATGCAGTCGAACAAAAACGGGCGACCTGTACAAACTCAAATACTACCGCCTGCAGCTGTGAAAGTGCAAGTTGAAGACAAAGTGTTATTGATTTCGTTAAAGCTAGATAGTATAAATAGGTTGACAATCAGCTGGCTGGTTGAAGAAGTTAAAAATAGATATTATAAGTAAGTACCTATTATATAATTCAAACAAATGAAAAATTAAGTGTATAAGTAGTCTGTGTTATTACTAATCTATATGTACGAAAATTAATCGCCTAAATGAATGTACGTGCATAACTTCCGATTGGTTGCACCAAATTACATAATTCTTTTTTTATGTGTTACTTATTGTTAGGACAAGGTTTATGTACAAGGAAAATTAAAAGATAACAGTAAAAGTCTTTTTTTGTCCGCGACGGGTAGCTGAGACAGATATCTAAAAATCGCGGTACGAAGTCCGCTGGGTCTGCTAGCATTACATAATTCGTATACAAGAGGTGTAGAATAACATAAAAAATGTGTTTTAATTTGATTATAAACAAGCAAATAAAATTAAAAACAACAGACAGCTAATGTACTTTCTACAGGTTGATTATCAAAAAGATTGTTATGAATTTAGAACCTCCTACTTTTTGAAGACGTTTGAAAATACCTTGCTGAGCATTATGAGCCGTAAAGAAATTAAGTAAATGTTCCAGGACTATAAACATCAAAATAGTGTGATTGTTATTCTAATCATTTGTATTCTCCAACAGACTAACAGGCGTCCGTCCAATATTCAGTTTGATGACGTCAGACGGCGCAATACTCTCGGAAGACGATCCTCTCAGCTTAGTGCTGTCGTCACCTGAACTCAAGACTTGTATCACTAACTGGAAGGCGTCGCCAGCTGAGGAGAGGTATCTTGAGTGCTGCGAAGCTCTGGGAATACGTAAGTATTCTATTAAAAGCCACTGTGACGTTAATATAATAATATAATAAAGTTATTTTTTTTCTTCACATAAATGGTTTTTATTTACAGTGGGATTTGAGTCCAATACATTTTTATCTAAACCACGTTCTGCGAGAGATTGGTACCTGTGATAGGTATAAGATACTTGTGTTACAGGTCCCCACACTACTTTGTTCAAGGTTAACATGATTTCTAAATTAAGGCCTATATAAGCAGTGGACTTCAAAAGAAAGAAATTTTCGAATGTGTAATGCCTTTGCTTCATCTTTAATTAACTTATCAGAACAATGTAAACGCTTTCTGCATTTGTTTGTTTTGTGATCACAGATATTAATTATATTTGTGCTACAGAAACTATATTTTATTGCAGCTCCATCTGAAGAAATCCAACAAGCAGTTGGCCGGAGTCATACAACGCACCGACTCGCACTAGGAGCGAAAACATTATCTTCCTCACAAATTCGACCCTTATTCCGTGCTCTGACGCACCAAACTCATATCACAGCTTTAATGATATCAGACAATAATATAAATGACGCAGGCGTTAGATACCTAGCAGAATGCATGTGTACTATGAAACACTTGACACATTTAGACTTAAGTAATAATAACATTACAGGCGAAGGTATTAAAATGATTTTAAACCTGTTTGAAAAGTCAAACCGTGTACCTTATCAATCTTTAGAAGAAATTGACTTTAGCTCTAATCCAATCTCAGACGATGGCTTCAGGAATATTGTCAAAATATGCCAACATGTGCGATTAAAAATACTCAAATTAAATTATTGTAAAATAACTGAAGATGCGATTAATGAATCGAATAGATCAAATTTGAATTTCGAATCTTTGGAATCGATTGATCTGAGTAATAATGAATTAAAACAACCGTTTGTCAGTTGTTTAATGACGTCATTGAATCCGAACATACTAGTGGATCTAGAATTGGATAATGTTGGTGTGGAAGGAAATGTTGTAGGATTTATATCCAGTTTTTTGGATTCTGCTAAGGACTTAAAGATAAGACGAATTGGACTCTCAAACTGTAAATTAGTTGACGGACAGTTTATGAGAATATTCAGGTAATATACTAAACTTCTATACGTTTTGGAATGTTTATTAAAATATTTATGAATAAAAAAAAAGTATAGACAATTGTAATTCATCATCTATTGTGTGTGTAGTGTTCTCATATACATACTATGTTTCCCCTTACAGGAGTATCGGCCGCGCTAAATACCTTCAATCAATAGCCCTCAAGAATAATAATTTAACATTCATCACACTAAAGAAATTGTTACAACGTCAACCGCCAGTTCCGCAAATCAACCTGCAGGGTTGCCAGGACATATTCAAATATTCTCCCGACTCAGATTTCGTTGTGTGGTTACCTGCTATAGACTTCGGCAGATGTATACCTGAAATTAATGTGACCCCAGTGTCGAAAACAGACGAGGAAAGGGATAGTTTTAAAGCATTTTCGAAAACTTGGTTAAATTGTTTCAGAGGAAGAGGCATGATAGAACATTGTGAAGGTGGGGTGATTCGATTTACAGCTAGATGATGTGTTTAAGTTTGATTGTATATTATGAGTTATTATGTTTATGAAATCAGACTTGATGGTTAAAACGGTCACTTTTATATCCACCGGTGAAGCCATATGAATTCAACCCACCTTACAATTTTGTATTATTTTACAGTCCATTCCTTTAAAAAACGACTCGCAAGTAAATAGTATTACGTTTTTTGTAAATATCGATCGTTAAGACAAATTTAATTTTGATAAATATATTAAATATTAATCTACTACCTACATAACTCCTCATTTGTTTTGTTTTACAACTTCCAGAGGAGGTTCTGTTTGACATTTTCCTGTGTATAATTTGATATATTAGTGCCTTTTGTAAATACGATATTTAAAATAAATAATTTAAACCAAATTTTAGAAATTTTTAAACTAGCAATCCACCAAAGCCTTACTCGAAGTGATACTCCACTGACATATTGATTAAGGCATACATACATTGCCAAATTAAACAAGCTTTGAGCTTTTGCTTTGACACACATTAAAACTTTTTACAAAGGAACCGGTGTACTTATTTCTTTCTTTCTAGGTTTTCTTACTATTCACCGGAAGCAATAAATATTATTATTATTCTCATGATTAATAATAATATTTATTTACTTAAAAAGGTACAATCAATTTTGAGTCTGCACCACGAAGCAAATACAAAGAGGAGATGGCATAAGCGCATCACCCCCGTGACAAAATACAGACCCCGACGTCATCGCAGTTGACGCAACTTGCAAATTATACTATTAACGTCAATGTTCTAGAACTGCATCGAAAAATCGTAATACTTGAATGTTCTCGGTACAATCAAGTAAAAAGATGAAGTGTTGTGTTTTATCTTGTACAAATAACTCAGATAGACGTTCTGGTACCATGAGTGGCATCATATTTCTTTTATAACTAATTTTATAGCTAATTTTTTAAAAAGTTCTAGAAAAATCTCTTAGTGTTTTATTGAAATGTTATTATATTTACTCGCCACTAGATGGCAAAACTTTGTGTTACTGGAAATAAAAATACAATGGTACGTTGACCTGAATATTAATAAAACATACCATAAGAAGATACGGAAATGAGTTCTACATTCTTACCTAATGATTTTTTATACATCATGGTATTTTTTTTGTATTTTTCTTAATTATATTGTGAACAGACTGACATCTATCGACATCTATTCTAAAATAAAAAGACAGGTCGTATTTAGAATCCAAATATTTTATCAAGTTACGACTATATTAATCTTGCATTGAAAGTTGTTACTGCAAATATTGAAAAAAAAAAAATTTGACGGGTTTTTTTTTTAAATTTATTAAAATAATACAATGTACCAGTATACAGGTAATGTTCTAAATTTTTATCTAAAGATAGTATTGAAGAGCAATGGATCAAAAAATAATAGGCAAAACTGGACTCCTACAAAATACACAAATATTTGTTCTTCCCGTTGTGATTCGAAACGATAGTGATTCATTTCAAGGAAAAATCATAAAAAAACGATAAAGTAACTTATTATCTAAACCCAAATTAGGCAAGATTAAAAGTGATTAGATGTGGATATTAGAGACAACATTGGTATGACCATTCAATTCAGATTTAGATTAGTTGATTTTCTAAGATTGGCGTTATTTAAGCATTCCAATTCCGAAGTGAAATCTAAAATATAAAATTCTCGTGTCACACTCGTTGCCATACTCCTCCGAAACGGCTTGACCGATTCTCATGAAACTTTGTGAGCATATTGAGTAGGTCTGAGAATCGGCCAACATCTGTTTTTCATCCCCCTAAATGGTAAGAGTCACCCATCCTTAAAATTTTTTTATGGCAAAACGACGTTTGCCGGGGCAGCTAGTAAAATGTAAATTTATTTATTTTTTAAATAAAATGATTTGCACTACATATATTAATTTTTGTTTTACATAATCCACGTGTAAACCAAACATATTGAACAATATTTTATTTAGGGTTATTTATTAGAAAAGAAAGTTCACTTTTGCAAAATTATTTACGTTATTAATGATGTTTTTTGATCAAGATGCTTACAAAATTGACCTTGAAAAAACTACTCCTTGAAATTCTGAGTACGTCCACACTAGTATCAGCTAGCTAAACTACATAGCAATATACTCGTACAACGACGCAAGTAGTTTTGCTATTGTCTGGTAGATGGAAAAATGTAAACTAACACCCCCTAACCCCCGCAAATTGTCACGCATTGCTTCATACAAAAATCTCATTAGGGCATCTCCTCTTTGTATTTGCTCCGTGGTCTGCACTAAGCTTATGGAGGGGGTTCTGAACGAGCGGAAAGCGGGATCGGAGTAGAGGTCAAATTTCAGAGTCCAATTGGTATGTGCGTCCACCAATCAGAAGCTTGAGAGATAGACTCTACCGAAACTAAGTCTCTCTCTACTCCGATCGCGCTTTCCGATCGTTCAGCGCCCTTTCCATAATTGTATGCTCTAAGTTATAATCAGAACGTAATATGCCAACATTAACAGTTTTTGGCAACATTGACAGTTTTTGACAACATAGTCACAAAAGTCAACGTCAGTTTTTGAAGTAGACTTGTGCTTGCTCGGACATTTTAGGGAGCGATCCGATCTCGTTCCTTGAGCCAAACGAACTAGTTCAGTACTCTAGTTCCTTTAGTACATTTAGTTCAGTGTTGATTCAGAGCAGCAGAGCAATGAATAGTTTGAGGCGATCGTTCTTTCGCCGTACTCTAGTTCTTTTAGTACTCTAGTTCTTTTAGTACAGTAGTTGATTCGGAGCAGCAGAGCTATGAATTATGCGAGGCGATCGTTCTTTTGGTACTCTAGTACATTTAGCACCTTACAGCGTAGATGATTGAGTACTTTGGATATTAGTATTTGAATTGAATTATAGCTACGGGGTTTTCTGTAAATTTGAACAGTGAACTATATTATGATTTTACCTTATACTTTACAGTCTTAGGATTGCGATTCTAATATAATTAAATTATTAAAAAATACATAAGATAGGGTTTTTCGGTCTTATCTTAACAAAACAAGCACCGAAAACTAAAAAAACTAAAAAAGAGAGAAATGAACTAGAGAACTAATAAACTTAAGTGCTTTTAATTATTTTTTTCCAAATTAAATAACAACTGCAACGTTGCCAAACTTTTGAACTTTTAGTTTAATAGCTAAACCAAAATAATAGCTAAGATAATGACAATAAAGACTAGAGTTCTGTGATTCTGTCATGTCATTAACGCGTTAAAATATCCTAAATTTTAAAATTGTTATCTACGCTGCTTGTTCCTTTATCAAATTCCCATATATTCGTCTCGCTCGTTCGTTTGTGCCAAGGCGAGGTGCAAACACCGAGCCGACAGCAGCCGGTGAGCCGTGTACTATAATAGTGAACTAAATGAACGAAGTACTATGAGCTCTGAGGAATAGTTCGTTCTAGTACTTTGACAGGAACTAGTTCCTTGTAGTACTTAGTTCACGAACTACACAAGTCTATTTTGAAGAATAAAACATAACCTCAAAAGCATGCCATAGTAAGCACGGTGGAATTTGTGCTGTGTAAAAATAAATAAATTCTGAATAAAAAGTTATATAATTTATTGAAATTAGTACACAAAAGAACTAATCATGGCTGAACAAGTAAATCAACGTATCGAGGATATGATAAATGAGTTGGAGCAAATGCGAAGAACAGAATTATACGACGATGAAGAAATAAGGTAAGCATGTTATATGTATGCGTGTGGCATAGCTAATGCTTAAAGTAATTTCACTTAATTTTAAGTACTTACCTGTAAGTGATTACCCAAATAGTAGCCTGTGTGTGTGTGTTAAAAAAAGTGTTCTTATTGTTGTCTCTGTAAAAGTTTAGTTAATAACTGTAATGACCGGTTGCAATATCCTAATTTTTATTCAAGATGGATTATAAAGCAGGTTTGAATTAAACTTAACCAACTCTTTTATTATATTTCAGAGAAATATCCAGAAAACGGAAAGAATTTGAGTACCATATTCAGCGTAGAGTAAAACAAAAAGAAGACTTCGTACAATACATTGCTTACGAATTGACATTGTTAGAAGATATATCTGTAAGGAGAAAAAAGAACAAATTGGGAGAAAAGAAAAAGGATATAGAATATGCTATAGCAAAGCGCCTAAATAAAGTTTTTAAACAGTTTATTTACAGATTCCAAGATGATGTTAAAATATATTTTGAATACATTAAATTCTGCCAAAGCGTAGGATTTGAATATGCTATATCTGGCATCATTGGACAAATGCTACAGGTAATATTACAAATTCTCTGCCTTTTTTTGTTATTTATAGCCACTAAATCCAAGGATTAAAAATATAGTTATTATTAATTCATCATAATGTATCACGGTGCTTGTGGTTTGCAGTCTTTTGTGCTATTTACAATGTATGCTTATTAGCTTTTGGCTCTGACTGTGTATGTCAGTTGTCAAGATAAAGAGTTACCTATCCTTCTTCAACAATCGAAAATATCTCCATGCCAAACTTCATTGAAATTGCTACAGTGATCTCCTCCGATCCGTGAAAGTATAATAGACAGACAGACTTAGCTAATTCCGAATCTATACAAATAAATAAAATTAGAGTGTCTGTTTGCAATGTTAAAATAACTTCTTTTTACAAAATTCATATGTATATATGTGTATATACACACATATATATATTTGGTATGTGTATATACACAGTACACATACCAAAATATCAATTTGTTCTGGCTAATCTCTGGAAAGACTCGACTGATTTTGACGGGACTTTTAGTGGCAGATAGCTGATAATATAAAGACTAACTTAGGCTTACTTTTTTTAGATTAACTTTGCCCCACAGCATTCCCCATGGTTGTTGTTGTACCGGGAGGCTCAGGCTAGTTTATAATTTAGCACCAAAGTATGAATTACTAGCTATTGCCCGCGTCTCCGCCCGTGCGTATGTCGATACTGGCAGCAAATAGTAGCCTTTGTGTTATTCTACTGTATAAGCGTGAAAGAGTAACAAACACACACATCCTTACAAACTTTCACATTTATAATATTAGTATGATAGTATGGGTTTTTTACATTTGCATAACACTATGTTTTAATTGTTGTAGAAGATTGTCATTCTTTGTTTTAACTTTGGTATTTAAATTGCAGGTCCACGGTGACAAACCGAAAATGTGGCAATTAGCTAGCAGGTGGGAGAGCAAAGAGCAGAACAATGTAGATAATGCTAGAAGCTTCTTACTGAAGGGTATCCAGAGGCATCCTGATTCTGAAGATCTCTACCTTGAACTCTTTGACATTGAATTGGTTGCTCTTACTTTTAAAGCAGAAAGTGATGATGACAGGGTAAGGTTTAACTATAATGATACCAATTTTTTTTTTGAATAGTGGGTAGTCATAGCCGTTGTGATTCTAGTGTTTGGTCTTAATTTTTAATTACAATGCAGTTTTCGTAAATTAGATGGTAAGCATTTGGTGTAATATAAATTGCATTCCTTTTTTTTGTAAAGACAACTTCTACTACTAAGGAATATAAATCCTGAGTGGTGGGGGACTATACAAACATACATTAAACAAGTACAAAGAACACCCAGACTTAGAACAACAACTTGTGGATCACACAAAGTGTTGTCCCATGTAGGATTTGAATCCACAACACATGGCTTAATAGAGAGTGACTTGGCGACCGCTAGGACAACAAATACATTTTTAATATATTTAGTTTTTTTTATATAATATAATTATTTATTTAATTTTAATTTAATGTTTTATTTATTACTAAAAATATATTGCCTATTGTCTGCATTATTGTTATTAAGATGAATTTATGATTAATTTTCCTCAGGCAAAGCTGATGGAGCGGGCCAATATTGTATGGAGAAATGGTGCCAAAAAAATTACTAATGTAGAATATTTGTTCAAAATATTTGAACTCTGTAAGAAGTATGAAATAAAGGAATCATTTGTTGATGACATCAAGGAACAGATTTGGTCACAAAATTGCAATAAAGACGTGTGGGCTTTTATAGCTTCAAAAGAATTACAGGTAAGTGTGTAAATTACTAGTATAATGCTTGTACAGGTGGGTGTAAAATGTCTCATCAAAATCTCATGATTACAAGTAATATTAATACAATGTCTTGGATGATCCTTTAATATTGTTTGTCTCAAAACTTAAGCCGTTTTCACAATAAGAGTTGGCTTGGACCGAGTACACTCATATGAGGCGGCTTCATAGGAGTGTATATGGATAGTGGTTTACACACAATAGTAGTGCACTCATATTGTGGTCATTTGTCTCCTTTTCACAATCAAGATGTCGTCGAATGATCTGCTGCTGCGATGTATAGAAGTTGTAGCACATTAGCATTCTTCCTGCTATGTGCAGTCTGTTCTGTGTGGAGTGCTCTTCCCCACCGAAATTAGGATGTCTATAAACCGTCTTTCGTTCAAGTCGAAAGTACGTGAACTTTTTTGGAATGAATTGGTAGCAAAACACAACCTGTGTATCATATACCTATGTATAGTATCATATACCTATGTATAGTATCATATACCTATGTATAGTATCATATGTATGTGTTATATTGTATTATGTATTTATTATTAATATAGTATATAGTGGTAAATTTATGTAGGTATTTCATTTATATTTAATGGAGTTTGATCTCTTATTTACAAAATTCAATCTCCTTGCACTTGCACCTATCAGATCTTATTTATAAATCACCTCGTGGCCCGTGAGAGAATGCCTCAAGGCATTAAGTCCGCCTTTGTACAACATGCGCAATAAGTATCAATAAATAAATATGTCAATAGCGGAAGTTCAAAATCATGCAAGAGGGAAAAAATGCTGATAGAAAAAGTTTGGACACGGAAATGAGTTTTAAGACGTGACCAACAGGGTCCATGGAATAATTTTCTTCGTGAAGTAGAAGAGAAAGACTAAAACACGTTTAAAAATCATTTGAGATTAAGCAACGCACAATTTGAGTATTTATTAGAAAAACGCGGCTTTAGGATAACTAATTTCTAATCCAACAATATCTTCTATTATTCTATCTGTTAATTTAAACTCAGTGGCTTGTTTAAAAAACTTTTCAAATAATTGTAAGGCTAATTGACTTATTTATTATGTACATTTTGTAATGTTATCAAGTATACTTTAAATAATCTAAACATCATTGCTCTTATTCTTTCAGGGTTGTCACTGGGAACAGATTGAAGAATTTGTAAATGAAGATGTTAGTTTTTCAAAAGAAATAAACTGTTTCAATTCTGTATATCAACAGGCATTAAAAAAGGTTGGAATTATTTGTCTTTTACCAAACATTTCTATGAATATTTTATTGTAATAAATATTTTATATTTTTAAAAATATATATATTTTTAACATTGTTTTTTCAGTTTTCAGATAAGAATTTATGCACAAGGTACATACATGAGTTGTTAGGAGTAAATGAGAGTGTATGTGGTGACTTGCTGAAAATCCAAGCCGTCAAAAATGCTTGGATGTTTGGTCACGAACATGGGGTGCTAACTGATGATATGTATGCTTTTGGTCTAAAACTGTTTAAATTGGAGCAAGGACCAGATTTTGAAAATTTCATAAAGGTAATGTTTTAAATATCACGAAGTGACTGTAAAATTTTAAGAATTAGATGTAATTAAAAAACAAACAAGTTTTGTGCTGTGTTCTGTGTTTAGTTTGTATATGAAATTGAAAGTATTGAGATCTAGAGCCTTATTACCATTTTTTCTTTTGTATACTAAACATTTTTGTGCAGGTCTATATCAATGGTGTTTGCCATTAAAGATATACGAGATTCTGGGCTTGTAAACTGAATTAAAGTTAGTGGAAGCATAAATAAATAACCCAGAACATTTCTAGAACATGCATTTTATTAACATAATAAACAATATTAATTAAATCATTTAGTTTAAGATAATGTGATATTCTATTCTTGCAAGTGGTTTATTCATATCGTTTTTCTTTCATGTTATTGAAGAAATTGGAATCATCAATGAAGACTTTACCACTATGTTTATGGGAAGAAAAGCTGCTTATTAGTAAATCAGATGAGAAGAAAATGTTAAGCTTACTGCAGGAAGCTAAGAAAACACTGAAGGCAAATGATTTACTGTATCTTTATAACTTAGCCTTGGACAATGTGACATCTTTTGTTACAGTAAGTTTATATCCACTACAATGTCTTGGTAAACCTAAGAGTGTTTGAAAAAATAACTTATTTTTATTTTTCAGTTAAAAGAATTATACAAACAGTTCCAAAACTGTGAACATGTTGTCCTGTTAGAAATCAAACCTAAACTCCTAAAGAAAATGTATGATCATAATGGAATTAAAGCAGCTAGATTACTGTATGAAGATTTGATAAGAACTCCACCTACCCAGATTGAAGTGCATTTACATATGATTGATATAGAAATGGCACAAGAGAACCCTAATGTGAAGAACATAAGAAAATATTATGAATGCGCTGTTCAACATCATGGAACAGATAATGTTGACATCTGGATAAAGTACATGACATTTGAAGCAGAAAATAATGCACAAGCAGCCCCTGGGGTTTACAGAAGAGCTGTAGGGACGCTCAAGAGAGAGCTAGTCGACTCATTTATTAAAGTGCAAACATTGTCCAAAATAAAATAGTTGTATGATTGTGTTGGTTTTATTTGATAACATATCTTTTACCATGTAAACAGTATTCTTTACCTGCACTTAGCCTTGATATTGTTGAGCTCTTTTATCTCAAAATAATAAAAATGACAATTGACAAATAAAATATATTTATTTCAATATAACCACACCTGGAGTCAATCTAGCAAAACGAATATCCACATGGTACACCATTTATACTAAATTATTTACACATATCATTGTACATTTTTAAATTCTCTACAAATTGAGACTACTTTGGTGATCATGGAATAACACTTAGCAAATAAACATAAATGTATAAATGCAGACACATTAGGAAAGTGCCACTACTGCAGAGCCACAATTGGAGCAATGTAGTACCTAAAGATAAGAGAGGAACCTCGCTTGTGTTGCTTATTTCTAAGCAGGTCCCTCCAGCAAGCCTGCCAAGATGGGTATTTGGGCATAGCAGGTGGATTTCCTGCACTCAAACTGGAACCAGCGACTGCCATGCAGGTTGACACAACAACCAAAGGATAAGTTAAGGTGCTGGTCACAAATGTAAGGAATGGCACAGTGTAGTATCGAAGATCTTTAGTTTTAACCAAATATTTATTCACATAGTATGCCAGCACTCCCGTTACAGCCACACAAGTTAAATCTCCGAGCAGCTTGGGCACTATTCCATGGAAGAAACCACGTATGCCATCATCTCTATAGATAGCTGCAATAGCCCCTATCAATGAGCAATAATCTTCCTCTTTGCCAATAAACGAGGCCATCATCCTAACAGACACAACATGAAACGGGTAGGACACAATGACTGAAGCAGTATGCATGATCATGTCTCGACGACCAAGTTTGATGTAATCTTCAATTTTAGGTTCTTCGTCAGTTACAATATTGGGTGGGTCGCTAATTTCGGGCAGATCGATGCCCATTGCGTAGATTACCTTTGATGTGAGTTGACTGGAAGCAACAAGTCCGAGCACTCTTGCTGACAGGCCTCTGTAACAGCCGAAGAATCCATCTGATGTTTTAATAAACTTGATGTATTGGAAAACGTTAGGTAATATCATGGCAGGACGACCGAACAATGTCGTAGACCGGCGCGGCGGTAGGGGTTCGTATCCAAGTTGTATCAGAACTTTTGCATATTCCATGGGGTGACATATTGTTGTTACGAGTAATTGTGATGGCAATGCTGCTATTTTCTCTTTTTCAATTTCGTCCATGTTATGACAAACTTTAGTTCTTCTGAAATCAAAAACGTTTAGACATAGACAACATAACAGTCATGAATTGTCAAACCAGTGTTACCCCTTGGCTAATAACATAGCTACTCTAAAACTTTTAAAATCTACTAGATAGAACTAATTTATAAATTATTTGTACTAGTGAAAATAGGAACACTATGAAATAGCTCTAAATAGGCAGAAAAAGATATTTCAATTTTCGATGAGTATTTGCAGGTGATGTACCAGCATTAAAGTAACAAGGGCAGCAGTGTTTTAAAAGTTTCATAATTGAGGTGGACATAATACACTTTACAACATACATGCTTAATTTTATAGGGTGGTAAAAACTATACATTAATTTAATTTCCTTCGATTTACTGTTTTAAGATTTATATTTCATAGAGAACCCAGAATTGTGAAGCATTATGTGGCTGCACTGGTAACTGTTTCATAGAATTGAGGGGAATTCCCTTGCTTTTTAATTGTTGAATACGATAGTTATTACGTTACTACTTAATGACTGTTCAACAACTTTCAATTAGAGTGCAATGTTACCAGTAAGCAATTGCGAGGAAACACTAATTAATGTTTTTTACTTTTTGAACATTTATTTTGCAAAGTGTAAATAACTTCTGAGAACTATCGCACAAATTCACATTAAAGTAACCGTCAAATATATAAGGCAACCACCGAAAAAGTAAGTAAGTATAAAAAAGACTATCCGATTTAAAAGACATTCTCGAAAACAATATTCATCCTGACTTCATTCTGATGTCAGCAGCAGTGGCGGCATATGTTATTTTTGTAAGAAAAATGTTTTTTTGCAATATTTGGCGCCCAGGGCTCCTGCCTACTTAGCCTAGTGGTAAATCCATCACTGGCCAGCAGTCTTAAAAAAGTATTTAGGATAAACTATATGGTCTCCGAGGCATAAGGTCAGCATTTGTACATAGTTACTACTTCCTTAGTTTGAAGTTAACCTTATTAATCTGTTGTGCAATAAAGTTATACCTATATAATTATTATTCAAATTATAGCAAACTATACTGAATATAACAAAATAAAATAACAAGAAGAAAAGCGTAGTCTACGGTTAAAGGAAGGGGTTTGCTTGATATATAATTAGATATATTTTGTGTCAAAAACGAAGTATACCATAATATTAAGAATAGACGCGAATGATTTAATTTAGTGAAACTTTTAAGTGAAAATATAATATAACATCGATATCTACCTACATCTAAGGTACATATAAGGCATACAGGAACTTGTAACCTAAATGTACATACCTCTAGAAATCTCTACACCAATACAGTTTGAAACCGTTTTTCTAGGTTTTTTTCACAAATACCACTACCACAGTATGAATATCGAAGCCGATAAATTCAATGTTAAGACGTCTGACGTTACTTTTCGTTTCAACCAAAATGGTGAAGCGTTTTCGGTGTTTAAAATTTGCTCCATTATTTGTTATTTTTTATATAATATTTTTTGGACTTAAAGAATAATTAAATGAAATAATATCGTTTAAATAAAATATGAAGATAATAAAGATTCGAAAAAAAAAACATTTGAGACAAATTCTAAATTGTTCACATATAGGAGACTCGCGGAAGTTAGGTGTTCTAAACAAGGTGAGACGGTTCTTCTCGCCCGGGCATCTATAACTTCTTTACA
Source organism: Spilosoma lubricipeda (assembly GCA_905220595.1). Taxonomy (NCBI): domain Eukaryota; kingdom Metazoa; phylum Arthropoda; class Insecta; order Lepidoptera; family Erebidae; genus Spilosoma; species Spilosoma lubricipeda. Next base: position 14,265,455 of record HG992290.1, on the reverse strand, counting down.
AGACCTAGGTCCACTCGTGCGTGGAGTAGGTTAGGTACTGTTCTCATCTTTGCGATGGTGGCGCGCAGTATCTGTTTGCCGCTCTCGACCGGTTGCAGCTACGAGCAGCAGGGCCGACCTTAGAACTTTTGGCGCTCCGGGCAAAACCTTAATATTGCGCCCCCCTCCACCCCGTTTTTTTAAGTAAATCTCATGCGACCATATCAGACAGTCAAGAAAACATTGAAAAAAAAAACGTTTTATAAAAAACTCCATCATCAAATAACAAGATAAGAAATTTAGCAGTTAAGGTAAAATAACAAAACTGAACATGTAGTAATGCTAACTAAACTAATATCCCATATTATAAATAAATTCTAATTAACCAAAGTAATTAAAATGTTAAACTCACGAACTAGTGATTTCAAGTTTAATTTGTCAGTAATTTGGTGTTCTATAGCTATCATTGCTAATCCATTGAGACGATTTTGCGTATGCATCGTTCTGAGCTATTTTTTTATTACTTTTAGTTTTAAAAAGCTTCTTTCCTCTGAAGCCACAGTGACTGGCAATGTAAGTAGGATTCTTAATGTTATGCTGAGGTTTGGTGCAAATTTAGGTGTAGCGATAAACTTGAGAACTTCAAACAGAGGTTTCCTTTTTTGTTAATAATGACGAAACAATGCTTATTTCATCGACTAGTTCCAGGGCGTTAAGATTGCTTGAATTTCCACCAGTTAAAACTATTTCCAAATCTTTGCAATGAGACAGTAGCTCATTTCTGTGCATGTCTTTAAGACCAAACATTTTACAAAAAAAAGTAAAATAATTACTTGATCGGGTTCACCTCATACAAAAACGTTCTTGTCATACTTCTGACACGATGACGTGGTGTGGTGGTTTCGACATTAGCTTCCACGTCAATCTCTGAAGCAAGCTCGGTTGCTTCTAAAATTATGCTTTCAAAAGCTTCATCTGATCTCAGGTTTCCAAAGAAGAGTTTGCAATTGCGAAGCATATCGATAGCTAGTACATATTAAAATTTACGGTTTGCAAAAGTTTGCTGATGGGGTTACTATGACTCAAAATTTTGTACCAGATCATAACAGAGCATATAAATTTAAACTGCTTCAAATTATTTAATAATCTGCTAGCCTCGTCTCTGATCATATTATCGATTTCTGAATCTTCATATATGCTGTACAAAGCATCGTGAATTGAACCAATTTGAAACCGCAGAGCTCTTAATGAGTCGATTCGACTTTCCCATCGCGTATCACTTAATGGATTTAGGGTGTAAGTATCAATATATTTCAGTAATATTGCCCAACGAAAAGAAGAGGAAGGAAAAAAATTATATAACTTTTGAACAATATTGAAGAAGTTGGCTGCCTCAAACGAGGATTTTGCCATATCGTTTACAACCTAATTTAGTGAATGGCTGCTGCATAGAAAATAAAATGCTTTGGGGTTTATATTTCTGATTCTGATTTGTACTCCCGATTTTTATCCTCTCATAATGGAACCAGTGTCATACTCTTGACCGCGCATGTTTTCTACTTTAAGCCTATTTTTCTCTAGCTCTTCTAGTAAAACCTCCGACAATTCCTTAGCTGTTGATCTCTCAATGGGTAGAAAACCCAAAAAAAATATCATTTATATTAAATTGAACTTCAGACTCTGATTACTTTATGGAGACAAATCTTACCGCAAATGTCATCTGTTGTTAACTTGCATTGGGAGTACAGTCAAGAATCACGGAATAATACGTGGCCTTTTGAACTTGCTCAATGTTGTGGTGCTTTATGTTGTCATGCAATAATTCAATTATTTCATTTTGTATAGTTTTCCCTATGTAGCTATTTGGCTTTGATTTCTTCTTTATTGAGGACTCTGCGAACGTGTTCATCCATTTTTGGATCAAACTCACAATACAATAACCGAATTAACTTCAAGAAGTTTCCATTATTGTGTCCATACAGTTTATCGCTTGTTCCTCGAAAAGCTAGAGAGCTCTCACCTAGCATTTTAACGACTGATATAATGCGTAAAAGAACTTAAGACCAGTGATTTATCTTAGAATCGATGAGTCTCTGAGAAACTGCATCTATTGTTTCACCTATTTTCAATCTTACCGTCAATTCAAGCCATGATTTCGATCAATCTATATGAGTTTTAGCATTTTCATGATAAGTCAAAAGAGAAAATGCTTCCAATCCAATCAGAATATACCATCCATTCTCTTAAAACCTCTTCTCCATTTCTAAGCCTTTTCTTGTAATGTTTTGGTGAGAATCTTCTATGGTGATCATCAAAAGCAAAATCAAAATTACTTGCTAGACCACGTTTAACCAAAAAAACTCTATCTGCTGCACGCATAATTTCGGGCTATAATCCTGGGTCAGAAGAGATACTTTGCATGGTAGCCTTTTCTGAATGTTTCTCTAAGGTCAGCCCAACTTGCGAGTTTTGATTTTTGGAACTGCACGGAACTGCATCACTACTCGCCAAACTCGTTTCAGATGACTTACCCAACTCAGTAATGCTGAGGGTTGCAACCAAAGGTCAGTATCTAGGTTGGCTGGCTGACTGTCTTGGTGTTGTTCAAATGTTGGTCGGTTGTGGAAGCGTTGAAACTACCTTCTTTCAAGAAGTTCTGACTGTTTTTGAGTTTGCTTGCTCGATTTCCGCTTTTTAAATTCGCTACCAGAGGGTTTTCTCATAGCATCCGACATTTTGGTTTCTGGTATATATAAAAATAATAATATTTAGTATTTTGTTTCTTGTTTAGTAGTTTTGTGGGGAAGAAATTACGCCTGTGGCACTTTTAAATTTTTGATCAGGATAAAATATTGAATAAAACTCTTGCCAAAACTGCGCTTTTAGATACTCGCTACTTCTAAGCACTAGCCGCGCTGTGCTTTAAAAACCGCTTGCATAAAACAGCTTGCTTTTTGACCTTTTTACAAACTACTATTTCTCAAAAGAATGGTCACACCATAAGTCATACTATGCAGAGACGGATTTACAATTTATGTGGCCCTACGCTATTTAATTTTAGGGGTCCCTACTTCCTACACTTTATTTTTATAATTGTAATATATAATACTCATTTTTTTCAATACGAAGGAGAAACTAAAACAAACAAAATAAAAAATACTCTAACAGTTTATAGCCACCTATAAGCTTCACCAAACCCCCCTTTTTTTATTAAAACAATTTACCCCTCCTGGCTCAAAATGATAAAATCTATTTTGTTCAACTCCATACACATTTTCCATTTGATACCACACAAGCCATGATTTGATTTAAATAATAACTTTTTGAAATCCCACCTTGTGCGCCACTGGTTTTTATTCAACCCCAGACTCAATTAACTTTCATTTGACACAAGCCATTTTTCGGCTTATGTCTGAAGTCTGATGGATTTTATTAGTTTAAAAAAATTAAAACACTTACCTTCACAGAAGCCAAACGCATGGACAATTTGCAAAAGCACTTTTTAAAGCTTTTTGCCCTAACAATTGAAACAAACTATTTTATTTCGCACCAGCCGAAGTCTAGTGACAAATAATGCATTGTTTTAAGACTACTTCCATTTTATATGCAGTTAAAAGGGCTGTTAGATCTTGTTTCGCTTCGTTTCAAAATTGTTGTTTCCTGTACAGTCGTGTTGCCACGGGCCGAAAAACTTGTCAATTCTTGAAAGGCGCTGGTTAAGTGGTTTTGTCATGTTGAATTGAATTCAACTGGATTTTGCCTTAATGTTTAAATATATTATTATATTATTTGAATTATGCTTAGAAATAAAATGATAAATTCCGCCTGACGCCTCTCAATCTTGTCAACTATCAGTCAAATCTTGGAACGCGTTTTTGAGAAAAGTCCCGTGAACCGAATTAATGAAATTTGGTAGACTTACTTACTTACAAGAGTTACAAGGGTCCGATGACAATGCAATATTATGAAAAATAATTTATTACTATGATATCAGAATGATAAATAATATTATTTAGTTTTTAGTGCATTTTATAAAAGCCTGTAACTTAATTTTTTTATCAGTTTATTTTCGTTTTCCAAGGTTTGGCATCACATGCCTTGGAGTCCGGCGTTTCAGAGTGGTAGACATACGTTCTCATATTCATCGCTTCGGCTGTTCCGTCCTGTGCCGAGCTGTTAAAACCTGGAACTCACTACCAGCGCACGTATTTCCGTCCCATTATGATTCCGGGTTGTTTGTGTAGGGCGTGAAAAAACACTTCCCTATTGCTGCCATAGTGTAGGTCACCATGTTGCATTGTCCTTATTCGCATTGAGAATGATGACCACCACTCTTGAATTCTGCTTATGCTTTCCATAAGGCAGAGCAGAGTCATTTTGGTAGCTTAAATATAAAAAAAGACTTTATAATTATTCCCTATTCGTCATCATCGCCCTTAAACAGTCCACTGCTTGATATACAAATGAGGTTTTGGCCTACTATGACCACGGTGACCAGACGAGTTTCTATAGGATTTACTTTCCTATTGTCTTAAATTAATAACCAGACTTTTCACAGTGCTATGTATTAAATAGGGCCAACCAAAATAAAACAATTGTATAGTTTTATAAAATATTTTTGGTAACTAAGCAGTTGATGTGAGTAGTTCACTGGATTCGTCTTCTTCTATTTTGTACGGCAGTTGTGTGTTCAACGTTGGGGGACCCTTAGGATCCTTACGGCCCACAACGGAAAGATCTTGATACGAGGAGTTCTGAAACGCAAAGATTTTCATACAAAGTTTTAGAATTTTAAAATTACAATGCATCTATACTAAAACAATAAATTCGAAAGTAACTTTGTCTGGCTATCTGTTACGTCTTGGATGAAATTTACAATGGAGATCTTTTGATTCTTGAGGAAGGACGTAGCCTTTACTGAGAGCTCTTTAGTGAGATAACCGACAACACACGCAGGTGGACCTGGGGACAAAATATAGTTTTCCATCCACCCATAACCATGAAATAATTGCAAAAACTAACCGAAAACTTGTCACCGTCTGATGAACTGCTGGACGTTTCCTCATTATCTTGATTATGGTTTTCATTTGTACCATCTACTTCAGGTTCAACATCTGTGTCATTTTCACTCTCTGTCATCTCATCTTTTTCTTCTAACGTCTCCCATACTCTGTCTTTATCAACTACATCTGTATTTAACAAAGTATTTATTTTTAAAATATCTGTTTGATGGACGGTTTCTATGGTGTTTCTATTTTAATTATGTACTTTATTTACATTTGGTTTTGAAGTATCTACTTTGAATTTCTGAAAACTAATCTATTTGATTTTGTAATCGAATATATAGTTAGTTAAGAGTTTAGAGTGAGTATAGAGATGTGGATGGAAAAATCATAATATCCTTATGACGCTATTAATGGACGGTTTCTTAAAATACTTGCCTTTAAATCTTAAAGATCCTTTTCTGCTGGCAGGGCTCTCTGCTGGTATATCGACTATGACAGTCGGAGATGTATCAATTGTTACGCCATTTGGTTTATCGATGGTTGTATTTGAATCCTCTGCTTCTTTATTTATCTGTAATCATTTTATTGTAATATTATTTAGATTTTTTCAATCAGTCAATCATAACGGACGGAAACATAGGTTAGTTACAGATCTTATGCTTATTTTAGAGGTACATTATGTCTTAATTGTCCTATCACATTATGCGGTGTGGAAATATTGTATAAACAAAAAAATATTAAGTTAAATTAAACACACTTAAAGTTATCAACACAAATTAACAGTTAGGTACATGAAAAACCAGAAAAAAAGGATTCAGATAGTAAAAACACAGGTAGATAAAAATTGTCAAAGAAGATTAAAATTGCCAATATGCAAATACCATTGAAATTGTTAGGATAACACTACAGGAAATATTGTAACATAAAAAAAATTGTAATCGATAACAATTTATTAACAGAGTAATAACAGTTGTCTACTAGATATTAGAATAATTAATTTCTTTTAATTCACACATATCCTACTAATATTATAAATGCGAAAGTTTGTAAGGATGGATTGATGTTTGGATGGATGTTTGTTACTCTTTCATGCAAAAACTACTGAACGGATTTGGATGAAACTTTACAGTAATATAGCTTATACATCAGAATAACACATAGGCTATACGCGGGCGGAGCCGCGGGCAACAACTAGTATATCATATATCACAACAGTATCGGGTCAACCATTATGTATGACCGGGTATGAACATTTGTCAGAACAAATGTCTGTTACACCCAGACACAGATATCTGGGTGTAAGTTGTATGTGTGTGCAGATACTAGACTCAATACATATACTTATAACTGCATTTAACAGTGCAGTGCGAATGCAGACAATGCAGCATTATTGTTAAGGAGGGAAGTGGACTTATCATATTTCCAACTCCTCCTGTCTTTTCTTCTGATTAATTTCGTTGCGGGTTCCAAGACAGTTAATTTTTTTCCTAGGACTTCCCGAGTGTCATAACTCGGTGTGTTCGTGGGTCACTGCTGTTGATCTTGGTGTACAGGAGTTACAGTGGTGGGCGTGTCGGTGGGATTAGTCCCAAAAAAAATGCAGCATGATGACCCACTGTATGGCGGCCTAGTGATGCTTCTGCATAATTGGGCTTCGCACTCACCAACGAAACACGACAGCGACACAAAACGTGTTGGAACCAGACAGCCAAGTGTGAGATGTGTGTAGTTATTATAATCTGATTCTAGGTTTTTGATGACGATACTTACTTGTACGAACGATATCGCTGGCTCCTGCAGTTTGGTGGCCTGTTCTTTACTTCGCATAATGTTTTCATCTGTTTGTTTTTCCAAGTTCAATTTGTAAGCTTTGTGTGTTCGCCACATCTAGATAAAAATTAATTCACTATAAAGACTTATAGTTAAACCAAAGGCCTGTCAAGACCTCTGATGAAGATAAGGAAAAGGAAGGAAAGTTGACTTAAATTACGAAAGCTGGTCCCACAATTACCCACAAGTATCTATTGTTGGTACTTGTAGGTACTTTGTACGATTGCTAATATGTAATTTTATCCCATTAATTAATCTAAGGCTTTGAATTAATATTAATATAAATAATGACGTGTCTGTCGGTCTAGGGGTTACTGATTCTAATCGATGAGTTAGACGAACTCAACGTGTTCGATTTATACCCAGACTAAATAATCTTGAGATGAGTACGATCATTTGCTCTCACTTTAGGTGAAATTCATCTATAAAATTATGTAACAATGTATTTAGAAATATTAAAGTGTATGTATCCAGAATTTTGTTACTATAAAACAGGTTCTGTCCAGTTTGAAATCAAATGCTTTGAGATGTCTTAAGTTATTATCATTAAGAGCCTAATTCATTTAATTTTTCAATTTAAAAGTATAAGCATCTTAAAAAGAACTTTTGTGATGAGGATAAATAGTACTTACATGATATCCAGTGTAACACAACCCCACTAGAAAAATAACTATCAATGAAATGAAAATTTTATCTGTATTTTCTTCTTCAGTATCGGGTGGCGTGTAAAATGATTCGTAAGGGTTGCGGGACGGAGGGTCTTCTACCCACGTCTTGTCTACGCTCTGAAAATGATAATGTAGGGACATACGTACTAGCGTTTCAAATTTTAGAATGCCGTAATTGTTATTTTTGAAATTGTAAGACCAAAGTTTAAAAATCGTAGATTTGGCCTTAAATATATAAATTTTGTTGCATCTATTAACCGAACTCTAAAAGGAGGACGTTCTCAATCTGACTGGTATTTTTTTATGTTTGTACATTGATTACTCCGTCAGTTGTCTACAATTGACGGAGTAATCAGTATACGCTCTAGCGTATAAAATAATTGAATAAAGATTTAATTAATTACACCTTATATGCAACCTTTAATATTGATGAAACACTATTATTTGTATGTGCTACCTATTCATAGGTTTGAAGTCGGTGCCAAGCCAAAATGTAATAGTAGGTACCGCTTAAACCACTTGGACAACTGTATAGTCAAAGTCAGTCTGTGTGACATTATATACTTATGTCAAATTGATTCAGAAATATATTGTATACTTACAACAGGGAAACTGCCATTCCTCGTGGCTAGTTGCGTATGTTCAGGCCAGGCTTCGTCGAAGTCGGTGGAACATTGCGCAGAACGAACTCCATGCGCGTTAACAGCGTTCACTTCGGCTGAGTTGAGCCGAGTGAACAACATGTATTCTTCTAAAGGCTTCATTTCATATTCATTTATTTCTACGAGAATGTCTGAAAAACAATAAAATGCCTGAAAGAACTAGTAGAAGATAGATAATTACATATGTCGAAAGCAGTTGTGGTCGTCTTAAGATTTTATAAAATGTGATATTAAGTCGACAAGTATTTACCATAAAATGGATACCGGATTTGTGGTGAATTAGTATTGGAACAGTCAATTTACCATTATTAAAGAGGTAATACATAGCTGTATGAAAAGCTTACTCGATGAAACAATTATTTCTTGGAACCTGACAAGTCAAGAGGCGGGGCTTGATCACACGTCATTATTTTCTTAACGCGAATAGACTACAGTGTCTCTTCCAATGATGTAAATTATTCTAACGATAATGTATTGCATACATGAAAAGATTAAACCTATATAATAAAATGACGGCCCTCATCTTCGGTCTACTTTTTTTGCGAACCGAAGATGAAGTCCGTCTATTCGTCGAGTTCTGTAGTTTGGCACAAACTTATCTAAAGTGCAAAGACATTCTATTGTTTAATAAACTCATAATATACAGGTAGCAAACTATCAGCAAGAATCAACACTTACTTGAAAGACATCCATTATATCCCTTGTAAATTTTTAATCTGGGGTCGGTAGTATTAAGACCTCCGACCTGGACTTCATTCGAGCCAACATCGAACACGTCCCACACAACTTGTGGAGGAACAATCTGGAGAGGTACTTCTATTCTGTCTATGAGCAGTTTGGCCTCTTGGTTTATACGAGTGTAGTAGATTGTGTGGCGGGCTCCTAGCAAAATCGTATTATGGAATTAATTACATCAGAAGTTCCTTTTGATAAACAGTATAAAAAGTTAAATATAAACTAAATTTTATTTGGGTATTTGTCTAGTCAGTTGTCCGTAAGATTATGGAGTGACACTATTCGTCTATTTCTCATGTCGTGGATGTCGTAGTTACCGACTTACGGCAATTTCTTGTTTTTTTTTTCCTTCTACTTGGCGATCTGTGCTGACACAATGAGCCAATCATTTAGTATCCATTGGAATTACAGGCTTAGAGCGTAAAGAATATCTGAGAATTCTCTTCAGATCTTGAATCAAATCTCGTGGTCAGCGTGGGAACATCATGCCGCTTTAACCGGTCGTGAGATACACTGCCTGTACCCTGTAGTCTTGAGGCTAACTCGTTAACGTGAGTAGTTATTCTGGTGTGGTAACTTAACTTACGGCCAAAGT